>CM077248.1:31250244-31820244 GCA_039654775.1 Spinibarbus caldwelli | reverse complement strand
TTGGGGATGGTTCCGGCGATGAGAGGGTAAGCCAGGTCCATCCGTCGGCGGATGCGCCGCTTCCTCTGGCTCTGCCGGTTGGTTTGGGACATCCCGTCGAAGTCCACCACATAGCTGAAGCCCAGAGAGCTCAGGTCCAGCCAGGGGTGCTGCTTCTCGTAGGCGTTCTGGATGCTGACGCACAGCTCCATGTCGTACGCTGTCCAGGAGCCGCAGTCGTTCTCCCATTCCCACACGATGCCCTTGCCTGGAGCCGAGGACGGGTCGTAGAAATTGCGCTGCACGGGACGCATTGTGCCTGTAGCAAGAGAGAGAGGACTAATAAAGAACTAATACACAGCAAAAAAAGAATTTTCTTTGTTCCTTTTCATTTCTGAAAAGTTGTGCATGGTGCAAAACTAAGTAACATTTAAATGTTTATGCATTTGGGGCATCGTGCTTTTATGCAAAGTGACTTATGTTGCATTAAAGTTATGCTTCTGACTCAGTATTTCTGTCTTGTTTTCCAGTACAAATACCTAAACATTCTTAAATCAAGATGCATTTTCTTGAGATGCAAAAGGGCTTAATATATTAAATCTTGTTTTCTGAAAAAATCATCAAAGCAACCAAAAGTTGCCAAAGCAACATTTCACATTTTCATTTAGTTTAACTTGCACTAAAATAACTAAAACTGTAATAATAAATAAAAAAACACTAATAAAAATTACAAAAACACAACAAAATTACTAAAACTTTAAAATTAAAATTTTAATAAGAAAACAATATTAGATAACAATATTGAAATGAAAACAATATTAATATATATATATATATATATATATATATATATATATATATATATATATATATATATATATATATATATTAGGAGTGTAACAATACGCGTATTCATATTGAACCGTTCGGTATGAGGCTTTCGGTTCGGTACGCATTACAAACCAAACGATTCATTGGACTAATCCTATTACGTTTGGAAAATAAAAGAGATTAAAGTGTGTGAAATATCAGTGCCACTGCGCTCAACAACGCAGCCCAAACGACGTAACAGGTATCGTGCTGTCTGCCCCGTGATAACCTCCCCTTGCTGGGGTGCGTCGAAAGACATGATCTTGTGTCGACGATAGCCAGAAATATTGTCAAAAACATCACTTATTGGCAATATTAAGAGGATTTGGCATTTCCAATTTTTGTAGGCCTGTTACATTCTTATTTTTATTAGGCCTATTATTATTAGCGAGGATAAGATTAGGCTATATTTACTCCTCAATTAAAATGTTTTTTTTAAAAAAAGGTCTTTTAAAACAGGTCTATTAGGCTATACAATAAATTATAGTCCTGTAATTAAAATATTAACACTGCAGTCATCAATAAAAATCAATGAAATAAAAAGCTTTTATTTCAAGCACTGACTTTCAAAAACAACCTGTTTAACACGAAATACGTTTCTTCTAATTTTTTTTTTTGTTTGTTTTTTTTCTCTATGTACGGGCCACAAGAGAAATATTAAAGAAATAAATGAAAACAGCTATAGGCTATACCGTTATCAGCATGTTGAAGTAGATTTGTCTCTCTTTGTCTCTGAGAGAATAAGAGGCGTCAGCTCCGAAAGCTCCGTCATTACTCCGTCATTCCGTTTTTACTTTCACTTTCTGCTTATAGTGAATTGACTGAGATTAAGACACTCACCGGAATAAATCTTGTGCAAAGTTTGCACGTGTGCAAACCCTGGTGCAAACGCGTGCTTGTGTGATATCCATTGGCTCGCCTTCATGTTTTAAAACAGAAATATTTCCAACATTGCGACATAATGGGCACCCCCCGTATCGAAAACGTACCGAACCGTGACACCACTGTGTCATATCGAACCAAACCGTGAATTTTGTGAACCGTTACACCCCTAATATACACTATGTTGCCAAAAGTATTGGGTCACCCCCTTCTAATAAACAGGTTTGACTACTTTAGTAATTTCCATGAGTACAAATCTTAATGTTTAAGCATATAATGATATTCGAGGGAATTGTGTGCTTCTAATTTTAAAGCAACAGTTTGGACAGGACCCTTTTCTATTCTAACATGACAATGCCTCTGTGTATAAGGCAAGGTTCAAAAAGAAATTATTCATTTAGTCAGTGTGGAAGAACTTGAGTGGTCTGCAGAAAGCCAAGTCCTAATCCAAGCTGAACACCTCTGGTGTGACTTTAAATGCAGATCTTGAGCCAAAAACTCATCACCAAACATCAATGACTTGTACATATGGGTACAGTCATTTTAGACACTTCCAAAACTGTTGCAACAGAGATGGAAATACAATTTTTAAATACATGCATTATGTTTCCATCTTTGTTGCCACAGTTTTGGAAGTGCCTTTTTTCTGTTCTAAAGAAGGGGGTGTCCCAATACGTTTGTCCATATAGTGTATGTACAAGTCATTGGTGTTTGGTAAAGAGTTTTTGGCTCAAGGTCTGCATTTAAAGTCACACCAGAGGTGTTCAGCTTGGATTAGGACTTGGCTTTCTGCAGACCAGTCAAGTTCTTCCACACTGACTGAATCAATCATTTCTTTTTGAACCTTGCCTTAGACACAGAGGGATTGTCATATTAGAATAGAAAAGGGTCCTGTCCAAACTGTTGCTTTAAAATTAGAAGCACACAATTCCCTAGAATATCATTATATGCTTAAACATTAAGATTTGTACTCATCGAAATTACTAGTCAAACCTGTTTATTAGAAGGGGGTGACCCAATACTTTTGGCAATATAGTGTGTGTGTATATATATATATATATATATATATATATATATTTTTTTTTTTTTTTTTTTTTTTTTTTCAATATAACAATAACTCGTCAAATCCATTCCCATTTACCTGGAGAAATAGGGAACAATAGAAATATATTTCAAGCTGTAACCTAATACTTTTATTATTAATTAAAAAATATTTCCAAGAAAATGGATTCCATTTTAAGCATTTCAATTAGAGTGGAAAAAAAAATCAGCATTTTTCTTAAAAAATACTTCTTCAAAAAAGACAAAAGCATTACGTAGTTTTTTTTTTTTTTATAATCCACCTATTCATTTAAATATTGTGATAAAAGAAAACCAACTAATTGCATTTACATCTTTACAAATGTGAGTTTATTATTACTGTATATTAAACTTGAAGGGAAACCCAGACTCTTTTTCTGACCCCACTGGCAGATATTTTTTCCATGTTTTAAGCAAAATCTCACTTCATTTTGATCATTTTTCAGAAAACAAAACTTAATATCTTCAGTCATTTTGCTTTTCAAGTAAATGTGTATTGATTTAGGAATGTTCTGATATTTGAACTGGAAAACAATAAAAAAAAATAATTGTACAATACAAAAATAAGATGCATAACTTTAATGCAACATAAGTCACTTTGGATATGTAACGGGAACAGCGAGACGTGAGGCATGCGGATTCATTTGCAGGCTTTTATTATGAAACATGGTCAAAACACAGGCAGGGTCGGACAGTGGCAAACAGGTATAACACAGGCAAGACAAAGAGTATTCCTAGGACAAGCGTGGGTCTACGATCGGCGAACAGTATCCAACAGTGCGAGGCAAAGAGAGATAATCCAGGTGCACAGCAATAATCCAGACAGGGGAAAACACAATCTGAAACAGGCAAAACAAGACTAAGACTAAGACTAAGACTAAGACTAAGACTAAGACTAAGACTAAGACTAAGACTACTATAGGCTCCGTAAGGTAGCTATCAGCTAGGGTAGCGATAAGTGCATACAATACTCTGCAAACTAGATCAGGATCTGAATGTTTTTATATGGTGTGTGTAATAGCTCACAGGTGAGCGTGTGATTGGTGACAGCTGTGTGTGTGTCATCAGTGCAATGGTTGATGGGAATTGTAGTCTGGGGTAATGTGACAGTCTGTGCAATGTGTGAGTCAATGTGATGGAGGAGTGACCTCTGGTGGCGATCGAGTGGAAGTCCATGGACCGGATTCGTGACAGGATAAAAGTGTAATGCGCCAAATGCATAAACGTAAAGATCTTGTTCATGCACCATGACACACTGCAGATTCAAAGTGAGAATCACCCAAAGTATGTTCAAATAAAAAACTGAAATAATAGTTCCACTGAATCCTAAGATAATAGATGGTGGCTTTCTCATTCGATGTGAAGCTCCTGATGGGAGGAAGATGGATGAAGGAAGAGGAAGAAGAGAGGTGAAGGAGAGTGGTACTGCTCTGTTTTACGCCTCATTAAAGAACAATTACAGTCACACACATGAGCTCATCCACACACACACACACACTCGACTGACCTCGAGTTTCCACAGCCCAGCCCTGACTTCCCCAGCTGAGGCGGATCATAACTACATTACTGACCCCAGTTCTGACCGCAAAGTGTCGCATCCTTAAACTCAATCTGAAGCGTTTTGTTAAAGTGGCCAATCTTTAACCAACAACCTGCCATATTCTCCCAGTTCCTCAAAGTATTGCTGGTGGTTAGGTTACAGGTGAAGTTTCGTACACTTGTTCTCTACTGCATGAACACTTTCTACAAAAACAATGTGTTTGTATGACTAAAACTCAATTACTGCTGCATTGCAAGCTCTTAATGCAATTTTCCATGTGAGATTACCGGAGCATATCTATAAAAGCCATTCTGAACAAACTCTTCAAAACATTTACACTGTGACAAATGATCAGGATGGAAATAAAGAGTTAAAATTAGTTGTGATAAATTGTGAATATAATATTATACTGATTTCCATAATTTTATTAAACAGCAGAGAAAGCATCACTGAATTTATCAAATTTATTACTAACAATACACCTGGAGAGATGAGGAGAAATAGGAGTCTGTTACAAGCTGTTACCTAAAAATACTTTGATTACCAGTAAATTAAACAATATTTCTGAGAAAACAGATTCAGTTTGAAGCATTTCATTCAAACAGAGAAAAAAAATAAGAGTATTTCTTGAAAAATATTTCTTTAAAAAACTGACAAAAAAAAAAAAAACCATCAAAATAACCTGTGTAAAATTATTTAAAACTCCACCAGTTTATTGTGATGTGTGATCAGTTATTTCCATGTTTAAAAATGTGTTTATTATTTAATTGTATAAATTAATCAATAATTAGATTCTGTTTAAAGAATTACGATTCACAGAGAAAAAAATCTGAATATTTCTTTAAAAAACATTTTTTTAAATGAGAGAAATTAACATCCTGTCAAATCAAAGTAGTAAAATCATTTAAAATCCATCTATTTTTTGTGATATTGTGATAAAAGACAACCAACTAATGTAATTAACATCTTTAAAAAAGTGAGTTCATTATTATATTTTATAAATTGTCCCATTATTAGATCCCATTTGAAGGATTTCAAGAAAAAAATACCAGAATTTTTCTAGAAAAATATTTTTCCAAAAATGAGCATCCTATCAAATCAAGTAAAACTATTTAAAATTCACCCATTCATTGTGATATTATGATAACTAATGTTTAAATGTTTAAAAAATGTGAATTTATTATTGTATCTTATAAATGAACCCATAAAAGATGGGAGATGAAAATGTGCTGTATTACACGAATTACAGTCGACAGTTCTGGAGATTTGGGTCTTTGCTCATTTCCTGGATCTGCATGATAATATCTGCCCTCAGGCCTGATGGAGATGACCAGTATGACTTTGCTCATGCTCAGTGTGACGTACAGCAAGGACATGTGTGTCAAAACACACTAAAACATGGGCAAAACATTCAAAAATATGCAAAGAAGTGTAAATCTGATGAGGTTTTACACTATTAAGAATATATAGTGATACACACACACACACATACACACACACACACACACATATATATATATATATATATATATATATATATATAAGTGATTTATATATATATATATAAAACTACAACAGTATATTCTGTTTTCAGACTTCCACTGACATCAACACTTGAACACAGAGTTAAGGAAAACACACACACACACACACACACACACACACACACACACACACACACACAGAGTTTCTCCATGTCCTTCCTGTATGCGCTGGTCACATCCTGCTGGATCCTCCGATGATTTTCTCCTCATCTGTCCTCTTCCCTGAACCCAAACCTCACACTTTCCCTCACACTGGTTTCCGCTGTCTCTTCCTGTCAGTCTGTCTGGACCGCAGGTCGTTTTCTCTCAAAGCATCAGACTTTTGACAAACAACATGAAGTCTGGAACAGTTAGCAGCTTATTCTGGTCATTTACACAGAAAGAGACCAGCTGACTGATTATATTATATTATATTATATTATATTATATTATATTATATTATATTATATTATATTATATTATATTATATTATATTATATTAATTATTAGTATTATAAAATATTCATTATAAATTAAAGATATCTCTTATTTTAATTCACCCCTTCAACAATTGAAAACCTAGATATATGAGGTAGTCTAATTTTAGTGTGATTTGTAGACCTGGAAAAGTCATGTTGATTAATAAAATCGTAAAGCACCACTGATATTTTTTTAACATTTCTGTATAGTTTATACATTTTATTTATCTTTCTATTTTTCCTAAGCTCTAAAATATTTTATCGAGTAGAAATTGAGAGTTTAAAAATATGTTTTTACACATCTCTACCCTCTATGTATATATATATATATATAGTGTGTGTGTATATATATATATATATATATATATATATATATATATATGACCTGGATATATGAGGTCACCTAATTTTAAGTGATTTATAAAGTTGCAAAGGTCATGTAAATAAAAATCATAAAGCATCATGGCCATTTTTATACATTATTAGAAAAAAATAATTGAATAATTAAACGATTAAATGATTAAATCATCAAAATTAATAAAATCATATAGCAAAATGGGCATTTTTATACATTTTTAGAGTAAAAAAAAACAAACAAACAAAAACAACACTTTTTTCATTGATAAGTGATACATGGCCTTTAATAAAAAGTCACAGGGTCTTCGAATATTGTTACATTTTCTTATTTTTTCTTCAAATATTTTATTTATATATTCTTTAAAAAAACAAACAAACATTTTTTTTAAAACGTTTTTTATAAATTTATACAATTTACTCATTATTCCAAGCCTCCAAAACATTTTATCGGTTAAAAATTGAGAGTAAAAAATATATATATTTTAGAATCCTTATAAATCACTAATGACTGGAATATTGTTGTGAACAATGGTGGGCCTTCAGAAAGGTTGAGAACAACTGCTGTTTTATCCTAATACAGACACAGACACAGATACATGTCATTTTGCCATTGCAACAGATACACACACTGGCTTCACTGCACTAGTGTGAATCTTGTGAAGCTGCTAGTTAGCAGAGAGTTACTGCAGAGCTTGCAGTTCAGCTGCAACACAAAAAAACTTAAAAGACTGTAGCTGTAAGCCATAACAGCAGAACACACACACACACACACACACACACACAGATGCATCGTGACCGTCTGTGCCAAAGGAAGCTGGTACAACAAAGTGTCCGCTGCCCCTGTGAACGCCCAGCATGTGAGTGTCAACGCCTGTTATGCCCACTTCACTAAACACACACACACACACACACACACAGTATGATGTACTACAGTAAACTCAGAGGTACAGTAGATGCATTGCAGTGTTTCAGATAAGACCACTGTATTTCCTGCAAGAGAAAACCAAAACGCATTCTCACATGCTCACACACGTATTCGGTGGAAAACCCCATCATAAACCAGAGCATTTCAACACCTCCACTTTTCTCACACGCTATCTGTGGGCGGAGCCTCCAGTCAAACAATCTGGGGGCGGAGCTTCTCATTTAGCTGTCTTCAAAACTTGTCAGAAGGATTTTTATTTAAGTTAAGCACCTGAATTGGGAGCATACTTTACTTTACTTTATTATCCACGTTGTATAAAATTGTCTCTTGCTTCACAGTACATCACCAACACACACATACATATATATATATATACATATATATATATATATATATATATATATATATATATATATATATATATATATATATATATATATGTAATACATAAGTACTTTAAAATTTTGACAGCACTGGGCACAAAGGATTATTGGTAAACTTTCGCTCATGGCATGCCTACTGCATGTCAAAGAACTATGTCAAATGGGTAAAATAGTTAGCTAAAACTAAAACCATTTAAAAAGTTACTTAAAAACCTATTTTATTTTAACTAGTTTCAATGGAATAATTTCTCATTTTCATTTAGTTTGACTTTAAGTACAAAAATAAGTAAAACTTAAATAAACATGAATAAAAACTATATAGACATTAAAAAAACTGTTAAAAATGACAAAATTATTAAAACTAAAACAAAAACAGAATATACAAAAGCAAACTATTTCAAACTATTTTAAAAATATATAATAATTTCTCGATGATACTAACACTGGGTGATGTTAATCATAGAGAATTTGCATTTTCCCTTGCATTTTCTTTAAAAAATGTAAAAAACAAACACACGCGCACACACACACACACACACACACACACACACACACACACACACACACACACACACACACATATATATATATATATATATATATATATATATATATATATATTTTTTTTTTGTTTGTTTTTTTTTCTGGTTTGTTTTCCAGTCGCTGCATTGCTAAGAAGAACAAACAACAAACCAGTTTTATTGTATCATCATTAATATAAGTACAGATATATAATACAATGCATAATAAATGTAATAAATATAATATATAATATAATATAATATAAATATAATCAAATTTAGTTTTTTATTGATATTTTGAATTACATTTCATTTTAATTTTAGTAAGTTTTGTTTTTGTTGTTTTTATTGATTTGTTCATAATAAAATATAATGAAAATATCATACACTCAGTGTTTATTAATATTTAGAATTACTTTTTTCTTTATATTTTCCATTTATTTTTGATTTTTAATAAAAGTTATGTTTTTGTCATTTTTAGTCATTTTTTAAAAATATGTCTGTCATTTTATTCATTTTTATTTCAGTTAACATTTATTTTAAGTAACAAAAGACTTTTTAGATTTTATTTAACAATAATAATCCTGTTTAAAACTTTGTGTCAAAGTAAAATACAGTAAGCGGAGAACTAAAGGACGTGGCATGTTCTGCCTGATTAAAATTCACCTTGAGACTGCAGTTCCTTCTAAGAGCACCTTTGGCTGTCATTCCTAATGAGCAAAGTGGAAACTGTGGCTGTACGCTACTCTGTTCTGGATCGGCCGCATGGGGAGCTGCTGCCAAAAAGCATCTGGCTGATTTTATTCATCTCACCAGTCAAGACAAGACAAGTGCTGACCAGAAAGAGAGAGAGAGAGAGAGACGAGGTGTCTTGGCTCTCCTTCATCACCTTTACAGGTTAATTGTTTTAAAATGCTTCAGTGTGCAAACTTTAAGCGTGATATTAATACAGAAAAGGTTGCAGTAATGAACTGCCCTGCAAGTTCAACAGCTCATCTGTCAGACGGCCGGTAAATACACACATGACACCTAAAGCTGCTGTGTGTGATGTTTACATAGTCAACAACCAATGATGTGAGTTTGGGGCGGGGCTATCTGTGTGCCTGACAAATAGAAGATGAGGGGAGGAGCACAAGGAAACCTGTTTGGAAACAATCATCATTTTTTACAATAGGGTGCGTTTCCTTTATAGTGCAGAATTTAACTAGCAGCTCCGACATAATCAAGGCAGCATTTATTTGATCAGAAATGCTGTAAAAAAAATGTGAAATATAATTAGAATGGAAAATAGCTGTTTTCTATGTGAATATGTGTTAAAAAAATTTTATTTCTGTGATCAAATCTGAATTTTCAGCATCATTACTCCAGTCTTCAGTGTCACATGATCCTTCAGAAATCATTCTAATATGCTGATTTGCTGCTCAAGAAACATTTCTGATTATTAATAATGTTGAAAACAATTGTTCTGCCTGATATTTTTGTGGAAACCATGATACATTTTATTTTTCAGGATTTTTTTTATAAATTGAAAGCTGAAAAGAACAGAATTTATTTGAAATAGAAATCTTTTGTGACATTATAAATACTGTTACTTTTCATCAATTTAATGCATCATTGATGAATAAAAGTATTCATTTTTATAAAAAGACCCCAAACTTTTGAACCCTTGTTTTGTTTTCTGGGAAACTGCTCTCTAAAAGTTACCTGTTCACACAGTCACACTCGTAACTGTCATTCTCAGTAAAAATACGCAGGTATGAGACTCTATGCACGTAAATGTCCTACAAAAAAAAAAAAAAACACTTAAACAACACAAACCTGTATTCAGAGAAGACACTCACACATTTGTGACCACACACCGCATACATCAGAGTTCACACATCAGTTTCTCACAGTCAAAGCAGATCTGTGAAAATCTTAACATGTCAACTATTCGTCTCTGAGGTAAACCGAAACATCACAGCCGATCACACTCACACAAAACACAATCAATCATGACCTGACCCCTCACCTCTAGAAACACGTCCCATCTACTTTCTGGCAGATTAACTATTTGACAGCAGCATGAAGAGCAAAAAGTAGCCAGATGCATAAAACAAACTTTAAGACCAAGCAGAAACACCTACCAACCGGCTGCTTTGGCACTGGACTGAAATAAAGCTCTATGCTCTTGTTCAGAGCTCACAGCCAATCAGATATCACACAACCTAATTAATATTCATGACCCAAGAGTGGCTGGCCAACCAGGGACCACAGGCTATTACGACTGAATTAGAGTCACAAAAAATTATTCACACTATTACTCACACTAATTTTCAATATGTTTGCCAAGGCATATTATTTTATTGCATTTGTTATGAAATATAAGTAAATTCTGAATTTATCTCTGCCACCGTTGATTGACAATCATAAATGTCATGACATCATGGTTTATCAGGTCAGTTTATAGCGATTTTCAGTGATTTGAGTGACATCGATTGTCCTGATGAAAATATTATGCAAATTAGCAGCTATGTGATGCCTACTGCAGTTACGAACTCGTTATCCAGCAAAATATTTAGCCTATTTTTAGCAGCAAAAAAACTGATTCCTTTTCAAAACAGATTCTTAAAAAATCTTTTGATTTTTTTTTTCAATCCTACTTGTAATCTGATTTGCTTTTTTTTTTTTTTTTTTTAAAAGTGTTTTTAAGAACTGAGAATTATAAAGGTTCTTCTTTTTTAAGAATTATAAAGGTCAATATGTTTTCTTAAAATATGCTGAATAAGAAATGAGCTGCCAATCCAAAACCCTTAAAAATGCTGAAATTATTATTAAAATAATAATTTTAAATATTAAAATAATAATAAGGATGTAGTATGACAGACTGGCTTACAGTTAAAAGAAAGAAAGAAAAAAATTAATTATTTAATTAATAAATGATTCAATTAAACTGAATGGATAAAAATTAATTAATAAATACAAATAAAAAATCTTAATAATAACAAAAATAACCTGGTTTATAATTAATAATATTAAAATAATGATGAAAATGTAAATCAGACAGACACTGATTTAAAGTAAAAATAAAAAAAATAAAAATAAATATTTAAATAAAAATAAATAAGTAAAATTAATTAATAAATCCACTATATAATAATAATAATAATAATAATAATAATAATTGATTTTCTACTGTTATTACCAGTTATGCAGCCCATCGTTAATGTTACATGTTGTACGGTATGCAACTACAGATTTTTATATTGATTGGCTGATATTTAACATTAATATTAATATTGATTTAATATTGACTGGCGGATCCTGCACGCCCTTCAATAATGCATATTTTTAGCCTGCTGTAAAGTACACACTTCACATCAGTCAACTGAACAAAACAAATTATTGCAGAGTCACTTTTCAAATCTGTGTGAGACGTGTAAGAGAAGACGTCTACAGCACTGCAGAAAACCACAGACTCTCTCCTGAGACAAACAGATCAATTCGGTCTGGCCAGAGATCAAACCCCATTGAAACACACACAATCACATCTCACACTGCCATTCATCACATACACACACTCACAGAGCAGTCATTCCTTATCAGAGATGTGATGAAACCTCTAACAGTGAGTAATAAAGTTCAGTGTGTTCATCATCCGGCTCCAGACGCAAATGATTCCTCAAATCAAGAGAACTGTGCTGTTACTGTACTATTTCCAGATGCTGGACCAGAAAATAGCTGAAAAAAACCCCCCAAGTAACCACAGAGTAACATGGAAAAACAACAATGAAAAAAATTGCAACCATAGCAACGCCCTGGCAACCACACACAGCAACTTAGCAACTCCCTGGTAAAACAATAAGAACACCCTTGCTACTGCATAGTAACATGCTAAAAATACATGCTAAAAAATGAGAAATTCCTAGTAACTACATAAAAACATGCTAAAGAGCATCTTAAAAACAGCATTCAAATGCCCTGGCAACCATCCACAGCACCATAGCAACTGCATAGCAACACCACTAAGGACACACTTGCTACTTAATAGCATCATGCTAAAAAAAATTAGAAAACCATAGCAACTACATAAAGCATGCTTAAAACACCTTAGAAACAACACAGCAACACCCTGGAAACAATTCACAGCACCATAGCAACTGCATAGTGACACTCTGGTAAACAATCTAAACCCCTTAGTGACTACATAACAAAATGCAAAAAAAAAAAAAAAAAAAACATTTAGAAAACCCTAGCAACTGCATAAATAAACATAAAAAAAAACACATTAGAAACAACACAGCAACTCCCTGGCAACAATCCACAGCACTACAGCAACTGCATAGCAACACCCCAACAACCAATCAGAATACACTAGATACTGTTCTACATAGTAACATGCTAAAAAAAATATTAAAACCATAGCAACAGCATTAAAAATGACAAAAACGTCCTTAGCAACCACATAGCAACACCCTGGCAACCATATGCACCACCATAGCAACACCTAGGTAAACAATAAGAATACCCTTGCTATTGCATAGTAATATGCTAAAAATACATGCTAAGAAAATCACAAATCCCTAGCAACTGCATAAAAACATGAGTAAAAAATGTAGAAAACCCTGCAACTACATAAAACATGCTTAAAAACACCTTAGAAACAACATAGGAACACAATGGAAACAATCCACAGTACCATAGCAACTGCATAATGACACTCTGGTAACCAATTTAAACACCTTAGTGACTACATAACAAAATGCTAAAAAAGAAAATTAGAAATCCCTAGCAACTGCATAAATACATGGTTAAAAACACCTTAGAAACAACACAGCAACACCCTGGAAACAATTCACAGCACCATAGCAACTGCATAGCGACACTCTGGTAACCAATCTAAACTCCTTAGTGACTACATAACAAAATGCAAAAAAAACTAAAAAAAAAATTAAATTAAATTTAAAAAAAAAACATTTAGAAAACCCTAGCAACTGCATAAATACATGGTTAAAAACACATTAGAAACAACACAGCAACTCCCTGGCAACAATCCACAGCACTACAGCAACTGCATAGCAACACCCCAACAACCAGTCAGAATACACTAGATACTGTTCTACATAGTAGCAAGTCTAAATAATGTTGAAAACCATAGCAACAGCATTAAAAATGACAAAAACTTCCTTAGCAACCACATAGCAACGCCCTGGCAATCAGTCACAACACCCTAACGTCTCAGTAGAGACGAGCAGCACTCACATCAAACTCTTTTCCACATGTACTGCATCCCACATGAAATAAGGCTGAGGAAACGAGGAATTCTAATTCTAATTTTCTCTGCAGGGCTGAGTGATGTCAGTATGACCTTAGCGACCAGCTGCTGTTTACTAGACTCAATCCCATACTGCATACTTACTGCACATGAGGAAACCTCAAAGAAAATCACTTATATCCAAGCAGTAAGGGAGGGACACCAGCACTACACACACACACACACACACACACACACTCACTGACAGATAAATCTCAGAACTCTACAGTCTATTAAGAGAGCTCCATCTGGAAGAACCAGGACACCTAAAATAAGCATGCATACATACATATAATCCAGAATATTACACAAGCGCTCCAAACTTTTACACACACAAACACATGTGGGACTATAAAGGCTATATGCAGTACACTCTCAGAAAAAAGGTACAAAAGCTGTCGCTGGAGCAGTATCTTTTCAAAAAGTACTATTCTGTACCATTTTAGGTACTAGGTTCTGTACAAATATGCACCTACTACGCTTTTGCGCTGCATATTAATTGTCCCCCTCTCTACTGCACTCAGTCTGAATTCTAAATTCTGAAGTTTAATGCAGACTTTCAGGATGGGCCTTCATGCAAAATAGAAACACATGCATGAATATGTAACATTTACAAATAAGGATATAACCGTAAAATGAAAGTTTTGTGCCGAGGAATCATATCACGCATTAATCAGACACATCTGTCAAAGCGCTTGACAGGATGAGCCATGTTAAACATTATGCTAATGCATTAGTTTGAAGTTTAAATTAAAGCATTGGCATGTTTTGGGCAGCTTGGATCATGCACCTTTCCAGAAGCAGCTCACTCTGTTTCTTCCACTATTAGATTCACTTAGATTCAATTCGTCCATAGAAATGCATTATTCAGTGGTATAATTTGATGCAACTGGTGGAAGTTTTCCGTGCACAATGAGCAGATGCGACTAATCGATAATGACATTCGTTGTCAATGATTTTCATTATCGATTATTATCGATTAGTTGTTGCAGCCCTACTCATAACTCAATTTTGACAATAAGTAGTTACTGCTTTTCAAATGTTGATTTTCGATAAGCGTCTCAATATAAGGTAAAATTCCAAGTACAACCAAATCTATTCTACACACACCCCTAAATAGTCTGAATGATCTGTTTTTTACAGTTTTATAAAAGTGTTTTCTGTGAAGGAGAATATCTCCTTTCAGAGTGGACTTTGAGCTTTGTAACCTTGCAGATCTTTTTATGCTCAAACAGCAACATTACACACTAACTACATTTGAAAAGAGAAAAAGCATAATATGACCCTTATTCAAATGCACTTAAATGAAGACTTAAAATAGTATTGTATTGTTTATAGATAAATGACTTCTGACTAACCACCATTAAAGAAAACCTTCTGCATGGTTAGAATTTTAAAAACTCCCAAAGGGAGGTTCTGTCAGATTTAGCTCATGTCAGGGGAAAATTTACGTCCCACAAGTTTAACCAGTGAGTAAACACCCCCCCCCCCCCCCCCTTCCCCTCACACACACACACACACACACACACACACACACACACACACACACACACACACACACACAGAGTCATCTGGAAGTTGGTGGAGCTGTAAAACCACAGAGTCAGGGGTCATCATACAATGAGAGACGTTGATTTCTCATTTTAGGCTTAGCCTGGTTTTACGGATTACCCAGAAGGCCAAAAAATCCAGAAGAGTCAGAAAGAGTTTCTCTTTTAAATTCACAAAGGAAGTACTTCCATTTAAACAACCTTCCAGCTGAAAATTGCAGTTTTGAACAGTTTTGAATTTACATGCTGGTCCAAGCTGGTTTATGCTACTTAGTTCTAGCACTATGTTGTTTTCCAGCAAAATGTAATGATACTGTCTGATCAAGTCTTGCTGGTTAAATGAACTGATAAAATGTACACCTCAATGTAATAGATAAAAGTGTCTGCCAAAGGCTTAAATGCAAATGAAATTGTCTAATAATATATTCCATTAAAATTCAAGATCTTAAACTAGTTTAAAAGCCTACGCTGCAAAAATAATATATATATATATATATATATATATATATATATATATATATATATATATATATATATATATATAAGATTTACTTACTCAGTATTTTTGTCTTGTTTAAAGTACAAGACAAAAAACTTTTTTGAAAAAAAAAATGTAAAAACAACACAAAAATAACAAAAAACTACTATATTACTAAAACCTTAACTAAAATTAACATGAAAACATAAAGTCTAATAAAAAAATATATATATATATTAACAAAAACTACAATAGTATCTGAACATTTTTAAATCAAGAAACATTTATTTGAGGAGGTAATAAGTCTTTTTTTGTTTTTGTTTTTTTAAAAAAGACCAGTGCAATCAGAAAAAATAAGACTAAAATACTTTTTTTGCAGTGTAATATTGTGGTTTCAAAGCAACCAGAATCCAGATCACATGGCAGTGACATCAAAGCTAACATGTGCCATCTTTACAGTACTTTCTCTTTGATCTAGTTTGATACAGGAACGTTTACTCAACCCATGCAAGTTTGAGGTCGGGACTATCTGTTTGTCTGACAAAACTCTGAAGGAAATCTGAAGGAAAACATAAATTTTGCAGTACTTTTTAGTGATGTTATTGCCATAGAAATGGAAATTTTCACACTCAAAAGTTGTGCTGTAATGAACAAAAACATGCACCAAAATAACACACAGCTTGGTTTTCCACGGAGCATCCCATGTGTCCTAATTTAAACCCTGAACCGTTCTACTTTAGGTCATTTGTTCTCTCATGAGGGAAAACAGTGGCCTGCGGCAATGGCATCATGCGAACAGAGAGCCCTGGGGACGCTCCGATCTATGTGTGTGTGTGTGTGTGTGTGTGTGGAGAGAGTCTTCAGAGAGTATCTGCTCTTGGTAGGAACTGCACAGATTTTCCAAACAGTCCAAAAACCCTCCAGCTGTCTTTGTTAATCTAGTTGACTTCAAATGCAACATACCGCAAACACACACATGCATTCATGCACTATCACACGAGTGCGTCTCTCAAACGATCCGTTCAGTCTCTCCTCTGATGCACGTTTAACCTTGAAAGGTGTGCCTTTGATGTGTGGGAACTGTAGCAAGTGGTTATATAGCAGTCTACATATTTACTGTGCTCAAGTCCTCTTGGGAAGTTCATATTTACAAGTTGGAATGTTGTAATTATGACATCAGATGCGAGTCACTTTAATCAGAACAAGATGGCAATGTAACATTTCTACAAAAAATTCAGAAAAAAGATTTTTTTTGTAAACTTCTTCTACAATAAAGACTGCACACTAGGTGTATTTTTGCTTTTTTATGCATTTATTCTATATCTGAAGGCGCTGTAAATTTAATCATATATTTTATCGTAACTGCATTGTCCTAAGATATTTTGTATATGCAATTTTAGCTAGTTTTATTGCAAATAAAAAATGCATTCATTTGGGGGCGTCTCAGTTAGAAAAAATGACGGATGCAATAGATCCAGCATTGTTGAAATCAACATTATTATTATTATTTTCAGTTACAATAAAGCTAAGTTGCATGCATAAAATACATGCACAATTATTACAATAAAACATGCATAAATTTTAACAACAACCGATAAACCTTCAAAGACACACCTGCTGTGAGCTATGAGGTTAATCGATTGTCCACGCTTTTGTTCAACTCACCTGTTCACATTAATTCAGCTTTATAAAATAATTGTGTTAAATATCAAAAATTTGTGGTGAAAAACCACATTACCCATGATGCTGTGCAAAAATTGCACCAATCAGACAGTTACATTAAGCAAAGCGCAAGAGAAATCTTTAGCTCCGCCCACTCCCATGAAACACTGTGAATGACGTAATCGAGTCAATCTGTGCTCTCAAAATAATTAAATATTTGTATAGCTATGCATATTTTTCAGAAGAACTTGAAATATATATCTATGAATACAACAAAAAACTTTAAATTAATAGTTTTATTTTTCTCCGTCATATTAAATTCAGTTATATCATTCGCAATGCTTCAGATTGTAGTTCTTTCCCTCATTTAAGTTAAGTACACAGTCTTGTGCCTTTGCCTTTTTTGTATTTATAATGTTGTGACTCTCTTCGTAGCTGGTTGGTTTGGTTCATAGAGTATAATGCTTTAAAGAAGACTTTTTTAAAATCCCCATAGGAAAAATTATTTCAGAACCGCAGCGCCACTGAAAAAGTGGGTGGGCACTAGTGTAGTATATTGGTGATGGGCTCTTTATTTAGAAGGCGGGGCTTATTCTGTGTTGCAATTTCTCCCGTTCATAGTAAAAGAAGCACACTGTCTTAGTATATCTTAAGACTTTGCTTGAATGCACCTGACATGATAATTGCGAACTTCCCAGGAAGGCTTGAATGCACCGAATTTGTGGAGGTTTTCATGTGCATTCAACTTATAAGTTCGCAACATGACTTGAATGCACCAATTCACATTCAATTCAAATCCACTTTACATAAGTAAAGTAACATGTCTCTGTGACTGACCTGTGTCTTGTCTGAACTGATGCATGGACTGCAGGTCTATGACGTAGGGCACGAGCTGTGGATCCACCTGCCCCAGTATGACGGTCCCTCGTGCGTCTCCCTTCAGGACGTTTTCGATGTGATGACAAACGGCGGCGCTGTATGGCCTCCAGCGGCCGTGTTCATTCAGCCATTCCCAAACCACCACCCTAGCCATGCTTTGAGACGAGTATCCGCCTCCCATCGACACCAGAACCCCAGAGCCGGGTCGAGCCATTTGATTCAACTCCACACCAACAACAAACAGAATGGATTTCGTCTCAATATATGCAGGGAAAAACGTTCCAAGAGAATGTTCCTATTGAAAACACATTGTGAAGATTCAAAACTCTTGATTTTGCCTAAGATCGAGCTTACAAACTGCAGAAGTCAATGCACGTCCTGCAGCAAAACGAATTAGACGCTGCTCTGTTCACATGAGGGATTCGCCGCTGTAATTGAGTTTGCCCACATAAACTAGATTAGTCTCTAGTATTCCAGTTCTGGAAGTAATCATGCTCTCCAAAGTAACTCCTCTTCAGAAGAATAATCCAAAATAGATGATCTGAGACGGAGTCCAGTCACTGCTAGTGATGCTCATTTAATCCTGCAGTCCTGAAGTCCAGTTTTCTGGTCTAGATCCAGTTGAAAGAGAACACGCTGCTCTTGGAAAGGACTGCTAGTTTTTGCATCCACATGGTCTTCAATACTATTGCGTATGTAGTGAAACAGACAGAAAAAGAGAGTGAAAATCAGCCTAAAAATATATAATCAAACTTCATTTATTTGGAGGTCTTACTATATATTTGTCGAATTATCATTAAAAATAATTAATTTATCATTGGCTGCGGTGATCTTTCATCAATGGTGTCATACAGTAGATAAATCTAATGCATATGTAAATAATAAATCTTTTTTTTTGGCATTTTTATGTTGCAGTAACACCACATCTGTGATTGCTTTCATGCGAAAATATTAAATTAATAGCTTTATTTTCAATTAAATCTAATTTATAATATTTTAAAAATAAAAAAATATATATTTTTAAACTGGAAAATTATGCATTATGAAACATTTGCATGCATGTCAAGAATTGTTTAATAATTTTAAATACATTTACATATTAATTATAAGATCATATATTATTTCAAGTATAGCAGGTTTTTTTTTTTAACAGTTTTTACAGGAATCGTTTTCATCGCAGTTTGACTTTTGCCATCAGTAGGTAATATTGTGAACTGCATCTACTGATGCCACAAGCAAAACCTGTAGCAAATCATGTCAGACATATGCATGTGAACATGATATACTCAAAACACAAATATGCATACAGAAAAAGAGAGAGAGATCCCTCTCCTCCTGGTACCCATGAGCCCTTTAACAAACCCAAAGGAAAGATCCTATCAGCGATCAATAACTGCAGACCTCTGATGATTAAATGACAAACTCATCATAAATCCAAAACAAACCCGTGTTCTTCTCAGCGCTACCCAATCCCGAAAGAATCGCATGTGGCCTCAAATCTGGTCTATTATAAACCAGTTCTAGCCAAACATCTGTCTGAGGTCCGTTTTGCTCATAAATCCGCTCTCGATTCATCTTCATTTACGAACAAATGATCTCGTTCTTCTCCATATGGGCTCCAGCTCCGCGTCTCCTCCGGATTTGATCGGATCCGTTCATCAGAATCTCATCAGTGCATCACACCGAATCAAACGGGACGATTTTCTCCACTAAAGCCTTTCGCAAAGCGAGAATTCATTACTAGATATGAAATAAGGGAATATGCGCGTTTACGGATCTCTAGGAATAAACGGGACGCACATGAGCCATGATGAATTCATTTATCCAGGCTCTTTCTGAATACGACATCTCACATGGAAACGAATTCGTGTTATTTCGCATCAGGTAGAGCGTGTTTTACCTCCGCACAGACGCAGAAATGAGGAAAAATGAATCAGTCACCTGTGATGTGAAGCGTCTCCGCCGAACCGAGACGATGAACCGGAGATCTGGTCCAGAATAACGAAAGACTGAATAAGCGAAGTAGATCACATTCCCGACGCTAAACGAGCAGAAGAGAGTCGGAATTCACCGTGTTCTGCTGTCTATGAGCTCTATTGGCTGTTGCTCATGTTGTGCGCATCCTCCGCCGCCTGACTGTTGCTTGTGTGTGTGTGTGTGTGTGTGTGTGTGTGTGTGTGTTTACCTCAGCCTGGAAAGAAGCAGCAGTTTCAGCATGAGAAAATCAGATTTTCCTTCCAGATGACCTCGTGTGTGACTTCCACCACTCAGAAATCCCATAAAGAGAAGGTATCATGCTTATATAGAAATATAGGATATGTATAATAATGTGTAATAAATTACAAAACATCACAAAAACATTGAAACAAAAGTAATAATAATAAATAATTTTATAAATATTACAATAAGGTTTCATGTAACAGTAGTTAATGTTACCCTGGACCACAAAGCCAGTCATAAGTGACAATTTTTTTTTATACATGTATCTGAAAGCTGAATAAATAAGCTTTCCATTGATGTATGGTTTGTTATGATATAATATTTGGCCGAGATACAAGTATATGAATATCTGTAATCTGAGGGTGCAAAAAAAATCAAAATATTGAGTAAATCACATTTAAAGTTTAAAGTTATGATGTATACAGTAGGAAATCTACAAAATATCTTCATGGAACATGATCTTTACTTAATATCCTAATGATTTATGGCATAAAAGAAAAATGGATAATTTTGACCCATACAATGTATTGTTGGCTATTGCTACAAATATACCTGTGCTACTTATGACTGCTTTTGTGCTCCAGGGTCACATGAATTAACAATGAATATTGGATCTATTCCACTCAATGTTAATTTCAACATTTATGAATACATTTTTTTAAATAAATCATTATATCTTTTAACATTAATGTGAACTAACATGAATAAAGTTGCATTTTATAACATTAACTAAAATTAATAAATGCTTGTAAACATCATTTGAAATTAAATGAGACCTAAATGTAAAGTGTTTTTTTTTTTATGACAATTTTTAAAATTTTAAAGCAATATGACACTAGCAAGAGAGAATAACCGATGTATGCAGAACATCGTACTTGTTAGTGTGATATTGCATTATATTAGAAGTTGTTGGTCAGTGGTTAAGAAAATAGCTTACTTTTCTGTCAAAAATGGCTGGTTAGTTTCAATATCTCTTCTACACCAATGAAAATGCATCAAGCTTTGTGTATCTGAAAGCCGGTCTGGAACAGTGCATGTGAGTGGTTTTCCATTTTCCACTCCCTGGTAAGAAAAACACTGACGTTTCTCGCTCCACTTGAGTTCAGCATCACTCACACACTGATCTGAATGACTGTAAGCACATATGAGTGAACTGATACCAACAGAGAAACATCCCAGTGCTGTTATACTGTACACTCCTCCTCCAAGAACCTTCAAGGTTTGTTTAAAGACATTATGCAGCAGGATCCCAACAGAGTGATATATATATATACATTTGCCTGGATGTCAATGGTGCCATTAGATATTCACATTGCTGGAGTCTGCTATCAAAAAAATCTTAATATATATATATTTTATATATAAATTTGTGTTATTTTTTGATAAAGATAAATCAATCAATCAATCCAGAGATTAATAAAAAAAAATGCTATTTTTTCTTGATGTGTAAAGAGCATCTACAACATATAAAATTTAACATTACTGCAATTTCAAGCATTATTAAACAAGGACTTCACTGAAGAAGCTCACTGATCACCCTAACAACTGGACTTGTTATCTAGTCAAGTCAAAATGATTTGTATAGCACTTTTACAATACTTCAAAGCAGCTGTACAGAAAGTCATACTGTAATGTCTAATTCCTTTGTGCTTCAACATAAAGCAAGTTTTATGGCTGGGTGATATGATGATACTGTATATTACAATGATATAAGTGATCCTCCATTCAGATATAACTCACACACACATCAGAGCATTGCGTGAACTTTATAGTTGTGTTTTTAAACTGAATCAGTTCACTGACTTCATCAAAGATCATCATAATTTCCACTCTGAATGGTTTTAAATTGACACTGACATTAAAAATCTAACTGTGTGCAGTAGCTTTAAATTATTAACTGAACACTTAGAGATCAAATTAAATGTTCATTTTTTTAAAATAAATACGTTGAATTGAATAAATGTTAAATAAAAGGTGAATTATATGAATGCATCACTTACTGTATGTGCTAGACATCACTAAAAATACAATATAATTTCAGCCATCACCAATGGTTTTGATTTGACTGGTTTCATCCACTAGCTGAAGTTTTGTGTGTGTGTGTGTGTGTGTGTGTGCGTGCGTGCGTGCGTGTGTGTGTGTGTGTGTGTGTGTGTATACAGTATAAACAGTCACAGCGTCCTCTAGTGTCTGAGGATATTTATTGTACTTCTAAAACACACAGGTGCTTTAATGTGCCTGATGACACAGTGCAAAGCAAATAAACAGATCTGTGTCTGTGCGAACGACCTTTGAACTCTTAAAGAAGCATTTAATTACACTATTACAGCACTATTAAACACTCATTTCTGACAGATTACTTCCTGATTGTACCATTGAAACACTTTTTGTGAAGCTGCTTTGAAACAATATGCATTGTGAAAAGAGCTATGCAAATAAATCTGAATCAGATTATTAAAGCACATTACTTAAGACTTTCAGCAATATACACCGGTCAGACTCAGACACTTACTTATGTGTTGGTGCTGCTGTTTTCCCACCAAAAGGTGTAGCTTCTGGAGACAAAATGAACATCCACTCACACGAAAGGACAGAAATTCTGATGCTGCATATTTGTAAGAAATAAATCCATTGTTTTTAACTTCAAAACCGTTGCTTCCAGCTGTGTTTGTGTGTGTGTGTGTGTGTGTGTGTGTGTGTGTGTGTGTGTGTGTGTGTGTTTAAAAGCTACGTTGCCTAAGAGGCTTTATTAAAAAATAAAAAAAGCTTAGTATAGGCCTAATTAAACATGCAGGGCTCTATAAACTTGTTTTATTTTTAAATTTCTAGCACTTGTACATGAAAGTATACTACACTTACAAACTGCATGAATAATGTTATGTTATTTATATTTATTAGATATAAATATAAAAACTGGAATCTAGAAATATTTTTTAAAAATAGAATGATAATTTTAAATGTGAGAGAAAAAAAATTTGACAGTAGATGTCGGCAAGCCACTGCCTTAATAAGTGAATAATTTATTCAATCAATTCTTTCAAAACGAATGATTCATTCAGGAAGAAAGAAAATTTGTTTTTATGAATGGATCAGTGAAATCACTGACTCGCCCGATTTGTTCAAAAACACAAATTCAGTGAGGAAACAGAGCTGTATGTTGCTGCAGAGACACACATCATGGATTTGTTTGGAACCACACTCTTAAAAATAAAGGTGCTTCGAAATGTTCTTCAAGCGATGCCATAGAAGAACCATTAGAAGAACCATTTTTGGCTCCACAAAGAACCATTCAGTCAAAGGTTCTTTAAAGAACCATCTCTTGCTTATACCTTTTTATAACCTGAAAAACCTTATTCACCACAAAGAAGCTTTTGTGAAACAGAAAGGTTCTTCAGATGTTAAAGGTTCTTTAGGGAACCATTTAGACAAAAAGATTCTTCTATGGCATCGTGAAGCACCTTTATTTTTAAGAGTGCATTTTCTTTGGCAAAACAGAGCAAAAAAGACAATATTGTTTCTACAATTTAAATGACTTAATGTTTATATCTTGTTTATTGAATTGTTGCCCTGACACAAAGAAAAATCCGTTATAGACCACGCTAACCAAACCATTCATATAAAATATAACATAAGTAACAAATTAACAAACAAGCTTAAAATGAGATTAAAGATAAACAAATAGAACAAATAATTAGATAAAAAATTAAAGATCTTTAAAAAGATTTTTAAAACGTCCTATTTTCATTAGAATCCAGAGTAAAATCAATACAAAAAGTGTATAAACAAATTAATAAACATTTAACAGGAGATAAGAACAAACACACCAGATATCAGAAATCAAAAAAACATTATGATCCAAATAGAATGATGATTATGATCCAAATAGGATCATTGATTTACATATCGAAAAATAAAATAATTAGATGAAAAAAAGAAAAAAAATGTTATTTTGATTTATTTGTTATTCAATTTATTTAGTTGTTATTTTGACTTATTTTTTTTTAAATTGATAACATCGATTTTAAATAAGCATTTATTTAAAAATAAGTATATAAATAAATTAATAAACATATTAAAAGTTAGATTAAAGGCAGGCAAATTAAATTAAAACATTTACATACCAAAATATTTTTTTAAGTTGCACTTCTAAAACAATTCTAAGTTTTTCCACTTTACTAAACATGTCCTTTAAAAAACTTTCTGAATAAAACCACTGTCTGACCACCCATGTCATTCTGTCATGATATGCATGTTTAGTTGAGCTGATCAGTGTTAGTACAGATACCTGTGCACAGAACCGAGTCTGTGGACTGAATTGATGGCCATCAGCTTCTCAGCCAGGCAGAACTGAGCCTCCGGGAAATGATCACCAAACTTACTCATCAGCATCTCATCACATCAGCAGATCTCCAGCGACATGGTAATCCATGAGCAGATCCTGCAGAGCAGAAGAGGAGAGACTCATAAACGAGAATGAGCAGGCAGCACTGTACATCTGACAAACACACGATCACTGGAACAAAATACACTACACAACTGAATCATTCTCAATCAATCTTTTCAACACATTTCATCTGTTTTGTGTCTATTTGCTCTTTTTACATTTACTTACTCTACAATCTGATACAACAATTATTGCTCAAATGTTTATTGCATATACTGGTAAATTTAACATTCACTTCAATGGTGACTGGTTTCAACTTATTTCCTTGAACTGTCACCAAATGAATTGTGGTCAAACTATTTAAATTATAGTGAATTTAGCTACAAACTCGATCATGCACAATTTTTTCCATCTAACATGCATTTTGGGGTGCAGTTCATCATATTAATGGAGTGTAACTTTTCACCATGCAGTTAACTCACCTAAATATGTTCGTAGATTTCTGTTGAATGTCTTCGACGTGTAGCTAAAGCATCTTCAGAATGGAAATATATAGGCTAAACGTCATCATTTTTGCGCTTATTTCAGAACATTTTATAAAACTATCGAGCTAAGCCAGTAGTTGTACTGAGACTGTCGTGTAAACATGGCTAAAAACGCGAAAAGCAGAGGAACAGACAAACAATTGAGTTCAATTGAGTGAGTCATTTACACTGGAACCGCTCCGATTGATTCAAATTCAAACTCGTGACTTCGATCATTTAGCTATTCACTAGCAAAAACAGTTCAAAAGAGCCAATCATTTTTTGTATTTTGAGATTGCTTGTAATGACTTTAAAAAGCACGTAGTGATGGGTGAAATGGAGCTTTTCAAAACTCAGTTAAAGGGCACCTATTGTGCAAAATCCACATTTACATGGTGTTTGGACATAAATGTGTGTTGGCAGTGTGTGAACACAACCACCCTACAATAATAAAAATCCACCCACTCCTCATTTTTAAATCCCCTTTAAACCAAGTCAGTCTCACTAGGCCTGCCGTCTCACTGACCGCAGTGTGACGTCACATTTCGGAGGGCCGGGCCACGGGGTTTGATTGACAGCTCTGCATTGCTATAGTTTCCGCCCTCAGCAGTTACGCTGTCCTCCATGCTCGAGCAGCTGTAACGTCAACAATGTCTCACAAACAATCCCGGTGCTCTGTGTTTGGATGTAAGACTGAACATAAGAGTCTTCATTTTCTCACAACATCTGAGCTGCAGAGGACGCTGTGGGTTAACGTTACTTTAATTTTTCAAGGTAATGTGCCTCATAATCTGCCTAACATACATGTTTCACTCCAGACACCTTTGTGAATGCCATGTTGTTATAGTGCTTAGTGTTTTAACTGTATTTGTGTGCGTACATTAGCCGTGCTTGTGAGATTAGTTTGCGCCGTTCGTAGCACGAGATTCGTTCAGTAGCGTGACCTGTCGGTAGCTCTGTAACATTGCGCTATTTCGTCCCACTTTCAGTGCATTTGACTTCCCACATGTATGGCTAAACACCGGTTCTCTCGCTCTCAGTTATGTTGCTTCTAACGGCTGTTTATTGCTGTAGATTTGCAATGCAGAGAGACGTATACATGACGCCCTCTTGTGGAGACGGGCGGGAATATGCAGCTCATTTGCATTTAAAGCCATACACTCCAAATCAGCTCTTTTTCAGACACACCCCAAAAATGACATTTTCCAGCTGTTATAATAAATGATCTGTGGGGTATTTTGGGCTGAAACTTCAGAGACACATTCTGGGGACACCCAAGGCCAATATTACATCTTGTAAAAAGGGGCATAATGGGTGTCCTTTAAACTAACCATTGTGTTGCAAAATGATTCACTGTTTTGAAGCGTTCCGCTTTCGGATCACGTATCACGAACCATTTAGGCCTAATTCAGATTGGGCGTTCAGAGCGGGTTCGCGAATCATTATTCAGATCGGGACTTCGGAGCGCGTATCACGAATCATTTCAGTTCTGGACGCTCTCCGAACTCCTGATCTGAATATGGCTCGCGGATCAATTGATTTAAATCAGAACTTCGGAGCGGGTTTGCAAATCTTTCGATTTAGATAGGAACTTCGATCGGAGTGGATTCGCGAATCACTTATTCAGATCGGAACTTCAGAGTGCGTATCGCAAATAATTCGATTCAGATTGAAAGCGGTTCGTGAATATTTTGATTCAGCTCCGAAATTCAGAGTCAAATGATTCACGAATCACACATCGCAAATCATTTGATTCAGTTTGGAACTTCGGAGTGGGTTCGCGAATCATGTCAGGGGGACGCGCTCCGAATTTCTGATCTGAATAATGGTTCATGAATCTTTTGATTCAGATCGGAACTTCGGAGCACTTTTTTTTTATTAAACAGTATGAACATTAAAGCAAAAAGCATTAGGCTACAACATAGACAAAAAAAGAAAAGAAAGGGAAAAAAATACAGAAATATACAAATATATTGCCAGGGTAACAACAACAACAAAAAACAACAAAGTAAAAAATTTACATCTCAAAAGGAGACAAAGGATGCATACAGAGATACAGTTTTCATTGCTTTCGGATTAATTGAATTTTGGATGGTTTCCATATATTTCTCTAAATCAACTTTGTAGAGGTAACGAAAAGAGAGGTTTGGAGCCAAATGTTTGTTTGTGTATATGAAATTTGGCTAACAGGAAACACAAAGTAATTATATAATATTTCCCTGTACTGTCTTCTTTTAAGTAAAAAAAATCCAAAGAAAACATCTTTAAAACAAAAAGAGAAGTCACTTACAAAATAAAATCGATGAACATTAAGAAATCTGACCAAAATTTTTGAGTGTGGGTATATTGCCAAAACAAATGAATGAAGTCTTATCTATGAGGCAAAGAAAGAAAGAAAGAAAGAAAGAAAGAAAGAAAGAAAGAAAGATACACTCTAAAAAATGCTGGGTTAAATTCAAGACAGTTCTGGGAAAATATTGGACAGAACACATGCTGGGTTGTTTTCAACCAACAGTTGGGTTAAATGTTTAACCCAACCTTCTGGGCAGTAACCCAATCACTGGGTTCATCCATATTTTACCCAGCGCTGGGTTGTATTTAACCCAACATTTTTTACAGCGTACAAATATATTGTCAGGTTAACAAAAATATAGTAATACAAATTATAATAATAAATGAACACCTTAAGAGGACACATAGGAACTGCAGTTTTCACTGCTTATAGGCTATTTACAGAACTTTACATAGTTTCCATATACTCGTCTCTAGAACAGCTTTGAATAAAGGAAAGTTTTAGAGCCAGTAATTTTTGTTCATGTGAAATTTAGCTATCAGGAAACACACAAAGTAAGTTATATTAAAGTCCCTTTAAGGGTATTCTGTAGTGTTTGGTTATATTTTCCTACACTCTAAAAAACGTTGGGTTGTTTACTGTACCCAAATCTGAGTTAAAACATATTTGATCTCTTGTTGGGCCATTCTTAAAGTATATTGGGTCTCAAGACATTAATTGATGGACTGGAGTGGTGTGGATTACTTGTGGATTATTGTGGTTTTTATCAGCTGTTTGGACTCTCATTCTGACGGCACCCATTCACTGCAGAGGAGTCATTGGTGAGCAAGTGATGGAATGACACATTTCTACAAATCTGACGAAGAAACAATCTCATCTACATCTTAGATGGCCTGAAGATTAAGACATTTTCATCGTCTCCACGCTGCACAGGTCATGCATTTAAACGCAGTAACTTCGTCCAGCCACTAGAGGCCGCAATATCACCGCTTTAACGAAAGACTGAATAAGCAAAAACGAACTGATCCAACATGTCATGAGGATGAATGAACGTCCTTATTTTTTGGCTAAGTTTTAATTTATGTATTTTCAAATATAAATTATTGTGCGATATTACGCTAAATTAATAAACTGGACTTTTCGCAGCATGTATATATTAAAATACCCAGTCAGCAGAGGGAATAGGTCTAAGTCTGTAATTTAATAAGTTTACGTTATGGTATTTATTTATTTTTTTATATATATATATATATATATATATATATATATATATATATATATATATATATATATATATATATAATTATGCAAGGATGTTATGGTGGATGATAAATTGCTTCAGTTGAAAAGGAGATAAATTGATGACTTTAATTAATAATGCATTTTTGTTGGTTTTAGTGTCATTTAGGCTATAGGAAACTGTACGGGATTCCTGTGAATAAACGCATTGATGTTGAAGTTGCAACATAATGTGGATTATTTAGCATCCATGACATTTCACTCAAATCAGAAACAAGGGAAATAGCAGGTCAGGAGAGGATCCTATGAATGAAAGCACTACAGATATAAGGAACATCACATTAGAAGCAAAATACATCGAGATGAATGCATCTCAAAGCTATTAAGATCTATTTATCCTCCAGAAGACCATATTTATCCACCAAGACCAGACTGTGACCTCTAATAGAGATGAGCGAAACAGAGAATATCATAGATCTACTTATAAAACTACAGCTGAAGCCTTGAAATAAAAAGCACACATATCATGTGCAAAAACTGCCCAAAGATTTCATTAACTGTCCATCAATTGTCTAAAAAGGTCATCAAAAAATAATTATGAAAAAAACTGAAAAATTAGGAGATTTACTACTAAACAGTAATCTTTTTAGCATTCAAGTCATTTGAATTAAAGTGAGCGACCACAGTTCATTGTTTTAACATGCATTTTAGAAGCAGTTTATCTTAGGTAGGACATTAGTTAAACACGTTCATTTATTAAATGAACTAACTATTTTCTAGTTCTAACATGTGGAACAGCAGAATAATGCTGGTGTTTTTAATGCTCTCTGATTTGTTCAGTTTGACTCCAGGATATAGTTACAGAATCATCTTCATTATCATCTTGCACTTAATTGTTGTCCTCCATTAACATCCTGGTGTCTTTCAATGCAGCTCCTCTGAGTTTCTGTTTTGGTCTCTTTGTTTTGCTCTTTATTGGTTCCATTATAATGGCGTGAGGATGCGGTTGCTATGAGACGGCTGACAGGACCGAGCTTTATTAGTGCTCTTCTGCAGGTGTAACGTGTGCTGATTGTCAAACTGAAACATGAAACATCTCTCTCTCTCTCTCTCACACACACACACACACACACACACACACACACACACACCCACAGAGAGAGAGAGAGAGAGAGAGAGACTCTGAGTGCTTAACTAGAAGGTTACAGGTTCAATCAGCCATCAAACCAGCCTTGAACAGTAATTTCAGAGAAGGAGCAAATTATTTGATTTTGATTAAAGACTCTAAATACAAAACTTTTTTTTAAAGAATTGCATTAAAGCAAATGAGGTCAGTTATGACTACATATGGACTCTAAACTATGTAGCTCTCTCTCTCTCTCTCTCTCTCTGTGTGTGTGTGTGTGTGTGTCTGTGGTACGATTTGTTTTTGATTCTCTTTTGTAAGTCACTTTGAATAAAAACATCTGCTTAATGTATAAATGTAAAATATAAACAAACCAAAATTAAGCATGCATGTACTGAGTAAGTAATCTGTTTAGGATCAGTAAGATTTTTTTAAGATTAATACTTGTATTATTCATCAAGGATGCATTAAATTGGTCATAAGTTACAATAAAGACATGAATTGAATTGAATTTGAATTTGAATTTATTGCCATTTGCACAGGTACATTGTAGTACAGGTACATTGGAACTCTTGTGCGTTTCACAGTATCAAGCTTTATAGAAAAAATAAAAAATAAATAATAGAAAACACAAATATCTGTCCATGGGTCCATAGAAAGACGAAATAGAAAGTACTAGTCCTCCAATGTAAGAGAGTTATGGGATAGGATACTTCTTTCTCTCCCTGATGTCCTGTGCCACTAACCTAACAGTGGCTGGAAAGAAGCTCTTGTACAAACGGGCCCTGTGAGTGCTGATACTCACAGGCCTGCGATGTCTCAGGTTGTAGCCCGTATCCACCCATTTAAACAGATCATGAGCTGGATGATTTTTATCTTTGAGGATGCTCTGTGCTTTTCTTCTGCAGTGCTGAGTATATATAGAGTCCATAGAAGGGAGGTTAGAGCCAATAACCCTCTCTGCAGTTTTTATGACCCGTTGCAGTGATTTCCTCTCGGCCAGGGTGGTATTGCTATACCACACTATAATACCACTAGTTAGAATACTCTCAACGAGGCCTCTATAGACACAAATTAGGGGCTGATATCTAAGTCTGGCCTTCTTCAACAGTCTGATGAAATACAGCCTCTGCTGAGCTCTTTTCACTGTTGTTGCAGTGTTTTTAGCCCAGCTTAGGTTCTCTGAAATATGAAGGCCTAAAAACTTATAATTGACAGTCCTCTCCACCTCAGTCCCCTTAATGATGAGAGGCTGCTGAGGGGGTGCTCTCCTCCTGAAATCCACAATGAGTTCCTTGGTTTTGTCTATGTTAAGAACCAGATCGTTGTTCTCTCCATAGACAATAATCTTGTGAACCAAATCCCTATATGATGATTCATCCTCCCCTTTGACGAGGACAAGGATGGTCCTGTCATCTGCATACTTGATAATAATATTATTGTCCTGGGTGGAGTTACAGTCATGTGTATACAATGAAAAGAGTTTGGGACTGATGCAACAGCCCTGTGGAGTTCCCGTGCTCACTGTGAGCTCAGCGGAGACCTTCTTTCCTATCCTCACCACCTGTGGCCTGTCCGTTAGAAAATCCAGTATCCAGTTACAGGTGGGTGTCGGTACTCCTAGGTCTACCAGCTTAGATGTCAGCTTCATTGGCCTGATTGTATTAAAAGCAGAGCTATAGTCCAGAAACAGCAGGCGTGCATATGTGTTGTTAGTGTCCAAGTGCTGCAGAACATAATGAAGTGCCAGTGCCACTGCATCGTCCACTGATCTGTTTGAGCGATAGGCAAACTGAAAAAGGTCCACTGTGTCTGGAACCACAGAATTTATGTGTTGCAGGATCAGCTTCTCCAGACACTTCATGGCAACTGAAGTGAGTGCCACAGGTCTAAAATCATTCATTATGGTTGCATTTGTCTTTTTCGGAAGCGGCACTATAATAGAGGACTTAAAAATATGTGAAACAGTTTCTTGTGAAAGAGAGGTGTTAAAAATGTCTGTGTACACCTCTAAACTGCCAGCTGTTCTGCACAGGCCTTTAGGACTCTCGGTGCCACACAATCTGGCCCTACGGCCTTGCAGGGGTTGACTTTCCTCAAAGATCTAACAACCTGTGTGCGTGTTACCTGGAATGCAATCTCCGCTGGGTTGTGGGGGGCTTTTAAGACCACATCTTTATTGTGTTGGTCAAATCTAGTAAAGAAACTAACTTGAAAGAAAAATAACACCAACAAAACAAAAACTAGGTAAAGCTTGATTCGGAGAGCTATGCAGTGTCGCACACAGGGGAGCGCCATTTCTGATATGGTGTTTTTAGTCTAGATTTCTATTTCAAATAAATTATGTTCTTTTGAACTTCAGCAGTGAATCCTGAAAAATAAAATTGCGGTTCATCCAAAAAACTCATCCCAGTTCATCATGGTTTCCACAAAAATATTGGTCAGCACAACTGTTTTCAACTGATAATAATCAGAAATGTTTCTTGAGCAGCAAATCAGCATATTAGAATGATTCCTGAAGGATCATGTGACACTGAAGACTGGAGTAATGATGCTGAAAATTCAGATTTGATCAAAGGAATAAATTACTTCTTAAAATATATTCAAATAGAATTTTTTTTTTCTTCTGTGTTTACCAGGCTTAAGTTTGAGTGTTGCAACCTTTGAAATATTTAATGAAAGGTGAAATCTGGGTAAATAAAAGTGTAATTTATGGATAACCATTCCTGATATCAAGAGCATGACAGAATCTGAAACCGTGAGGAAAAATGAAAAAAAAAAAACTAAAATGAAAGCATAAACTAAAATAGCTAAAAATCAAGTGAACAGAGCAACTAAAAACAGCACAGAAGAAGATGGTGAGTCAAAGTGGAAATAACATACTGACTGAGATTCAGTTCAGAGAAATGTGACCTGTAGATGTGTTTGATCAGAAACGGTGGATGGATGGAGAGACACACGTGTGCTTTTATTCCCACTGAAAATGATGAAACGGCTATTTTTACCTGGCGACTGTCAGGAATGAAAACCTACAATGAAGCAGAATGACATGAAAATCGGTAGAGGACACAAGTAGATATGAAGCACAGGCTAAATTTATTTTCTCAACTTTTTTAAACATTTTTTTTATATCAGTACATTTAGATGAAAATTACAGTGTTCAATAACTCTTTCCCATCAGATACAACAAAAGAGAATAAACAGATTCAATAAACAGCCATATACAGACCAGATTATCAGAGACTTATTTGAGTACCCCTGAGATACTGTTATAGGTTTTTATTAATAGTTTGAATTAGAATTTATTTTTATGTTATCAGTTTTTATTTTAATTAAAGTTTTAGTAATTTTGTTGTGCTTTTATCATTTTTATTAGTTTGTTTTTAATCTCTCTATATAGTTTTTATTCATTTTTATGTCAGTTGAAATTTAGTTTTATTCCTTAACATCTAGCTGAAATAATTTTAAATACATTTTTCTAAATATCTTGTTTTATTTAATTTAATGTTTATTTAAAGGTTTTTGTTTTTGTTTTTTTGTTTTTAAGTTTTAACAACCCAGACTAGATCTTGGTCTCTTTTAGCTTGTCAGGTTCATAATAATAATTGATAAAAGGTTCATATCATGAGGGATTAGAAGTTTCTTAAAGTTTATTAAAGCATTAAAAAATTAAAAGTTTACAACATTTTTTAACTCAATACATCCTCCTCACAGTTCAAAAACATAATTTACTGGACAACCAGTTCTGATCTTCTATAACTTCACTGTGAGAACCATAAAAGGACTTATGAGACTTAAGAGAAAAAAAAAAATCTTTTAAGGTTTTATTTTTTTGGTCTGGAGAGAGATCTTTGAGTTCTGAACATTACAGTATGTTTTTACAATTTCACAATTATTATTTTAGAAGTTGAATGAAAGTTTGGTCCCTCTTTATATGGTCCCTTTAAGCATTTTAATCCTACTTTATACTTTATTTAACATAACATAGGCATGCGGACACACAAAGTGTTAAATAATTGAATTATTTCTCACAGTCAAAATTTACAGTGTTTCTATGGATCTACTCACTGGTGAACATCATTTAAATGCCAAAAACAAGTATTAAACTGTAATATTATCATGACACCATCGGTCTTTATACAGAAATATATACACTGTAAAAATTATTTTTCTAATTTGTAAAGAAAACAAAGGTTATTGGAGTGTGTTTTCTTTTTACCTCAAAATTTAACATTTCAATGTGTTGCTGTTTCTTTGAAACTATTTGTATGAGTGAAATTAAAGTAAATTTCTGAGTAAACAGTTCAGCTCACTTTTAGCCAAATCATTCAAGAACTGCATCATTTATCACTTTTTTCATTAATTAGAGACTCCTGATATTATAGGAATCGTTCACCTAAAACTGAAAATGTCCTTGCCTTCAGGTCGTCGAAGATTAGGATGAGTTTGGAGAAATATAGCATTGCATCACTTGCTCAGCAATGGATCCTCTGCAGTGAATGGGTGCCGTCAGAATGAGAGTCCAAACAGCTGATAAAAACATCACAATAATCCACAAGTAATCCACACCACTCCAGTCCATCAGTTAACGTCTTGAGAAGACAAAAGCTGAAACAAGACATTTTTAAGGTTTAGTGATAAAGTGGTTTGGTCTGAATCAGGAAAGTTTACAAGCCAAAACAGCTCTAAACAAATATGTGGCTGGATTTTAATGTGAGAGACAACAGGAGATGAACTTTTTCACTGGAGGAAGCGTTATTATGGATTATGGACTCATATTTAATGGTTTGAAGTTATTGTGATGGTTTTATCAGCTGTTTGGACTCTCATTCTGACGGCACCCATTCACTGCAGAGGATCCATTGCTAAGACAGTGATGTGATGCTACATTCCTCCAAATCTGATGAAGAAACAAACTCATCCTAATCTTGGGTGGCCTGAGGACGAGCACATTTTCAGCACTTTTTCATTTTTGGCTGAACTATTCCTTTAATGTTTCCAGATCAAGCAGGACTAAACGTGTCTGTTTTCACACTGTCCTGTTTCTTCATACTGTTTTCACTGGAGAAGTCTTTTATGACGCTGTAGTAAACACTTACAGTGCTTTTGCCCACTCGGCTCTGATCTGACCTGCGTTTACAGTCACAGAGCCTCTTAAAAGCAGCGCGAAACTTCTGCGACATGGCGTTGTAGATGATGGGGTTGACGGCGCAGTTGGTGTAAATGCACATGCGGCAGAAGAGCAGGAACCAGGTGTCGAGATACGGCGGATCCATGAACGAATTCACAACCACTAGAGTCCGATACGGCATCCAGAGGAGAGCGAACAGAACCACCACCACCGCCAGCATCTTTGTGACCTGCAATACAACTCAAGTCAGCTTTATTTCTATAATGCATTATACAATAGAGATTATTTCAATACAGACAGAAGTTGCTGCTAAGAGAAAAATGGAAATATGAACTGCTTTTCTTTTTTGTGTGTGCATTTACATTCATAGGCAGAGCACATTGCACATGATTGCATAATATTTACACTTTCTGAAGAAATGCTTTGATACTCAAAACATGCTAATTGCACCATGATGCTAGAAAGTTCTTGATGGTCGTTTGGAGTCTCTGTGATATTCTGGCCTCATAAAAAAAAGGCTCAGATCCCTCCTCTAATATCCCTCTTTGGATATTTGCCTATTTTTATTATCTGTCAGGCAAAAACGACAGTCTACAAGTCACTGTCTCAGAAACACTCTTGCTTACACATTATATTTCTGATTATAATTGATATATGATGATACAGAATATCATCTCACAAAACAAATCTGTTTGTACTGTAATTATGGATCATAAACATAATCACAAACAACAAATTCAGGATCTGTTTCCTACTGACAATTAAATGTTAGTATTGAGAATTGAAGAAATTTGTGTTTTCTGGTTATATTTGTGTTAAGATAAATACATAAACATACATAAATAATTTTTAAAAATATTTTCTATGAATTACATACATTATTAGAGTTAACTAAAACCATAAAAAATGTTACTTGAAATAAAATAAAATATAAAAAACTTAAACGTATTTTAATTCAACTAGTTCCCCCCCAAAAAAAACACAGTTTAACTAAAATAAATCTGAAATAAAAAATACTTAAAAACACTATATAGACATATAAAAAAAAAACTAATAAAATTACAAAACAAAAAAAAAACTAAAACTTTAACAAAAATGTAATTAAAATTAAAGAATTAAATTAAAAAATTAAAAACAGAAAATATGAAAATAAAAAATAATGTAAACTCTTATCTAAAACTACATGAACCTAAATAAAGCTGATATATCTGTATGAATATATATATATATATATATATATATATATATATATATATATATATATATATATATATATATTTCTATATATATATATATATATATATATATATTTTTTTTTTTTTTTTTTTTTTTTTTTTTTTTTTGTTTCCTTCACTATAAGTTACACTGGAAGACAAACAAATAAATACATAAATATATTATCTTTCTTCATAAATTACGGATAAATAAATAAATAAATAAATACATTTTCTTTATATTTTTAAATGAATTGCATAGACATACATGCATTTTTTTTCTTCATATTTTCTAGAATGTACATGATTGACAGACAGAGCGCACCTGTTTTCTGGATGATGCTGCTCTACAGGACACTTTCACTGAGCTGTGTCGCTGGCCCTGATGGACAGAGAGCCTCTGCTCGGACAGATTAGACAGCAGTGGGTCTCGAAACAAGATCCTGGCGATCAGACCGTACAGAACCAAAGCCACGACGAGAGGAACCACGTAAAACAGCGTGAAGTCCAGGAAGTAGATGGGCATATAGAGGTTCCTGGACACACGATAGCCGCAGTTGACCACGACACCGTTAGCATAAACCATTTCATTAGTGTCCACGAGGAAGAACCACATGATGCAGTAGAGAGAGGTGAAGATCCAGACGCAGCCGATGATCTTCTTGGCTCTGGATATGGTGCAGATGAGCTGGGCTTTGATAGAGTGGCAGATGGCGATGTAGCGCTCGACGGTGAAGGCTGTGATGGAGCAGGAGGAGACGTTGATGCCCAGGTACTGCAGGTAAGTGATGCAAATGCAGCCGGCGTAGCCATAGATCCACGAAGCCACGACTTCGGAGATGTTCGGTAAACCTGCTGCCAAAAGCACGGTCAGATCGGCCACAGCTAAACTCACCAGGTAGCAGTTGGTGGCAGTCATCATGTGTTTGCTATGGATCACCACCAGAACCACCATGATGTTCCCAGCGATCCCCACGCCGCAGATGAGCAGCGACAGAAAGATGGTGACCACCTGGATCTCCAAAGAGTTCTCTGGCATCGTGCTCAGAGTCTGACCGTCGCTGGAGTTTCTGTCCGGATGCATTGAGGTGCTGTTATCCATCGTGGTGTTTCTCAGATATCCCCATTATAGCCATCTCAACAAACAGCCTGGAGAAAGTTGGAGAAAAATGAAGAAAAATGCACACCATCATCGTCATCAAGATTTCTTGAAGAGTTTTTTTAATATAATTAATATTTAAAATAATTAGTTTTTATTTTTATATTTTGTGTTTTCATTTGAGTTAATTATGATTTTTTTTTAAATTGTCTTTTGTTTTTTAAATATCTATATATTGTTTATAAATTTTTATTTTAGTTTTGGTCATTTTAGCACATGAAGTTAAACTAAATAAAAATGAGAAATAAAATAGTGGAAATATATATATATATATATAATTAACATTTTATTTTGTTTGAGTTAAAGTGTATTTTATTTCAAGTGAAAAAAAAAAAAAAACTTTTTCTTTTTGTTTGTTTTTGGTCAACTATAACAACCCTGATACACAATTCTATGATATTTATCTGAACGCTTATCATATTTTACCTAGCCTTTTTTTCATAAGCAACATCCATTCCACTACTAAATTCATTTATACAAAAGATAAAATAATAAAAGTTATTATAGACAAAACATTTATATACAATTGAAAATGTAACTATTAAGATATGAATACAATTGTTTCATATATTTAATGTAGAAATTAATGCATGTGCTCTCAGATGTGATCAGATGCATGAAATGTCACTCACCGTGAAGCTGGATGATCTTTCAGATGATGGATCTTGAATTTTAGATCATTAACGGGAGGAGATTACTTCTCCAGAGAGCTGCAGCATCTACTGAGGGAATCAGCATCAGTCCTCTTCTTCTCTTCTCTCTCCTCCTCTTTCACTCACTGCCAATGAATATCTCTCCTCTCTTTCTCTTGATTCTTGTCTAAAGCACCATGTTCAGTTATTAGTAGTTCATTAAAAGCATATTTAAAGGCTCTTTTGGGTTGATGTCCATCATCAACTGATAAAGCTGGTTTGTAAGTGATGAAACACCTTCACTACCAACGAATCTCTCTTCTCTCTCTATGATTTCTCTCCCTTTTCCTTAATTACTATCTACACTCTAAAAAAAATATGGTTCTTTAAAGGTTCTTTACACGCAGTGATGGTTTTATTTAGAACCATAGCATTCTGAAGAACCCTTTTATGCCAAAATGGTTCTTTGTTAGAGTTTAGGGTTCTTTGTTCCCACCCTTTTCTTTTTCATTACTGATTTTCTGGAGTTCAGTGATCCAACTACACGGACTTTCAACACACTCTCAACAGGTGATTCATTCTTAAATTTAAATACAAATTTAACTTTAAAATTGTAACCGGTTTCCAAACAAACATGTTCTTATCTTTTTTTTTTTTTTTTAGTTTTTGGTCACATATAGCCTAAGTGTGTGCAGCTCTGCTAAGCTTTGGAAACTTCTCTCCTCTCCTAAGTAAGTAAAAGAGACAATGAATTTATAATTCATATTGTTAGACTTTTTAAATTATTACTTGGGCTTATGTATAAACATATCCAGTCACAAAAAAATATTAAAACTATCCCATGACTTTTTATCACTTTTTTCTTTTAAGATTGTGAAGGGCTCACATACTGTCCATTTTTGCTTTTGGCCTTCATAAACATAATTATTTTTACATAAACACATGGACACACTGTAACTCTAAACTCAATTGTATATTTCAGATGTATCACATCCTACAACCTCATCATCTGCAGAGAAAAATCACCACTTAATCACACCAAAATAATGGACTTATATTGATTGGAATGTGATTGTTTCACTGAAACTTGGTTTTCATCACATCTATTTTTTGTTCTTATTTTGTGTTTTACTTCTTTATGTATTTATTCATGTTCATTGTCAATTGTCATTCATTAATGTATTCAGCTAATAACTGTTGTTGTGAGCTCTGCCGATTTTGCATGTCAATAAAAACATACTTAATTCACACAACACGCTGCTGTTGTGGTTATTGTTGTTGTTGTTGTTGTTTTAATGTGAAACCCTAACCGAGGCTACACTCTAAGATGCATCATTACTGATTTTTGGAGCTCAGCCATCCAACTACACAGACTGTTAACACTCTCAACAGGTAAATAATTTCTTTCTTAAAATGTCTATAAATTATAACTTTCAAATGCTAATTGGTTTTTCTATGTCTTTTCTCTTTTTAGTTTAAGAGAACATGTACGTGTGACCAGCTCTATTCAGTTAAGGATATTCTCCTCTTCTTCACTCAGTAAGTAACAAAGATATTGAATTTATGATCCATTTTGTTAGATATTTTTATTACTAGGGTTTATGAATAAACATGCATAGCTATCCCATGACTTTATATTACTTTTTCCTTTTAACATTGTGAAGTGCTCACATACTACTTTTGGCCTTCATAAACAATTGTTTTCACATAAACAAATGAAAGGAGACACATTGTATATCTATACTCAATTGTGCATTTCAGATGCTACAACCTCATCATCTTGCAGAGAGAAACTGCCATTCAATCACGCCAAATTACAGATAATGATTAACTTAAAGGCATCATAGAGGATTGTGAAGATATTTTACTGGAGCTTGGTCTTCAATACACTATTTTATGTTCTATTTTGTTTTACTTTTTTAAGCATTTATTTATGTTCAATGTCCATTGTCATTCATTAATGTAATAATAACTGTTGTTAGAACACTGTCATTTTTGCTACAATTTCACGTTATTAAAAAAATAATAAAATTGACATGTTGTTGTTGTTGATTTTATGTAAAACCCTAACAGACACTTACAGGTGAATCTCAATAAATTAGATTGTCGTGGAAAAGTTCATTTATTTCAGTAATTTAACTCAAATTGTGAAACTCGTGTATTAAATAAATTCAGTGCACACAGACTGAAGTAGTTTAAGTCTTTGGTTCTTTTGATTGTGATGATTTTGGCTCACATTTAACAAAAACCCACCAATTCACTATCTCAACAAATTAGAATATGGTGACATGCCAATCAGCTAATCAACTCAAAACACCTGCAAAGGTTTCCTGAGCCTTCAAAATGGTCTCTCAGTTTGGTTCACTAGGCTACACAATCATAGGGAAGACTGCTGATCTGACAGTTGTCCAGAAGACAATCATTGACACCCTTCACAAGGAGGGTAAGCCACAAAAATTCATTGCCAAAGAAGCTATTTCATTTGGAAACCAAGGTCCTAGAGTCTGGAGGAAGGGTGGAGAAGCTCATAGCCCAAGTTGCTTGAAGTCCAGTGTTAAGTTTCCACAGTCTGTGATGATTTGGGGTGCAATGTCATCTGCTGGTGTTGGTCCGTTGTGTTTTTTGAAAACCAAAGTCACTGCACCCGTTTACCAAGAAATTTTGGAGCACTTCATGCTTCCTTCTGCTGACCAGCTTTTTAAAGATGCTGATTTCATTTTCCAGCAGGATTTGGCACCTGTGCACACTGCCAAAAGCACCAAAAGTTGGTTAAATGACCATGGTGTTGGTGTGCTTGACTGGCCAGCAAACTCACCAGACCTGAACCTCATAGAGAATCTATGGGGTATTGTCAAGAGGAAAATGAGAAACAAGAGACCAAAAAATGCAGATGAGCTGAAGGCCACTGTCAAAGAAACCTGGGCTTCCATACCACCTCAGCAGTGCCACAAACTGATCACCTCCATGCCACGCCGAATTGAGGCAGTAATTAAAGCAAAAGGAGCCCCTACCAAGTATTGAGTTCATATACAGTAAATGAACATACTTTCCAGAAGGCCAACAATTCACTAAAAATGTTTTTTTTTTTTTTTATTGGTCTTATGAAGTATTCTAATTTGTTGAGATAGTGAATTGGTGGGTTTTTGTTAAATGTGAGCCAAAATCATCACAATTAAAAGAACCAAAGACTTAAACTACTTCAGTCTGTGTGCACTGAATTTATTTAATACACGAGTTTCACAATTTGAGTTGAATTACTGAAATAAATGAACTTTTCCACGACATTCTAATTTATTGAGATGCACCTGTATATTATAAGATATTACAAGTATATTATAAGATATAAGATAGGTAAGATAGATTATAAGACCAGGCAGATAGAGGGGTAAAAAAACAATATGAATAAATAAAATATTCAAATAATACTAATATTAATGATATTAACATACTAATATTAATGAAAAACTATCATTAAAAAAGTTATTTATAACACCATTAACGTCCTATATAGCATTTTCAAAGCATGGTTCTGTATGGAACCCTATAAAAAAGGTTCTATTTAGCACTAAAAAGGGTTCTGTTATTGTTACAAGCCGAAAAACCCTTTTCTGTTACTGTTTAGAACCATTTTTCTTAAGAGTGTATGCTTGGTGTTTAGTTAAGAATTAGCTCAGTAAAGTTTTAGGATCTAAGGATTTAAGGATCTTTTTGCTGTAAAGGTCATGAACTGATGAAGCTGCTTTGGTGCGTCAACCTTAAACAAGTGTCCAGATAACAAAACAAATCTACAATACTATTCTATTCCATTTTATTTATATAGCACATTTACAACAGACATTGGGCAAAGTGCTTTACAAATCATAACACATACAGTCTAAACTTATAAAACACAGCAAACAAAGCCAAAATTTGATCACCCAATCAGAGAAACTGTTTGTGTGTGAAAATGTTTGCACACAGAAATCATCACATACCAAAACATTTGCACTTACATTTGGGATAATCACATAAATCACAGGAATGAAATAAATAGATGAATATTCATTCATTTGTTTAAAGAAATATAACAGATTGCTGGTCTGTGAGAGGTAAAAACTAGGTTATTAAGCTCTTATTTAAAATTGATATAAATATATAAAGATAATATGCTATATAAATAGAATAAACAGCTTTAAAAATGATTACATATGTGCTTTTCAACCCGATCTAATGAAAGTGCGTATAAATAGTACGCCAAATAAAAACAAAAACTCGTGGTATTGATACGCAAAAATGTACTTTAGTGTGTATATGCTACACAATGGGTAGGATTAGGGTTGAAAACTGAGTATATGCACGACAACAAATTTCGTATCATATGCACACGAAAACTGCGCATTTTATGCATGCCAAAGTCCATTTTTGCATATCAATACCATGAGTTTTTGTTTTTATTTGGCGTACTATTTATATGCATTTTCATGAGACTGGGCTCATTTTTCAGTCTTTTAATCTCTGGTAGTGAATTGCACTGACTCCCTTGCGAGTGAATCATTTTCAAGGCATGTGATTGGCTGTTCACTACTGATGTCACTTTTAAGTGCACGTACTTCATTAACTCAAAGCCTGAGTTGACAGAGAAAGTTTATTATCAGTGTCATGGTACCAACAAAGGCAGACTGGACTGGTTTGGTTTTGTCAACTCAAAACTAATCCTGTAACCCTGAGTTTGTTCAGCCACCATCCTGGAAAGCCTGGTCTGCGAAACAAAACTAGCCCAATCACGTTTTTTCTGAGGTTTTCTCCTAAGTCGGGGATCTGCTCTGTCAAAATCATGCACAAACACGTGCTTTTAACAGCAAAAACTTAATTTCACAAAATCTTAAAGGGGTCATATGATGCGATTTCAAGTTTTCCTTTCTCTTTGGAGTGTTACAAGCTGTTTGTGCATAGATAAGATTCCTAAAGTTGCAAAGACTAAAGTCTCAAAACCAAAGAGATATTCTTTATAAAAGTTATGACTCGCCCCCACGTCTACGTCACGGTGTGGGAAGATTTACAAAACGCCTAAATGTATACGCAATGAAAGAAGGCGGGACTTTTATTCTCACTGTAGTGTTGTTGCTGCCGCCGGCGTCATGTCCTGGAGACGCTGTGTTTTGTTGTGAAAGTGAAACTACTTTGTTTGGGCTTCCAAAAGAGGCCACGACTAGAAATCAGTGGTTAAGTTGTATTTACAACACTGTTCCAGAACAGTTCAACCCAAATATTAGAGTGTGTGCAGCACATTTTACGGAGGACTGTTTCCTGAACCTGGAAGATTAGCCTACAATGCTGGCTTGCACAAAGTGGGGTAATTCCAACTTTGCAAGGACAGTCTGACGCTTCTGACTCACAGCCTGTAACTACGTTTCTGCCACTGACTATTCAAACGCAGTTTTGAGCAGTGTAGAGTAGTGCTTGTTTGGCATTTCTACGATCACAAATGCAGACATGGTAATATTTACGCGGCGCAATGCAACGCGACGCATAAAAAGACTTTTTATAAGCTTTGTAAAAATCGGCACGTTTCAGAAAGGCGGGGCATACAGGAGCAACAATAATGTACAGTATGTGGAAAATAGTGTTTTTTAACCTTAAATCGCATAAACACATTGCATTACACCAAATACACCAAATAATGTTTTTTAGCAACGTCATATAACCCCTTTAATGTTATATTGCGTAATGTTTATCAACATAAAACTTAAAAAATATATAGACCCAAATCTATTGAATTTTAATAGTATTGACTTGTGTTAAACACTATATATCCAGGCGCTGTTTTACTTTCCAACACTTATAGAACAAAAATCTGTAGAAAAATGGAAAATGTACTGTTAATTTTCTGCCCTGACAAGTTTTTAAGGTTTTTGGATGTCTGTCTAGTATTTTTACGATGCTTACAGACAGTTCTTTTTCAAATTCAGCAGTCAACACCATGGCGGAGTGTTTTCTCCCTAAAACTGCGGTGTACCAAAATCAGTCTTAAAGGGTTAGTTTACCCAAAAATGAAAATTCTGTCATTAATTACTCCCCCTCATGTCGTTCCAAACCCATAAGACCTTCGTTCATTACATTTACATTTAATCATTTAGCAGACGCTTTTATCCAAAGCGACGTACAAATGAGAACAATAGAAGCAATCAGACCATCGAGAGTGCAGCAGTATACAAGTGCCATGACAAGTCTCAGTTAGTTTAGCACAGTACATGTAGCTAGTTTTTTTTTTTTTTTTTTTTTTAAATAAATAGAATAGGAAAGAGTTAATATTAGTTGGTCAGGTGCTGGCGAAAAAGATGTGTCTTTAGATGATTTTTGAAAATGGTTAAAGACTCAGATGTTCGAATTGAGATCGGGAGGTCATTCCACCAGCTGGGCACAGTCCAGGAAAAGGTCCACGAGAGAGATTTGGTACCTCTTTGGGATGGCACCAAAAGGCGTTGTTCACTTGCAGAGCGCAAGCTTCTAGGGGGTGCATAAGTTTGAACTAGTGAGTTTAGATACGTTGGTGCAGCGCTAGTTGTGTTGTCTTGTAGGCAAACATCAGTACCTTGAATTTGATGCGAGCGGCTATTGGTAGCCAGTGTAACCTGTTGAAGAGAGGGGTAAAGTGAGCTTTTTTCGGTTCATTAAAGACCACTCTGGCTGCTGCATTCTGGATCAGTTGCAGAGGCTTGATAGTACTAGCGGGAAGGCCCGCCAAGAGAGCATTACAATAGTCCAGTCTGGAGAGAACAAGAGCTTGGACAAGGAGTTGTGCGGCTTTCTCTGACAGGCGGCTTGCCGTTCATCTTCAGTTCAGAACACAAATTAAGATATTTTTGATAAAATCCGAGAACTCTCTGACCCTGCATAGACAGCAACACAACTGCAACCCACATAGCAAATGGACTTGGCCCAAATGTGGCCTCAAGCTGGCATTGCTGGCCTCCTGTCGGCAATGGCATGTACCCTTTTAGCCAGAGTCGGGCCATGTGTGGCAATGATGGCACGGCGTGGATCACGGCAAACAACATGAGGGCCGATTGTTGGTGGGAGGAGTGTGGCCCAGATCAGTCCAGTGATCATGTGGACCAAATCAGGCAGTGACCTGACAGCATATTATATGATCCATGAAAAACAAGATAAATAAAATATGATAAAATGATCACAGAGATTTTAATGAAGTGTAGTATTGTTTAAATTTAATATTTGAAATGGCAAGTCAAAACAGAATTAAACATTATCATTTCAAAATAGAGTGGTGGAACTATGATGTCACTTTGTAGGCAAATACCCGGAAGTGAGTTAACATTTTAGCACTTCCGGTTCCATCGTCCCAGAGTCAATGGGTTTTTTGAATGGGATTTTGGTTAAATCCCTTAAATAAGGTCCGTGGTTCACACAGGCTCCAGATACTTTCACGTTTTATTCTAAGACATAAAACACACCAGTTACACCCCACTCGTGATTTTTTTAAGCTGTAATATTTCTTAAAAAAGACGGTTGCTAACAAGTTGCTAAATGGGACTACAGGCGCTGTAGGAGACATTCAACGTCATCACGCCGAACAGTTTATCAATTTACGGTATTTTCCAATTGTAGTATAATTTGTAATACAATTAATTGTAGAAGAACCAATGAATAGTTTCCCGCATTTTACATTGTTGTTCGACAATGTTTATTTGCTTTGCCCCGAAATGCTACACAAGTTTTCGGATGGGAGATGCTTGTTTTATCGCTTTCCTACTGACACGGAGACTGTGTTTGTACCATAAGGTAAACTCATATTACGATTATTACATGTAAACACCACATTTGCCAGATTTACGTGGTGAAAGTGAAACTTTAATGATGCATAGTGCTTAAAGCCACGTTAAAATTAAATGTTTGCGGCCACATGAAGCTGTTAGAAAGTATATAGATTGAGGATTTCCTAGAAGCAAAGGATAAAATAACATTTTGTGTAACCACCCTAAGAAAATGATAGCTGAAATGTGGTACTTTATTCACTAAAATAAGTTTAATCTTCCCATATCCAAAAATTTGCTTACTCTGCTGTTATTTAATAGATGAAATGCACTAGAATGGACCTGGTTCCCGGGAACTCATGCTCCTCGCGACAGCCCCTCCCTAGCCGATTCCTCTGAGGAAGGATCTGCTTTCTCAGAGACGGGGCACCCTCTGGCACCCGCGTCCAGACTTGTGGAAACTCCATATGGGAGCCCCCTACCCCTGTCATCAAGGCATCAAAATGTGCAACAAACACAACAGAAAAAAAAAAAAAGCATTCATAAGCTGAAATGTGTACTCTCTCTCTCTCTCTCTCTCTCTCTCACCCACACACACACACAGCTTGACATTCATGCTCAGGACAAGTTCTGAATAAAGCATTTACTTAAACCCAAATAGGAAATAAAACAGCATGCGTCCTGTTCTGTATCCAAAACATTGGTGTCTCATATTTTAGAGCAGTTGATGCAATTTATGAAAGAAATCAATTAAATCTGTGTGAAAATATTCAGATGTAACCTCCTCTGTGATCATTAACATTTTCATAAGTAACTGTAATTTAATTACACATTGTTTTCTTAGTAACTGTAACTGATTACAATTACAATTACAGTTTGTAATTATGTAGGTGTAACAGGCAGCTACTGTTACACATATGTAACAGGCCGAGTCTGATACACAGCTACTTATGCAACCAAAAGATTGTTACATATGTGTTGCAGACTTTATACAACGTAATTATAAATGTAAGTACACCGACATAAGCTACTTAAAATAAAGTGCATCAAGATTGTTTGTTTCCACGAGTTCTGTCAGAGTATGTGACATGCAGATGATCACTGCCACCAGAGAAGTGTCTCACACACACACACACACACACACGCATCCTTGTTTATACTACTTTGTGGGGTCCTAATGTCCCTACAAAGGTAGTAAAAACAGAAATATAGTACTTTGTGGGGTCCATTAGTTGGAAAATCTTAAAAATGATAATAAAGTATGTTTAATAGAATGTTGTAGTACAGACATAACCTACACCAACCCTAAACCTACCAGTCTCATAAACCTAATTTAATTATAACATTCTTGTAATGTTCTTAATTATATATGTATATGTGTATATGTATATGTGTAACGGGGCTGACGAGACGAGAGACGTGCGGATCCATGTGCAAGCTTTTATTTAAAGACATGGTCGTAAATACAGGCAGGGTCAGACGATGGCAAACAGATATAACACAGGCAAGACACAGAGTAGTCGTAGAACAAGCGTGGGTCTTCGATCGGCGAACAATATCCAAAGGGCAAGGCAGAGAGAGTAAATCCAGGTAAACAGCAATAATCCAAACGAGGGGCAAACAGAGTCCGAACGGCAAGGCAAGGGTTAATCCAGGAAACACGGGCAGAAATCAAAACACGGGGAAACAGGCAAGGCAAGACTAAGACAACTCAGAGGGCTTTGTAGGGTAGCTATCACTAGGATATTTGCATACAATACTCGGAGATCTGACTGAGACGTGAAGAGACTCTGGAAGGTCAGCGAAGACGTGAAGAGGCTCTGGAAGATCAGCGGAGACGTGAAGAGGCTCGGAACTGAGGCAACGCCGGCAGAGCAGGGCACCAAGGCGGAGCAGACGGAACAGGAGACCACCAGGGCGGAGCAGACGAAGCAGGAGCCCACCAGGGCGGCGCAGATGGAGCAGGAGCCCACCAGGGTGGAGTAGACGGGACTGGAGCCCACCAGGGCGGAGCAGACGGGACTGGAGCCCACCAGGGCGGAGCAGACGGGACTGGAGCCCACCAGGGCGGAGCAGACGGGGGAGTTTATCTATTGAAGAGTACATCATTCAATTCTGTGAGCTGGCGCATAGGATTCCCTTTGATGAGGTTATACTAAAAGACATTTTCCGTTTCGGATTAAGTGAGCCAATCAAGTCATGTTTACCTGAGGGGAAGTTTAATTGTAGTTTAACTGATTTTTTGGACTATGCTTTGCTATGTGCTGGCTCTTTGTTCACTGTGGCAACTGAGCGGGTAGGCAGTTCACAATCAGCCACCATGGCTAGTTCAGAACGGGGTGAGAGTTCAGGGACAGCCCTTCTAGCTGTGACAGGACAGAACGAGGATACGCAGACGGCCTCCATAGCCGTGACAGGACAGGATGAGAGTTCAGGGACAGCCTTCATAGCCGTTTCAGGTGGGGGGGGGCTATGTCATGAATCTGGTCCATGGACCTCCATTTGTTCGCCACCAGAGGTCACCCTGCCATCACATGGACTCTCACACCACACACTACCCCGGACTTCATTTCCCAGCAGCCATTTCCCTAACCACATGCTCACACCTGATACCCATCTCGCAATCACACAGAATACTCGGCCACACACACTACTTAAGCCATGGACTTCCTCTCTGTCTCGGCCGAGTATTGTGTGTGATTGCGAGATGGGTATCAGGTGTGAGCATGTGGTTAGGGAAATGGCTGCTGGGAAATGAAGTCCGGGGTAGTGTGTGGTGTGAGAGTCCATGTGATGGCAGGGTGAACTCTGGTGGCGAACAAATGGAGGTCCATGGACCAGATTCATGACAATATGTGTGTATGTATATATATATATATATATATATATATATATATATATATATATCTGTGTGTGTGTGTGTGTGTGTGTATATATATATATATAAAAAATTAAGAACATTATAAATAAGAATGTTAAAACATTCCTATATTAATATAAGAATGTTATATATAAGAATGTTAAACCATTCTTAAAACGTGTGTTATTATAACATTATTATATATAACATTCTTATATAAAAATGTTAAAACATGTTTTAAGAATTTTAAAGTGGTCATATGATGCGATTTCAAGTTTTCCTTTCTCTTTGGAGTATTACAAGCTGTTTGTGCATAGATAAGATCCCTGAAGTTGCAAAGACGAAAGTCTCAAAACCAAAGAGATATTCTTTATCAAAGTTAAGACTCTGCCACGCCCCCCTAAAACGGCTCATTCAAACACGCCCCCACATCTCTACGTCACGATGTGGAAATATTTGCATAATGCAGCCCAAATGTTCACGCAAAGAAACAAGGCGTGGTTTCTGTAACCGCAGTAGAGTTGATGCAGCCATGTCAGGAAGACACTGTGTGTTTCAAAGCACACTCTAAAAATGGCTGGGTTAAAAATAACCCAGTTGGCAACCCAGCACTGGGTAAATATTGGACAGAACACATGCTGGGTTAAAGTAACCCAGCATGCTGGTTTACACATTTTAACCCAGCAGGCTGGGTTGTTGAGAAAACCCAAGATATAGTCATTTTTACCATTTATGTGTTTGCATTTATGTGTTTCTGGGTTATTCTTGCTGGGTTATTCTCATAATTTTGCCTATGCTTAACAAGACAATAATGGATTAATAAATAATGAAGAAAATGATTTTTAATGCCAACTGACATTCACAAATGTGTTAAAATTTGTACCAATGACAAACAACATGCAATTTTCTTTATTTTTTCTCTTTTCTTTTCAGCAAATGCAAAAATCACAGAAATAGTTGCAATAAATAAGAAAATTAGTTCTGAATGACGTGTCCGTTTAACTGTTTAACTATTACATTTTGATATGTTTAACTATTTAAATACACAGTGAAATGACATTGACAATTAAAATTTAAAAAGACAGAGAATGCAAAATCATTTAAAGATGTCCTAAAATTTATATCAAGTATATAAAGACTCCTAGGTAGATGCGCACTGCTTAGGGTAGTTAAGGGATAGTTGACCCAAAAATGAAAATTCTGTCATTAATTACTGACCCTCATGTCGTTACAAACCCATAAGACCTTCATTCATCTTCGGAACACAAGTTAAGATATTTTAGATGAAATCCGAGAGCTTTCAGACCAGGGTGTCAGGACTATGGACCTGTCTGTGTGTGTTTCTCCCTCGTGTTAATTGTTAATTTGTTTCCAGGTGTGTCTTGTCTTCCTCCCCTGATTGTCCTGTCCTTAAAAGCCCCAGTCCATTCAGTTCATGTTTGTCGGTCCTTAAACGTCATTTGAACGTCTTTCTATGTGTTCCTGTATCTCTTACGTGTTTGGATTATTAAAGACTGTATTTCCAGTACTCCTCGTCTCCTCGCTCCTTGCTCCCCCGTGAAGTGTGACAGTTATCCTCTGTTTTGTTTACCGTTTTCTCTCAGTGGTTTTTGTTTCCGTTGTGTGTCTATGGATCCCCTCGTCCGGCCCGAATTCCTCCTCCTCCTGCTGGAGCAGATGGACAGATCTCTCGAGGACCATACAAGACTGTTCCTGTGTTTAGCTAACGCCACCAGCTATCTGGACGACGCGGTCTGTTCATTCTATGACGCAAGCCTGAACACCGCGAGCAGAGCGCTGTCATCCGAAGATGGTCCTCGAGAGGAATTCGCCGCCTTCGTGGAGTGGACTCTGGCGAGAAATGGATCGCCACTCACCATCTGCCCCGTGGATGATCTCACCAGGTCCACTCCTGACCCAGAGCCCAGCCCACCAACTCCCCGCGGTGCGGAGCACCAGCCCGAGCCCACCGATGACAGAGAGCCATTTCCCGCTGCGATCGACGAGCAAGCGCCAAGCTGAGCGACTGAGCAACGGATCGCCCTGGACGTTGAGCCCCACCCGTCAGGCCAGGTGCGAGAGCCGGCGACAGTGCCCACCACGAGGGAGCCAGCCGTGGACGGTGTGAGCACGGAGTGGAGCTCCGCCCCCTGCACCGTGGCTGAGGGTGAGCTGATTATACATCTGGGACTGCTGGACATGGAGGGGGATTTGATAGACTGGGACACGGATCTGGAGGCTGACATTCCTCCTCTCCTCTCTCCTTTGTCCTGGCTGGTCCCGTCCAGCCCTCCTTCGTCTCCGCTGGTCCCGTCCAGCTCCGCTCCTCCAGAGAGCCCTCCAGTGCCCGCTCCCCGAACGCGTCCTCCAGAGCCCGCGCCTCCAAAGCGCCCTCCAGTGCCTGCTCCTCAGAAGTGCACTCCAGTGCCCGCTCCCCGCTGTCGTCTGGCAGCCCCTCCGCTCGCTCTCAGCCCACCATTAATGCGGTGCGAGCCCCACGGGACTGCCATCCTCCAGCGTCGTCGGGGCTGGAGTATCCCTCACCTCCGCCTCCAGCCTAGGACAACAGTAAACACTCAACCCAGCGGCTCCACCTCGGCTCCTAGCTCCCTCGCCTCCACCGTCATCCATCGATCCACCAGCTCCACCGGGCTCCCTCGTCCCTCCGGCTCCGCCTTGGTTGGGCGTCGACCCGCCATCGTCTCAGGACTCCGCTCCGAAGGCTGCACCTCGTCGCTCCGTCCCACCAGCTCCGTTGGGCTCCTTCCTCCCGCCAGCTCCACCTTGGTCCTCAGTCGCTCCGGCTCCGCTGCGGATCTCCGGAGCTCTGTCTCCGCCTTGGTCTCGGCGTTCGTCCTCCGCCTGAGCCTCCTCCTTCATTCCCGCCCGCCCCTCCCCTTTGGATGTTACTACGGTGCAAGGACGCACCTTCCGGGAGGGGGCGTTATGTCAGGACTATGGACCTGTCTGTGTGTGTTTCTCCCTCATGTTAATTGTTAATTTGTTTCCAGGTGTGTCTCGTCTTCCTCCCCTGATTGTCCTGTCCTTAAAAGCCCCAGTCCATTCAGTTCATGTTTGTCGGTCCTTAAACGTCATTTGAACGTCTTCCTATGTGTTCCTGTATCTCTTACGTGTTTGGATTATTAAAGACTGTATTTCCAGTACTCCTCGTCTCCTCGCTCCTTGCTCCCCTGTGAAGTGTGACACAGGGTGAGTAATTAATGAAAAAATTTTCATTTTTGGGTGAACTATCGTCAAACACTTAGAAAGCTTTGAAGCAAAGATCTACAGCTGAGAGCAGTGTGCTCTGCTATAGAGCCTGTCTATGGAAAGATATTCCAGACAATTTTCAAAAGGAATTGCAAATTATATTTTCAATTGTGTTTTCCACATGTGATAAATTGTGATATAATCCAAACACAATTGCAAATCTTGCATTACTCTTTGCGTTTTCATGAATGCAGTGACTGCCAAATTTAAAATGGAAAAGCAAAGTCCATTTGCAACTGTATTTTCCATGTATTATGAGTAATGAGCCTGTCATATTTAAAAAATACAGCGTCAAAGCAACTTTACAGTATTAAATAGGAAAATAATGTGTAATAATGCAAAAGGACAACAGTAAACACTCAATTTTCAGTTAAAGTCAGTTCATCATTGATTCAGTGATTTATCGTCCAGCTCAGTTCAGTTCAGTTCAAACAGCATCTGTGCTTTCAAGCTGACGTTATCGCTGGAAATTAAGTGTCCCCAACTAATCAAGCCAGATGCTACAGCGGCAAGGAACCAAAACTCCATCGGTGACAGAATGGAGAAAAAACCTTGGAAGAAACCAGGCTCAGTCGGGGGGCCAGTTCTCCTCTGGCCAGACGAACCAGCAGTTTAATTTCAGGCTGCAGCAAAGTCAGATTGTGCAGAGGACTCATCTGGTTCCTGTGGTCTTGTCCCGATGGCCGTCTAGATGACGAGGTCTTCACTGAGGAACAGTCTCTGGGGCTCATATAGTTGTTCTGTTCTCCGCTGACGTTCAGGGCAGTCGAGGTCGTCTATAGGTGCTGATCAACCATCTGATCTGGATACGGACTGGATTCGGGTGGCTATAGTGACCTCGGAATAAGAACAAAACAGACTAATGTTAGCGTAGATGCATCATAAGAACAAGTACATCGGGTGTTATTAATTACCACATCTGCCTTTTCACTGTCTCGCACATGTAACTTGCCAAAACTCAAATGGAATGCCAATTACTTTAGCATTTGAATTTCCAATGCCTCACATGGAAACCTGTCAATCCATGTCAGTGGGACCATACTATGGGGCGTGTTTGTATTGGGAGGTGACGTCACTCACAGACAATTGTGTCAAATGCTTTGAACAATGGAGGTAAAGGCACTGCTAAAGGCAGCTGCCACAAAACCTGCCACAACTAAAGGCAACTGCCACTCCGAGAGATGCGTGTGAAAGAACAGACAGTGCAACCCGGGTCTCCCTATATTTATGACACCTTACACAATAAATAATTCTGTCGTTTTTACCCCAAATGCAGCGATTATCCCCTGCTAACAGTGGGAGCCACAACGGTACCCACTATTGGTCAATATTCACCATTAACCAAATGCTTATGTGATGGTGCGCTATGAAATTATTGCAGGGAAAATTTATTGTAATATTAATTTAATAATAAAAGTAACAGGACGACTGGCAACAGCTAGTCTTAAATTCTTTAGACACCGCACACCAAACGACTTTGACCACCGACTGAAAATACTGACTGAGCTCAAATGACATTCATAATCGGCCTGACAGTAGTGTTCCCGCTTCACAGAATGAACCGGTTAGCGCATGGATCTGAAAGTCTAAACGTTACTTCCGGGCTGATGGACAGGCTCTCTTTTGAGTTTTTAAACGTCTTTTTTACAGAATTATGCATTGCTGCTGCTTTTCTAACATTTTCTAACACAGCTGCAAATTACAGTCCAACTGAATGGGTGAACACGCACGAATTTACATGCGCGACATGCCCGAAACAGCCTGGATAACAATTGGCTAACACTGCTGTCAATCAAATTCGTCAAGAATTATGCAAAAACACATTTTACTTATTTTAGTCATTTGATATGTTATAACAGTTCTCTAATTGTGTTAAAATACATTAAACAATAATTATTTAACTAATAATATATTTGTATAATAAACTGGCGGGCCTGTGCCCGTCAGCTGCCTAAGCCCCTGAGTGTGTGAGAGAGAGAGAGAGAGAGAGAGAGAGAGAGAGAGAGAGAGAGAGAGAGAGAGAGAGAGAGAGCGCAGCGTTGTTTGTGTCTGTGTGTGTGTGTGTGTGTGTGTGTGTGTGTGTGAGAGAGAGAGAGAGAGAGAAAGAGAGATGGTCACAACCACGGCTTGTGTGCAAACACATACGAGCTTCATCACTGTGTCTGTCACGCGACTCTGTTCCCCTCTCGGGCTTGAACTGATGGTAAAACTAAGGACATTATTAACTGTCTTTACATTTATTTTGAAAGCTTAATGCTGCCTTCACGTGCTATCGGAAATTTCCTATTTCCCACTTATGAAGTCGTGATTACGAGCTTGTTGTATTCATGTGCTTTAAAGTCGGAAAAGATAAAATGTAGCATCCCATTGGTTGACAATCTTATAAACATTCACCGCACTATACATGCAGTTTGCTGACAATTATGGAATTTCGGTCAAATACATGCTTATTTCACTGCTTATAAAACACACAATATGCTTCGCATGATTGTTCATATCTAGCCTATAAATACATTACTTTAGCGACGAGACAAAGGGATGTAGTTGTTGTGAGAACAGCAATGACAGCAGCAATGGTTGTCACCTCCACCATGTTTAATGTTTATGACCCGCCCAACTCGGAAACTCGGGTATCAAAATTATTTCTGAATTTCCCAGTAGTAAATACGACTTGAGAGGCCGTTCATGTCCAATTTCCGATTAGGAAACTCGTATTTACGATAATTCCGATAGCACGTGAAGGCAGCATAAGATCGCGATTATGGAAAGGGGCGTTACGTTTCCTACGCGACTTGTGGTGTTCGGCCAATCACAATGCACTGTGCCAGTTGGCCAATCAGAGCAGACTGCTCTTGTCGGAAGGAGGGACTTTGTAGAAAACGAAGTGTTTGAGAGAGGCGGGGCATAGAGGACCTACAATAATGTACAGTATTTGAAAAATAATGTTTTTTGAACAATAAAACATGTCAACATATTCTGTTACACCAAATACACAAAATAATGATCTTTAAAAAAGCATCATATGATCCCTTTAAAACACTCATAAGAATTAAAGCATGTTTTAAGAACGTTAAAACATTTTAAGAATGTTAAGACATTCTTATATATAACTAAATATAAATATAAGAATGTTTTCAGTCACTGGTCGGTATAGGGATAGGTTTCTGTGACTGGTAGGTTTAGGTTTGGACGATAGTATATTTAGGGTTTCAGTAACTGGTAGGTTTAGAGACGGGTTTCAGTGACCGGTAGGTTTAGAGACAGGTTTCAGTGACCGGTAGGTTTAGAGACAGGTTTCAGTGACCGGTAGGGTTAGGGACGAGTTTCAGTGACCGGTAGGTTTAGGGACGGGTTTCAGTGACCGGTAGGTTTAGGGACGGGTTTCAGTGACCGGTAGGGTTAGGGACGAGTTTCAGTGACCGGTAGGTTTAGGGACAGGTTTCAGTGACCGGTAGGTTTAGATACAGGTTTCAGTGACCGGTAGGGTTAGGGACGAGTTTCAGTGACCGGTAGGTTTAGGGACAGGTTTCAGTGACCGGTAGGGTTAGGGACGAGTTTCAGTGACCGGTAGGTTTAGGGACAGGTTTCAGTGACCGGTAGGGTTAGGGACGAGTTTCAGTGACCGGTAGGTTTAGGGACAGGTTTCAGTGACCGGTAGGTTTAGGGACAGGTTTAGAGACAGGTTTCAGTGACCGGTAGGTTTAGAGACAGATTTCAGTGACCGGTAGGTTTCAGTGGCTTTCAGCGGCACAAAACAGTCTAAAAGCTGTGTAGCTGTGTAGTTGAGCGGTCGTATCATTCCAACATTGTTCTACACTGTAATTATATCGTTTGCTTCCTGTGTTTCTGAGTAATTTTACAGGCGCGATCGACATCTTCCAATTCCCTGAATCAAGTTACTTGCACCTGAATAAATTCGGCTCACAGCCGAGTCCAACTGCAGCCAGCTGAACCCAGTTGAGAAAATCTGAGCCAAATTGTATAGACCCAAAACAATCTGGCACACCGCTACAATAATCTGGTATACAGATAAAATCAGCATTCGCAGATCTCTCACACAAATAAACCATTGCTGGATTCTTGAAAAAGACAAAGCTGGCGAGTTTTCTGTGGTGGCTGATTCAGGTCTGTTTAGTAATGACATACTTTCTCTTTTGAATTTTAATTGCTATGTATTGTTTGCCCATCCTTGAACCCCTGGCTCTGTTCCTTGGTGTATGTTTTTTTTTCACGTTTTCACAAAAAAAAAAAAAAAAAAAAAAAAAAAAAAAGGAAGTGTTAGCAAAAGTTTGGCTTGTTGTGGGCAGTGACAAGAGCGTGGAAGTGGGCGGAGACAAAGCCTATATATTGTAACCAGTTTAGTGTGTTACTCATTTTGGACGAACATCTGCAGGGAGAAAGCAAAAGAGAGAGAAAAAAACATTAAAAACAAATAACAGTAACAATAAACAATCTTTCCTACAAAACATAAATTATTAAATAAAAATTTTACAAAAACACCAAAAAGTGAGCATACTTGTACATTCAAAGTTTTAGTTGCCTTTTTGATACAGGAGGTAGATAAAGATTTAATATAGATTTTAATATCTTCTTGAAAGTAAGAAAAGTGGGGGTAACTTTCATAATCTTGCATTTGTGGATAAAATATTTTACAAGCAAAATAATTAAGTTGCATAGAAAGTAAACATTTCCATATTGCTTCTCAAAAGTGAAAATTCCAAACAAAACATCCTTAAAAAAAACTCAAAGTCATTTTGTATGAAGTTTACAATGAATTGGCAATTGTCTTACGAAAGTTTTCTTATATGAACACAATACAAAAAAAGATGCAAGACTCTGGTTATGTTTCTGGTTTCTGGTTATGAATCACAGAAAGTATTTTGCAAACACTTACGTTGCAATCCGCTTGTGATGTAAGAAATGCTGTTTCCGGTTCCAAACAGCAACTCGTTTCACTTGAGAATATTATAACAACAGCTGTTTATGAGCACTGTTTATACATATTACACATTTAAGCTAAACATATAAAACAGTCTCCATGCTCACAGCGTTCCAAACACAAATAATTTTTATATTTATTTATATTTATATTTTCATTGTCTGGCTATCTGGGATTTCAGTATAGGATTATAATTTTTTGGTAGTATTATATCACATTCTGAGTGTATATTAGCACTGTTTGTTGTTTTCTTGTGGCATCTGATAGAGGGTTTGGACCCAGAAGCGGTGAAGCGTGATGTCAGACTTAACAAGCAGATTGCTCTTACACTGACATTTTCTTGTTGCATATTGTGATGTTACCTGACGTTAAGAGTCCCATCAGGAGCAGAAACCACCAGAACAGTTAAATATCCATCTTTACAAACCTGATGGAAGGTATTAGAAAACAAGGGTGTTCAGGCATACAAGGCATTGTGACAGTGATAAAGTTCCTGGCACACTTTTGTTGGTTCAGTCTAACTGCCTAAAATCATGCATTCATTTGATCAATACAAAAATGTAAATTCTCTCATCATTTACTCACCCTCATGTCATTACAAATCTCTAACTTTTCTGTGTAACACAAATGAAAGTCCTTTAAATGAATGACAGTCACCATTCATCTTAATTGTGTGGAAAAAGATGCAAAGAACATGAATGGTGACCAGGGCTCTGAACCAGTTCAAGGAACGGAAACGAAAACCGGAAACGAACGAAATTTTGACTGGAACAGAACCGGAAACAGAAACGAAATCAAATTTTATAGTTCCAAACAGAATCAAAAATTTGAAATGGCCATTAACTGGTTAATAGCGTTATTTTATCGTTCCATTTAATATTTGAAATTTGCTGTTAACCAATCAGGAATTCAAGTAGCTAGACTGCAGATGTGACGCTGAGCATCCAGCAGTGAAACGCCGCGCGCTCAGCTGTGAGCTCGTCATAGGTAAGTCTCAATACACCTGTGTTAGAGTTCATCCGAGGACTGATGGATTCAACAGGTCTTACGCACCTGCAGCGCTTCTGTGAACAGAGAAAACAGAATAAAACTATAGGCTTACATAATATATTTCACTTAAATCATTGACAGATTAACGAAACCAAAGAAAAAATATAAATGCTGATTTAGGCCTACGGTTCATTGTGACGCATTCCAAAGTTCTCGGAAAGGAAAACGAGACGCAGAAAGTAGTTTTATTTGTTTTGCAAAAGCTTGACAGTTTTGAATGATGTCGCATCTGTAACCAAGCAGCGTTGCTATGGTCGTAAAGCGCCGGCGCCTCACGCGCACAAAGACACAATATTTTTGCGACTTTGCAGCCTGTTCATTATCAAAATAAAATACAGTTAAAGGAACGTATAAAAAGTTACAGTGCTCCGTTATCCAATCTGTTGCGTTCAGCGTGACCATCGCCTCACTGTGCTGATATAAGGATGATGTTTTACGTCGATGAAAGTACAAAGCCTATAATAAATAATATTTTAGCATCCAGATACGGCGCGAATATGGAAACATTTGGATTCGTGCCGAATGAGAGAGGGAGGCATCAGTTTCACCTTTAATTTGTTTTTGGTTTTTATAGCCTATAGACTATAGCCTTAAGTTTAGAGGATTTGTTGTGGAGAGAAACTAATAACTGTGTTTATAATGTTTGTAAACATTTTTGATTTACCGGCATTTTAGCCTACATCATTTCTGAATGTATAGCCTAATAAAATGCGACGCGACTTAGTTTTTTTTTTTTCCTCAAAACGCAATTTTATACAAGTAGTGTTTTTTGTTTGTTTGTTTGTTTGTTTTTTGCTTTGTTTTGTTTTTTTTTAACAATGCAGCAAACATTTTTAAATGTCTTTAAAAATATTTTGTCTTTAAAGCATTAATACATTTTTTTCTTTTGTTTAGTAGCCTACATTTAGGCAAATCTAGAAAAGATGATGCTGTATTGGCTGTGACTAGCACAGCGGGTTAAGATACCTTCTCTTCCTGTTTTTCTTTTCTTTATTTTTCTTTTTGTGTAAAGAAAACACTATACTTTATTATTATTGTTATCATTACAGGCAAATACAATTTAAAAAAAATAACGTTATTAACCGTTATTTTTTCTACTCGAGCCGGTTTCGGAACGGTAATAATACAGAGGAACGCAGGAACAGAAACGTTAAAATATCGATTCTACTCGGAGTGAACAGATTGACTTTTTTTTTCGTTTTCAAGCCCTGATCGTGACTTTTGTCTTCTACAGAGAAAAGATAAATGGGATTGGAGTCCTTGCTATGTTTCCAGGGTCCTGTGTTAATAGACTTAGTTTGAAAAAATAAATAAATAAATAAATAAATTCTGTGTAAGAGCCATTACGTGGAGATGAAAACATTTGCAGTCATGCACTTTTACTTCCCTTTTACATTCATACCAGCAATGGCATTCATACCATTCAAACAGAAATACAGTACTTTGTGGGGTCCATTTGTTCAAAATCTTAAAAATGATAATAAAGTATGTTTAATAGAATGTTAGTATAATTTAATAGAATAGAATTTAATAGAATAGTATGGACATAACCTACACCAACCCTAAACCTTCCTGTCACAGAAACCTAATTTAATTTTAACATTCTTATATATAATGTTCTTAATTATATATATAGAGACTCCAGGAAGGTTGCAGTTCTGGAAAACAATGATGCTGGAGACTAAATGGCTCCTGATGGTTTCTCACCTAATTCCTCACCTTAATTCTTCATTCTTTTGCAGTTAAAAAGTGTCTTTTCTTCTCCACCTGTTTTTTCTGACTCTGCTAACCCAATGAGCATTTCGCTGCCCAATGGTCATGCTGAAATTTGCTAATTCTATTATTGCATTAGTATTGCATCCTTCTCATGGGTATTTAATAATTTTTAACTTTTAGTCTGAGTTCAATCTCTTTTTTTGCCTCATTTTGTCTGTAAAAGAAAACCTGCCTAATAATTCGGCACACCTGAATATTAGGAGTTTTTGACTTTCAGCATTCATGGACAATTATATATCACTTATATATGATTAAATACAAAATCAATAGTAGTTATTAAGATTGATGTGGTTTGGGATTATTAAAATGTTCTTTGAAAAAAAATATGACCAGAATATCAACTTGCCTAATAATTTGGCACACAGTAAATATGTATGTATGTATGTATGTATGTGTGTGTATATATATATATATATATATATATATAATTAAGAACATTATATATAATAATATTAAAACATTCCTAGAAGAATGTTACATATAAGAATGTTAAAACATTCTTAAAACGTGTGTTAACATGTTATAACATTATTATATATAACATTCTTATATAAAAATGTTAAAACACTCATATATAAGAATTTTAAAACATTTTAAGAATGTTAAGACATTCTTACATATAAATATAAATATAAGAATGTTTTCAGTGACTGGTCGGTTTAGGTTTTGACGATAGTATATTTAGTCATCTTATAGTTTTATATAAAAGATCATGTCTTTGTGGGGTCCAATTTAACTATCTTTGTGCGGTCTTTTGGTCCTCACAAAGTAGTAAAAACAGGTTCTACACACACACACACACACACACACACACACTTAAGTAAATAAAAACTGAGGACAAGAATTACACCATTTCTTTAAGTTTTATTTAAAAATCATTTCAATATAGTTTAATTTTAATATCAATATTGGTCTGTAAGGGCGCCTTTTCAGGATCTCAAAGGGCACCTTTTCAAGGCCTATAAGGGTACTTGTCAGAGACAATTGTATGGGTGCGATCAATATCTTCCAAATTCCTGAATCAAGCTGCTCACACCCAAAACAATTCGGCACACAGCGGCACCCCACTTCAACCAGCTGAACCCAGCTGAGAAAATCTGAGCCAAATCGGACAGACCAGAACAAATCTTGCACACAGGCTCAGTGATCTGGTACACAGTGTCAATGATCTGGCACACAGGCTCAGTGATCTGGTACACAGTGTCAGTGATCTGGCACACAGGCTCAGTGATCTGGTACACAGTGTCAGTGATCTGGCACACATGAAATCCAGCCTCTCTCACAAGAGTCAACCATTGCTGGATTCTTGAAAAAGCCCAAGCTGGTGAGTTTCCTCTGGTGGTTGGTTCAGGTCTAGATCTGTTTAGTGATGCCATACCTTTTACCTCAGTGGACTTAAGAAGACTTGCTGTAAATTATTTTAAGTTTCTAGAAAATTCTATGAGAGGAGCTAATCAAACACCAGGCTGCTTTCTCCCTGCAGATATTCGTCCAAACTGAGTGACGACACTAAAGTGGTTACAATATAAAAGCTTTGTCTCCACCCACTTCCGCTCTCGTCTCCGCCCACAACAAGCCAAACTTTTGCGCTCTTTAAGTTGCAAAGCCATTATGAGGAGATGAAAACATTTGCAGTCATGCACTTTTACTTCCCTTTTACATTCATACCAGCAATGAAATTGAATCAGTATATTTTCCAGTAAACACAAACAGTGTTGAACATCACAGAGTGTTAGAAAAACTCACATTAAACACTGACTGATGTTCAAACATGTAATGAGCTGAGGCACGGGACAATATCAGCTGCCATTAAAAGGGGCTTTACGATCCAAAAAACGGTGTCAAACCTACATCTGTATGCTCCGATGACCTCATGTCAAACCTGCAAGTGTACGCTCTGAGATTTGACATGAGGCTTATCATATTTTATTTACCTATCTAGAAGTTACAGTCAGTCACAGCCATATACAACCGCAGTGACGCAGTGAAGATCTGCAGCTGAACGGAAGCACAGTCATTCCTGACTGCACGCCATCTGAGAATGTGTTAAACAACATCCAATGAAAAGTCACAGATCTCAGGTGATTTGACGTCAGAAGATGGGGAAGAAAAAAAACAGAAGGGGAACTCCAGTCCAACACTATTTTTTTTTCCATTCTCTTTAAAAATAAATAAATAAAAATAAAATAAAAAAGAGCATGCATAAAAGAGTGTAGCATGTTTCTTGTAAATATTCTCCCTTCAAAGATGCAGAATATGCTTTATACTGCATTGCATCTTAACTGCTGTCTAAAAGAGTTGGATTCAACAGCTCAACATGGATTCAACAGATCAATATCAAATGGAACAAGAATGGAACGTTTTATAAATCTAACTGGAAAACAATTTCATTCCTGATAGGCATCTTCAAGATAAATGTAAGAAGACACTGCATGTTCTCAGAGTGAACAAGCTAAAGGATCTTCTCACCTGTTGTAAGTCTGTGAAACTGAAGTTTGTTAAAACTACTGTAGTTTCTGATCTCTGTTTCCATGAGTTCTGTCAGAGTATGTGACATGCAGACGATCACTGCCAGTGTCACACACACACACACACACACACACACACACGCGCATCCTTGTTTATATTACTTTGTTGGGTCCATTAGTTCAAAATATTAAAAATGATAATAAAGTATGTTTAATAGAATGTTAGTATAATTTAATAGAATAGAATTTAATAGAATAGTACGGACAGAACCTACACGAACCCTAAACCTTCCTGTCACAGAAACCTAATTTAATTTTAACATTCTTATATATAATGTTCTTAATTATATATATATACGTTTTAGGAGCTCATTTTTCGTCCATGTCCTATCCTAAAAGGTCTGTCTTGCAGAGATTGACTAATATGAGCTCCTAAAACGTACAGCCAGATTCTGGAAGATAAATTCTTCAAACAGTGGTACAAGAGGATGTGGTGCTGGTCCTTCAAGAGTCACTCAAAACCTATCTGTCTATAAAGCCTATGAAAAATCAGTCTTAATGGATTTCACAACACTTCAGCATGCTATTTTTATTAAGTGAGGCTAATTTTTCAGGATTTTTTACCCAAGCAAAGTCCCTGAGAAGCTGACACATTGCACTTGTGGAGACTCCAGCTGTACAGGCTCAGTGATCTGGTACACAGTGTCAGTGATCTGGCACACAGGCTCAATGATCTGGTACACAGTGTCAGTGATCTGGCACACAGGCTCAATGATCTGGTACACAGTGTCAGTGATCTGGCACACAGGCTCAGTGATCTGGTACACAGTGTCGGTGATCTGGCACACAGGCTCAGTGATCTGGTACACAGTGTCGGTGATCTGGCACACAGGCTCAGTGATCTGGTACACAGTGTCGGTGATCTGGCACACAGGCTCAGTGATCTGGCACACAGTGTCAGTGATCTGGCACACAGGCTCAGTGATCTGGTACACAGTGTCAGTGATCTGGCACACAGGCTCAATGATCTGGTATACAATGTCAGTGATCTGGCACACAGGCTCAGTGATCTGGTACACAGTGTCAGTGATCTGGTACACAGTGTCAGTGATCTGGCACACAGGCTCAGTGATCTGGTACACAGTGTCAGTGATCTGGCACACAGGCTCAATGATCTGGTATACAATGTCAGTGATCTGGCACACAGGCTCAGTGATCTGGCACACAGGCTCAGTGATCTGGTACACAGTGTCAGTGATCTGGCACACAGGCTCAGTGATCTGGTACACAGTGTCAGTGATCTGGCACACAGGCTCAATGATCTGGTATACAATGTCAGTGATCTGGCACACAGGCTCAGTGATCTGGTACACAGTGTCAGTGATCTGGCACACAGTTTCTGATCTCTGTTTCCACGAGTTCTGTCAGAGTATGTGACATGCAGACGATCACTGCCAGTGTCTCACACACTCACACACACACACACACACACACACACGCATCCTTGTTCATATTACTTTGTTGGGTCCATATGTTCAAAATCTTAAAAATGATAATAAAGTATGTTTAATAGAATATTAGTATAATTTAATAGAATAGAATTTAATAGAATAGTACGGACATAACCTACACGAACCCTAAACCTTCCTGTCACAGAAACCTAATTTAATTTTAACATTCTTATATATAATGTTCTTAATTATATATATATATACGTTTTAGGAGCTCATTTTTAGTCCATCTCCTATCCTAAAAGGTCTGTCTTGCAGAGATTGACTAATATGAGCTCCTAAAACGTACAGCCAGATTCTGGAAGATAAATTCTTCAAACAGTGGTACAAGAGGATGTGGTGCTGGTCCTTCAAGAGTCACTCAAAACCTATCTGTCTATAAAGCCTATGAAAAATCAGTCTTAATGGATTTCACAACACTTCAGCATGCTATTTTTATTAAGTGAGGCTAATTTTTCAGGATTTTTTACCCAAGCAAAGTCCCTGAGAAGCTGACACATTGCACTTGTGGAGACTCCAGGAAGGTTGCAGTTCTGGAAAACAATGATGCTGGAGACTAAATGGCTCCTGATGGTTTCTCACCTAATTCCTCACCTTAATTCTTCATTCTTTTGCAGTTAAAAAGTGTCTTTTCTTCTCCACCTGTTTTTTTCTGACTCTGCTGACCCAATGAGCATTTCGCTGCCCAATGGTCATGCTGAAATTTGCTAATTCTATTATTGCATTAGTATTGCATCCTTCTCATGGGTATTTAATAATTTTTAACTTTTAGTCTGAGTTCAATCTCTTTTTTTGGCTCATTTTGTCTGTAAAAGAAAACCTGCCTAATAATTCGGCACACCTGAATATTAGGAGTTTTTGACTTTCAGCATTCATGGACAATTATATATCACTTATATATGATTAAATACAAAATCAATAGTAGTTATTAAGATTGATGTGGTTTGGGATTATTAAAATGTTCTTTGAAAAAAAATACGACCAGAATATCAACTTGCCTAATAATTTGGCACACAGTAAATATGTATGTATGTATTTATGTATGTGTGTGTATATATATATATATATATATAATTAAGAACATTATATATAATAATATTAAAACATTCCTAGAAGAATGTTACATATAAGAATGTTAAAACATTCTTAAAACGTGTGTTAACATGTTATAACATTATTATATATAACATTCTTATATAAAAATGTTAAAACACTCATATATAAGAATGTTAAAACATTTTAAGAATGTTAAGACATTCTTACATATAAATATAAATATAAGAATGATTTCAGTGACTGGTCGGTTTAGGTTTTGACGATAGTATATTTAGTCATCTTATAGTTTTATATAAAAGATCATGTCTTTGTGGGGTCCAATTTAACTATCTTTGTGCGGTCTTTTGGTCCTCACAAAGTAGTAAAAACAGGTTCTACACACACACACACACACACACACACACACACACTTAAGTAAATAAAAACTGAGGACAAGAATTACACCATTTCTTTAAGTTTTATTTAAAAATCATTTCAATATAGTTTAATTTTAATATCAATATTGGTCTGTAAGGGCGCCTTTTCAGGATCTCAAAGGGCACCTTTTCAAGGCCTATAAGGGTACTTCTCAGAGACAATTGTATGGGTGCGATCAATATCTTCCAAATTCCTGAATCAAGCTGCTCACACCCAAAACAATTCGGCACACAGCGGCACCCCACTTCAACCAGCTGAACCCAGGTGAGAAAATCTGAGCCAAATCGGACAGACCAGAACAAATCTTGCACACAGGCTCAGTGATCTGGTACACAGTGTCAGTGATCTTGCACACAGGCTCAGTGATCTGGTACACAGTGTCAGTGATCTGGCACACATGAAATCCAGCCTCTCTCACAAGAGTCAACCATTGCTGGATTCTTGAAAAAGCCCAAGCTGGTGAGTTTCCTCTGGTGGTTGGTTCAGGTCTAGATCTGTTTAGTGATGCCATACCTTTTACCTCAGTGGACTTAAGAAGACTTGCTGTAAATTATTTTAAGTTTCTAGAAAATTCTATGAGAGGAGCTAATCAAACACCAGGCTGCTTTCTCCCTGCAGATATTCGTCCAAACTGAGTGACGACACTAAAGTGGTTACAATATAAAAGCTTTGTCTCCACCCACTTCCGCTCTCGTCTCCGCCCACAACAAACCAAAGTTTTGCGCTCTTTAAGTTGCAAAGCCATTATGAGGAGATGAAAACATTTGCAGTCATGCACTTTTACTTCCCTTTTACATTCATACCAGCAATGAAACTGAATCAGTATATTTTCCAGTAAACACAAACAGTGTTGAACATCACAGAGTGTTAGAAAAACTCACATTAAACACTGACGGCTGTTCAAACATGTAATGAGCTGAGGCACAGGACAATATCAGCTGCCATTAAAAGGGGCTTTACGATCCAAAACGGTGTCAAACCTACATCTGTATGCTCCGATGACCTCATGTCAAACCTGCAAGTGTACGCTCTGAGATTTGACATGAGGCTTATCATATTTTATTTACCTATCTAGAAGTTACAGTCAGTCACAGCCATATACAACCGCAGTGACGCAGTGAAGATCTGCAGCTGAACGGAAGCACAGTCATTCCTGACTGCACGCCATCTGAGAATGTGTTAAACAACATCCAATGAAAAGTCACAGATCTCAGGTGATTTGACGTCAGAAGATGGGGAAGAAAAAAAACAGAAGGGGAACTCCAGTCCAACACTATTTTTTTTTTTTCCATTCTCTTTAAAAATAAATAAATAAATAAATAAAAATAAATTAAAAAAGAGAATGAATAAAAGAGTGTAGCATGTTTCTTGTAAATATTCTCCCTTCAAAGATGCAGAATATGCTTTATACTGCATTGCATCTTAACTGCTGTCTAAAAGAGTTGGATTCAACAGCTCAACATGGATTCAACAGATCAATATCAAATGGAACAAGAATGGAACTTTTTATAAATCTAACTGGAAAACAATTTCATTCCTGATAGGCATCTTCAAGATAAATGTAAGAAGACACTGCATGTTCTCAGAGTGAACAAGCTAAAGGATCTTCTCACCTGTTGTAAGTCTGTGAAACTGAAGTTTGTTAAAACTACTGTAGTTTCTGATCTCTGTTTCCATGAGTTCTGTCAGAGTATGTGACATGCAGACGATCACTGCCAGTGTCACACACACACACACACACACACACACACACACGCGCATCCTTGTTTATATTACTTTGTTGGGTCCATTAGTTCAAAATATTAAAAATGATAATAAAGTATGTTTAATAGAATGTTAGTATAATTTAATAGAATAGAATTTAATAGAATAATACCGACATAACCTACACCAACCCTAAACCTTCCTGTCACAGAAACCTAATTTAATTTTAACATTCTTATATATAATGTTCTTAATTATATATATATACGTTTTAGGAGCTCATTTTTAGTCCATGTCCTATCCTAAAAGGTCTGTCTTGCAGAGATTGACTAATATGAGCTCCTAAAACGTACAGCCAGATTCTGGAAGATAAATTCTTCAAAAAGTGGTACAAGAGGATGTGGTGCTGGTCCTTCAAGAGTCACTCAAAACCTATCTGTCTATAAAGCCTATGAAAAATCAGTCTTAATGGATTTCACAACACTTCAGCATGCTATTTTTATTAAGTGAGGCTAATTTTTCAGGATTTTTTACCCAAGCAAAGTCCCTGAGAAGCTGACACATTGCACTTGTGGAGACTCCAGCTGTACAGGCTCAGTGATCTGGTACACAGTGTCAGTGATCTGGCACACAGGCTCAGTGATCTGGTACACAGTTTCAGTGATCTGGCACACAGGCTCAATGATCTGGTACACAGTGTCAGTGATCTGGCACACAGGCTCAATGATCTGGTACACAGTGTCAGTGATCTGGCACACAGGCTCAATGATCTGGTACACAGTGTCAGTGATCTGGCACACAGGCTCAATGATCTGGTACACAGTGTCAGTGATCTGGCACACAGTGTCAGTGATCTGGCACACAGGCTCAGTGATCTGGTACACAGTGTCAGTGATCTGGCACACAGGCTCAATGATCTGGTATACAATGTCAGTGATCTGGCACACAGGCTCAATGATCTGGTACACAGTGTCAGTGATCTGGCACACAGGCTCAGTGATCTGGTACACAGTGTCAGTGATCTGGCACACAGGCTCAATGATCTGGTACACAGTGTCAGTGATCTGGCACACAGGCTCAATGATCTGGTACACAGTGTCAGTGATCTGGCACACAGGCTCAGTGATCTGGTACACAGTGTCAGTGATCTGGCACACAGTTTCTGATCTCTGTTTCCACGAGTTCTGTCAGAGTATGTGACATGCAGACGATCACTGCCAGTGTCTCACACACACACACACACACACACACACACACACATGCATCCTTGTTCATATTACTTTGTTGGGTCCATTTGTTCAAAATCTTAAAAATGATAATAAAGTATGTTTAATAGAATATTAGTATAATTTAATAGAATAGAATTTAATAGAATAGTACGGACATAACCTACACGAACCCTAAACCTTCCTGTCACAGAAACCTAATTTAATTTTAACATTCTTATATATAATGTTCTTAATTATATATATATACGTTTTAGGAGCTCATTTTTAGTCCATGTCCTATCCTAAAAGGTCTGTCTTGCAGAGATTGACTAATATGAGCTCCTAAAACGTACAGCCAGATTCTGGAAGATAAATTCTTCAAACAGTGGTACAAGAGGATGTGGTGCTGGTCCTTCAAGAGTCACTCAAAACCTATCTGTCTATAAAGCCTATGAAAAATCAGTCTTAATGGATTTCACAACGCTTCAGCTTGCTATTTTTATTAAGTGAGGCTAATTTTTCAGGATTTTTTACCCAAGCAAAGTCCCTGAGAAGCTGACACATTGCACTTGTGGAGACTCCAGCTGTACAGGCTCAGTGATCTGGTACACAGTGTCAGTGATCTGGCACACAGGCTCAGTGATCTGGTACACAGTGTCAGTGATCTGGCACACAGGCTCAGTGATCTGGTACACAGTGTCAGTGATCTGGCACACAGGCTCAGTGATCTGGTACACAGTGTCAGTGATCTGGCACACAGGCTCAATGATCTGGTACACAGTGTCAGTGATCTGGCACACAGGCTCAATGATCTGGTATACAATGTCAGTAATCTGGCACACAGGCTCAGTGATCTGGTAAACAGTGTCAGTGATCTGGCACACAGGCTCAGTGATCTGGTACACAGTGTCAGTGATCTGGCACACAGGCTCAATGATCTGGTATACAATGTCAGTGATCTGGCACACAGGCTCAATGATCTGGTATACAGTGTCAGTGATCTGGCACACAGTGTCAGTGATCTGGCACACAGTTTCTGATCTCTGTTTCCACGAGTTCTGTCAGAGTATGTGACATGCAGACGATCACTGCCAGTGTCTCACACTCACACACACACACACACACACACACACGCATCCTTGTTTATATTACTTTGTTGGGTCCATTTGTTCAAAATCTTAAAAATGATAATAAAGTATGTTTAATAGAATATTAGTATAATTTAATAGAATAGAATTTAATAGAATAGTACGGACATAACCTACACCAACCCTAAACCTTCCTGTCACAGAAACCTAATTTAATTTTAACATCCTTATATATAATGTTCTTAATTATATATATATATACGTTTTAGGAGCTCATTTTTAGTCCATCTCCTATCCTAAAAGGTCTGTCTTGCAGAGATTGACTAATATGAGCTCCTAAAACGTACAGCCAGATTCTGGAAGATAAATTCTTCAAACAGTGGTACAAGAGGATGTGGTGCTGGTCCTTCAAGAGTCACTCAAAACCTATCTGTCTATAAAGCCTATGAAAAATCAGTCTTAATGGATTTCACAACACTTCAGCATGCTATTTTTATTAAGTGAGGCTAATTTTTCAGGATTTTTTACCCAAGCAAAGTCCCTGAGAAGCTGACACATTGCACTTGTGGAGACTCCAGGAAGGTTGCAGTTCTGGAAAACAATGATGCTGGAGACTAAATGGCTCCTGATGGTTTCTCACCTAATTCCTCACCTTAATTCTTCATTCTTTTGCAGTTAAAAAGTGTCTTTTCTTCTCCACCTGTTTTTTTCTGACTCTGCTGACCCAATGAGCATTTCGCTGCCCAATGGTCATGCTGAAATTTGCTAATTCTATTATTGCATTAGTATTGCATCCTTCTCATGGGTATTTAATAATTTTTAACTTTTAGTCTGAGTTCAATCTCTTTTTTTGGCTCATTTTGTCTGTAAAAGAAAACCTGCCTAATAATTCGGCACACCTGAATATTAGGAGTTTTTGACTTTCAGCATTCATGGACAATTATATATCACTTATATATGATTAAATACAAAATCAATAGTAGTTATTAAGATTGATGTGGTTTGGGATTATTAAAATGTTCTTTGAAAAAAAATATGACCAGAATATCAACTTGCCTAATAATTTGGCACACAGTAAATATGTATGTATTTATGTATGTGTGTGTATATATATATATATATATATATATATATATATATATATATATATATATAATTAAGAACATTATATATAATAATATTAAAACATTCCTAGAAGAATGTTACATATAAGAATGTTAAAACATTCTTAAAACGTGTGTTAACATGTTATAACATTATTATATATAACATTCTTATATAAAAATGTTAAAACACTCATATATAAGAATGTTAAAACATTTTAAGAATGTTAAGACATTCTTACATATAAATATAAATATAAGAATGATTTCAGTGACTGGTCGATTTAGGTTTTGACGATAGTATATTTAGTCATCTTATAGTTTTATATAAAAGATCATGTCTTTGTGGGGTCCAATTTAACTATCTTTGTGCGGTCTTTTGGTCCTCACAAAGTAGTAAAAACAGGTTCTACACACACACACACACACACACACACACACACACACACTTAAGTAAATAAAAACTGAGGACAAGAATTACACCATTTCTTTAAGTTTTATTTAAAAATCATTTCAATATAGTTTAATTTTAATATCAATATTGGTCTGTAAGGGCGCCTTTTCAGGATCTCAAAGGGCACCTTTTCAAGGCCTATAAGGGTACTTCTCAGAGACAATTGTATGGGTGCGATCAATATCTTCCAAATTCCTGAATCAAGCTGCTCACACCCAAAACAATTCGGCACACAGCGGCACCCCACTTCAACCAGCTGAACCCAGGTGAGAAAATCTGAGCCAAATCGGACAGACCAGAACAAATCTTGCACACAGGCTCAGTGATCTGGTACACAGTGTCAGTGATCTTGCACACAGGCTCAGTGATCTGGTACACAGTGTCAGTGATCTGGCACACAGGCTCAGTGATCTGGTACACAGTGTCAGTGATCTGGCACACAGGCTCAATGATCTGGTACACAGTGTCAGTGATCTGGCACACATGAAATCCAGCCTCTCTCACAAGAGTCAACCATTGCTGGATTCTTGAAAAAGCCCAAGCTGGTGAGTTTCCTCTGGTGGTTGGTTCAGGTCTAGATCTGTTTAGTGATGCCATACCTTTTACCTCAGTGGACTTAAGAAGACTTGCTGTAAATTATTTTAAGTTTCTAGAAAATTCTATGAGAGGAGCTAATCAAACACCAGGCTGCTTTCTCCCTGCAGATATTCGTCCAAACTGAGTGACGACACTAAAGTGGTTACAATATAAAAGCTTTGTCTCCACCCACTTCCGCTCTCGTCTCCGCCCACAACAAGCCAAACTTTTGCGCTCTTTAAGTTGCAAAGCCATTATGAGGAGATGAAAACATTTGCAGTCATGCACTTTTACTTCCCTTTTACATTCATACCAGCAATGAAATTGAATCAGTATATTTTCCAGTAAACACAAACAGTGTTGAACATCACAGAGTGTTAGAAAAACTCACATTAAACACTGACTGATGTTCAAACATGTAATGAGCTGAGGCACGGGACAATATCAGCTGCCATTAAAAGGGGCTTTACGATCCAAAACGGTGTCAAACCTACATCTGTATGCTCCGATGACCTCATGTCAAACCTGCAAGTGTACGCTCTGAGATTTGACATGAGGCTTATCATATTTTATTTACCTATCTAGAAGTTACAGTCAGTCACAGCCATATACAGCCGCAGTGACGCAGTGAAGATCTGCAGCTGAACGGAAGCACAGTCATTCCTGACTGCACGCCATCTGAGAATGTGTTAAACAACATCCAATGAAAAGTCACAGATCTCAGGTGATTTGACGTCAGAAGATGGGGAAGAAAAAAAACAGAAGGGGAACTCCAGTCCAACACTATTTTTTTTTCCATTCTCTTTAAAAATAAATAAATAAAAATAAAATAAAAAAGAGCATGAATAAAAGAGTGTAGCATGTTTCTTGTAAATATTCTCCCTTCAAAGATGCAGAATATGCTTTATACTGCATTGCATCTTAACTGCTGTCTAAAAGAGTTGGATTCAACAGCTCAACATGGATTCAACAGATCAATATCAAATGGAACAAGAATGGAACGTTTTATAAATCTAACTGGAAAACAATTTCATTCCTGATAGGCATCTTCAAGATAAATGTAAGAAGACACTGCATGTTCTCAGAGTGAACAAGCTAAAGGATCTTCTCACCTGTTGTAAGTCTGTGAAACTGAAGTTTGTTAAAACTACTGTAGTTTCTGATCTCTGTTTCCATGAGTTCTGTCAGAGTATGTGACATGCAGACGATCACTGCCAGTGTCACACACACACACACACACACACACACACACACACGCGCATCCTTGTTTATATTACTTTGTTGGGTCCATTAGTTCAAAATATTAAAAATGATAATAAAGTATGTTTAATAGAATGTTAGTATAATTTAATAGAATAGAATTTAATAGAATAGTACGGACAGAACCTACACGAACCCTAAACCTTCCTGTCACAGAAACCTAATTTAATTTTAACATTCTTATATATAATGTTCTTAATTATATATATATACGTTTTAGGAGCTCATTTTTCGTCCATGTCCTATCCTAAAAGGTCTGTCTTGCAGAGATTGACTAATATGAGCTCCTAAAACGTACAGCCAGATTCTGGAAGATAAATTCTTCAAACAGTGGTACAAGAGGATGTGGTGCTGGTCCTTCAAGAGTCACTCAAAACCTATCTGTCTATAAAGCCTATGAAAAATCAGTCTTAATGGATTTCACAACACTTCAGCATGCTATTTTTATTAAGTGAGGCTAATTTTTCAGGATTTTTTACCCAAGCAAAGTCCCTGAGAAGCTGACACATTGCACTTGTGGAGACTCCAGCTGTACAGGCTCAGTGATCTGGTACACAGTGTCAGTGATCTGGCACACAGGCTCAATGATCTGGTACACAGTGTCAGTGATCTGGCACACAGGCTCAATGATCTGGTACACAGTGTCAGTGATCTGGCACACAGGCTCAGTGATCTGGTACACAGTGTCGGTGATCTGGCACACAGGCTCAGTGATCTGGTACACAGTGTCGGTGATCTGGCACACAGGCTCAGTGATCTGGCACACAGTGTCAGTGATCTGGCACACAGGCTCAGTGATCTGGTACACAGTGTCAGTGATCTGGCACACAGGCTCAGTGATCTGGTATACAATGTCAGTGATCTGGCACACAGGCTCAGTGATCTGGTACACAGTGTCGGTGATCTGGCACACAGGCTCAGTGATCTGGTACACAGTGTCAGTGATCTGGCACACAGGCTCAGTGATCTGGTACACAGTGTCAGTGATCTGGCACACAGGCTCAATGATCTGGTATACAATGTCAGTGATCTGGCACACAGGCTCAGTGATCTGGTACACAGTGTCAGTGATCTGGCACACAGTTTCTGATCTCTGTTTCCACGAGTTCTGTCAGAGTATGTGACATGCAGACGATCACTGCCAGTGTCTCACACACTCACACACACACACACACACACACACACGCATCCTTGTTCATATTACTTTGTTGGGTCCATATGTTCAAAATCTTAAAAATGATAATAAAGTATGTTTAATAGAATATTAGTATAATTTAATAGAATAGAATTTAATAGAATAGTACGGACATAACCTACACGAACCCTAAACCTTCCTGTCACAGAAACCTAATTTAATTTTAACATTCTTATATATAATGTTCTTAATTATATATATATATACGTTTTAGGAGCTCATTTTTAGTCCATCTCCTATCCTAAAAGGTCTGTCTTGCAGAGATTGACTAATATGAGCTCCTAAAACGTACAGCCAGATTCTGGAAGATAAATTCTTCAAACAGTGGTACAAGAGGATGTGGTGCTGGTCCTTCAAGAGTCACTCAAAACCTATCTGTCTATAAAGCCTATGAAAAATCAGTCTTAATGGATTTCACAACACTTCAGCATGCTATTTTTATTAAGTGAGGCTAATTTTTCAGGATTTTTTACCCAAGCAAAGTCCCTGAGAAGCTGACACATTGCACTTGTGGAGACTCCAGGAAGGTTGCAGTTCTGGAAAACAATGATGCTGGAGACTAAATGGCTCCTGATGGTTTCTCACCTAATTCCTCACCTTAATTCTTCATTCTTTTGCAGTTAAAAAGTGTCTTTTCTTCTCCACCTGTTTTTTTCTGACTCTGCTGACCCAATGAGCATTTCGCTGCCCAATGGTCATGCTGAAATTTGCTAATTCTATTATTGCATTAGTATTGCATCCTTCTCATGGGTATTTAATAATTTTTAACTTTTAGTCTGAGTTCAATCTCTTTTTTTGGCTCATTTTGTCTGTAAAAGAAAACCTGCCTAATAATTCGGCACACCTGAATATTAGGAGTTTTTGACTTTCAGCATTCATGGACAATTATATATCACTTATATATGATTAAATACAAAATCAATAGTAGTTATTAAGATTGATGTGGTTTGGGATTATTAAAATGTTCTTTGAAAAAAAATACGACCAGAATATCAACTTGCCTAATAATTTGGCACACAGTAAATATGTATGTATGTATTTATGTATGTGTGTGTATATATATATATATATATATATATATATATATAATTAAGAACATTATATATAATAATATTAAAACATTCCTAGAAGAATGTTACATATAAGAATGTTAAAACATTCTTAAAACGTGTGTTAACATGTTATAACATTATTATATATAACATTCTTATATAAAAATGTTAAAACACTCATATATAAGAATGTTAAAACATTTTAAGAATGTTAAGACATTCTTACATATAAATATAAATATAAGAATGATTTCAGTGACTGGTCGGTTTAGGTTTTGACGATAGTATATTTAGTCATCTTATAGTTTTATATAAAAGATCATGTCTTTGTGGGGTCCAATTTAACTATCTTTGTGCGGTCTTTTGGTCCTCACAAAGTAGTAAAAACAGGTTCTACACACACACACACACACACACACACACACACACTTAAGTAAATAAAAACTGAGGACAAGAATTACACCATTTCTTTAAGTTTTATTTAAAAATCATTTCAATATAGTTTAATTTTAATATCAATATTGGTCTGTAAGGGCGCCTTTTCAGGATCTCAAAGGGCACCTTTTCAAGGCCTATAAGGGTACTTCTCAGAGACAATTGTATGGGTGCGATCAATATCTTCCAAATTCCTGAATCAAGCTGCTCACACCCAAAACAATTCGGCACACAGCGGCACCCCACTTCAACCAGCTGAACCCAGGTGAGAAAATCTGAGCCAAATCGGACAGACCAGAACAAATCTTGCACACAGGCTCAGTGATCTGGTACACAGTGTCAGTGATCTTGCACACAGGCTCAGTGATCTGGTACACAGTGTCAGTGATCTGGCACACATGAAATCCAGCCTCTCTCACAAGAGTCAACCATTGCTGGATTCTTGAAAAAGCCCAAGCTGGTGAGTTTCCTCTGGTGGTTGGTTCAGGTCTAGATCTGTTTAGTGATGCCATACCTTTTACCTCAGTGGACTTAAGAAGACTTGCTGTAAATTATTTTAAGTTTCTAGAAAATTCTATGAGAGGAGCTAATCAAACACCAGGCTGCTTTCTCCCTGCAGATATTCGTCCAAACTGAGTGACGACACTAAAGTGGTTACAATATAAAAGCTTTGTCTCCACCCACTTCCGCTCTCGTCTCCGCCCACAACAAACCAAAGTTTTGCGCTCTTTAAGTTGCAAAGCCATTATGAGGAGATGAAAACATTTGCAGTCATGCACTTTTACTTCCCTTTTACATTCATACCAGCAATGAAACTGAATCAGTATATTTTCCAGTAAACACAAACAGTGTTGAACATCACAGAGTGTTAGAAAAACTCACATTAAACACTGACGGCTGTTCAAACATGTAATGAGCTGAGGCACAGGACAATATCAGCTGCCATTAAAAGGGGCTTTACGATCCAAAACGGTGTCAAACCTACATCTGTATGCTCCGATGACCTCATGTCAAACCTGCAAGTGTACGCTCTGAGATTTGACATGAGGCTTATCATATTTTATTTACCTATCTAGAAGTTACAGTCAGTCACAGCCATATACAACCGCAGTGACGCAGTGAAGATCTGCAGCTGAACGGAAGCACAGTCATTCCTGACTGCACGCCATCTGAGAATGTGTTAAACAACATCCAATGAAAAGTCACAGATCTCAGGTGATTTGACGTCAGAAGATGGGGAAGAAAAAAAACAGAAGGGGAACTCCAGTCCAACACTATTTTTTTTTTTTCCATTCTCTTTAAAAATAAATAAATAAATAAATAAAAATAAATTAAAAAAGAGAATGAATAAAAGAGTGTAGCATGTTTCTTGTAAATATTCTCCCTTCAAAGATGCAGAATATGCTTTATACTGCATTGCATCTTAACTGCTGTCTAAAAGAGTTGGATTCAACAGCTCAACATGGATTCAACAGATCAATATCAAATGGAACAAGAATGGAACTTTTTATAAATCTAACTGGAAAACAATTTCATTCCTGATAGGCATCTTCAAGATAAATGTAAGAAGACACTGCATGTTCTCAGAGTGAACAAGCTAAAGGATCTTCTCACCTGTTGTAAGTCTGTGAAACTGAAGTTTGTTAAAACTACTGTAGTTTCTGATCTCTGTTTCCATGAGTTCTGTCAGAGTATGTGACATGCAGACGATCACTGCCAGTGTCACACACACACACACACACACACACACACGCGCATCCTTGTTTATATTACTTTGTTGGGTCCATTAGTTCAAAATATTAAAAATGATAATAAAGTATGTTTAATAGAATGTTAGTATAATTTAATAGAATAGAATTTAATAGAATAATACCGACATAACCTACACCAACCCTAAACCTTCCTGTCACAGAAACCTAATTTAATTTTAACATTCTTATATATAATGTTCTTAATTATATATATATACGTTTTAGGAGCTCATTTTTAGTCCATGTCCTATCCTAAAAGGTCTGTCTTGCAGAGATTGACTAATATGAGCTCCTAAAACGTACAGCCAGATTCTGGAAGATAAATTCTTCAAAAAGTGGTACAAGAGGATGTGGTGCTGGTCCTTCAAGAGTCACTCAAAACCTATCTGTCTATAAAGCCTATGAAAAATCAGTCTTAATGGATTTCACAACACTTCAGCATGCTATTTTTATTAAGTGAGGCTAATTTTTCAGGATTTTTTACCCAAGCAAAGTCCCTGAGAAGCTGACACATTGCACTTGTGGAGACTCCAGCTGTACAGGCTCAGTGATCTGGTACACAGTGTCAGTGATCTGGCACACAGGCTCAGTGATCTGGTACACAGTTTCAGTGATCTGGCACACAGGCTCAATGATCTGGTACACAGTGTCAGTGATCTGGCACACAGGCTCAATGATCTGGTACACAGTGTCAGTGATCTGGCACACAGGCTCAATGATCTGGTACACAGTGTCAGTGATCTGGCACACAGGCTCAATGATCTGGTACACAGTGTCAGTGATCTGGCACACAGTGTCAGTGATCTGGCACACAGGCTCAGTGATCTGGTACACAGTGTCAGTGATCTGGCACACAGGCTCAATGATCTGGTATACAATGTCAGTGATCTGGCACACAGGCTCAATGATCTGGTACACAGTGTCAGTGATCTGGCACACAGGCTCAGTGATCTGGTACACAGTGTCAGTGATCTGGCACACAGGCTCAATGATCTGGTACACAGTGTCAGTGATCTGGCACACAGGCTCAATGATCTGGTACACAGTGTCAGTGATCTGGCACACAGGCTCAGTGATCTGGTACACAGTGTCAGTGATCTGGCACACAGGCTCAGTGATCTGGTACACAGTGTCAGTGATCTGGCACACAGTTTCTGATCTCTGTTTCCACGAGTTCTGTCAGAGTATGTGACATGCAGACGATCACTGCCAGTGTCTCACACACACACACACACACACACACACACACACATGCATCCTTGTTCATATTACTTTGTTGGGTCCATTTGTTCAAAATCTTAAAAATGATAATAAAGTATGTTTAATAGAATATTAGTATAATTTAATAGAATAGAATTTAATAGAATAGTACGGACATAACCTACACGAACCCTAAACCTTCCTGTCACAGAAACCTAATTTAATTTTAACATTCTTATATATAATGTTCTTAATTATATATATATACGTTTTAGGAGCTCATTTTTAGTCCATGTCCTATCCTAAAAGGTCTGTCTTGCAGAGATTGACTAATATGAGCTCCTAAAACGTACAGCCAGATTCTGGAAGATAAATTCTTCAAACAGTGGTACAAGAGGATGTGGTGCTGGTCCTTCAAGAGTCACTCAAAACCTATCTGTCTATAAAGCCTATGAAAAATCAGTCTTAATGGATTTCACAACGCTTCAGCTTGCTATTTTTATTAAGTGAGGCTAATTTTTCAGGATTTTTTACCCAAGCAAAGTCCCTGAGAAGCTGACACATTGCACTTGTGGAGACTCCAGCTGTACAGGCTCAGTGATCTGGTACACAGTGTCAGTGATCTGGCACACAGGCTCAGTGATCTGGTACACAGTGTCAGTGATCTGGCACACAGGCTCAGTGATCTGGTACACAGTGTCAGTGATCTGGCACACAGGCTCAGTGATCTGGTACACAGTGTCAGTGATCTGGCACACAGGCTCAATGATCTGGTACACAGTGTCAGTGATCTGGCACACAGGCTCAATGATCTGGTATACAATGTCAGTAATCTGGCACACAGGCTCAGTGATCTGGTAAACAGTGTCAGTGATCTGGCACACAGGCTCAGTGATCTGGTACACAGTGTCAGTGATCTGGCACACAGGCTCAATGATCTGGTATACAATGTCAGTGATCTGGCACACAGGCTCAATGATCTGGTATACAGTGTCAGTGATCTGGCACACAGTGTCAGTGATCTGGCACACAGTTTCTGATCTCTGTTTCCACGAGTTCTGTCAGAGTATGTGACATGCAGACGATCACTGCCAGTGTCTCACACTCACACACACACACACACACACACACACGCATCCTTGTTTATATTACTTTGTTGGGTCCATTTGTTCAAAATCTTAAAAATGATAATAAAGTATGTTTAATAGAATATTAGTATAATTTAATAGAATAGAATTTAATAGAATAGTACGGACATAACCTACACCAACCCTAAACCTTCCTGTCACAGAAACCTAATTTAATTTTAACATCCTTATATATAATGTTCTTAATTATATATATATATATACGTTTTAGGAGCTCATTTTTAGTCCATCTCCTATCCTAAAAGGTCTGTCTTGCAGAGATTGACTAATATGAGCTCCTAAAACGTACAGCCAGATTCTGGAAGATAAATTCTTCAAACAGTGGTACAAGAGGATGTGGTGCTGGTCCTTCAAGAGTCACTCAAAACCTATCTGTCTATAAAGCCTATGAAAAATCAGTCTTAATGGATTTCACAACACTTCAGCATGCTATTTTTATTAAGTGAGGCTAATTTTTCAGGATTTTTTACCCAAGCAAAGTCCCTGAGAAGCTGACACATTGCACTTGTGGAGACTCCAGGAAGGTTGCAGTTCTGGAAAACAATGATGCTGGAGACTAAATGGCTCCTGATGGTTTCTCACCTAATTCCTCACCTTAATTCTTCATTCTTTTGCAGTTAAAAAGTGTCTTTTCTTCTCCACCTGTTTTTTTCTGACTCTGCTGACCCAATGAGCATTTCGCTGCCCAATGGTCATGCTGAAATTTGCTAATTCTATTATTGCATTAGTATTGCATCCTTCTCATGGGTATTTAATAATTTTTAACTTTTAGTCTGAGTTCAATCTCTTTTTTTGGCTCATTTTGTCTGTAAAAGAAAACCTGCCTAATAATTCGGCACACCTGAATATTAGGAGTTTTTGACTTTCAGCATTCATGGACAATTATATATCACTTATATATGATTAAATACAAAATCAATAGTAGTTATTAAGATTGATGTGGTTTGGGATTATTAAAATGTTCTTTGAAAAAAAATATGACCAGAATATCAACTTGCCTAATAATTTGGCACACAGTAAATATGTATGTATTTATGTATGTGTGTGTATATATATATATATATATATATATATATATATATAATTAAGAACATTATATATAATAATATTAAAACATTCCTAGAAGAATGTTACATATAAGAATGTTAAAACATTCTTAAAACGTGTGTTAACATGTTATAACATTATTATATATAACATTCTTATATAAAAATGTTAAAACACTCATATATAAGAATGTTAAAACATTTTAAGAATGTTAAGACATTCTTACATATAAATATAAATATAAGAATGATTTCAGTGACTGGTCGATTTAGGTTTTGACGATAGTATATTTAGTCATCTTATAGTTTTATATAAAAGATCATGTCTTTGTGGGGTCCAATTTAACTATCTTTGTGCGGTCTTTTGGTCCTCACAAAGTAGTAAAAACAGGTTCTACACACACACACACACACACACACACACACACACACACACTTAAGTAAATAAAAACTGAGGACAAGAATTACACCATTTCTTTAAGTTTTATTTAAAAATCATTTCAATATAGTTTAATTTTAATATCAATATTGGTCTGTAAGGGCGCCTTTTCAGGATCTCAAAGGGCACCTTTTCAAGGCCTATAAGGGTACTTCTCAGAGACAATTGTATGGGTGCGATCAATATCTTCCAAATTCCTGAATCAAGCTGCTCACACCCAAAACAATTCGGCACACAGCGGCACCCCACTTCAACCAGCTGAACCCAGGTGAGAAAATCTGAGCCAAATCGGACAGACCAGAACAAATCTTGCACACAGGCTCAGTGATCTGGTACACAGTGTCAGTGATCTTGCACACAGGCTCAGTGATCTGGTACACAGTGTCAGTGATCTGGCACACAGGCTCAGTGATCTGGTACACAGTGTCAGTGATCTGGCACACAGGCTCAGTGATCTGGTACACAGTGTCAGTGATCTGGCACACATGAAATCCAGCCTCTCTCACAAGAGTCAACCATTGCTGGATTCTTGAAAAAGCCCAAGCTGGTGAGTTTCCTCTGGTGGTTGGTTCAGGTCTAGATCTGTTTAGTGATGCCATACCTTTTACCTCAGTGGACTTAAGAAGACTTGCTGTAAATTATTTTAAGTTTCTAGAAAATTCTATGAGAGGAGCTAATCAAACACCAGGCTGCTTTCTCCCTGCAGATATTCGTCCAAACTGAGTGACGACACTAAAGTGGTTACAATATAAAACCTTTGTCTCCACCCACTTCCGCTCTCGTCTCCGCCCACAACAAGCCAAACTTTTGCGCTCTTTAAGTTGCAAAGCCATTATGAGGAGATGAAAACATTTGCAGTCATGCACTTTTACTTCCCTTTTACATTCATACCAGCAATGAAATTGAATCAGTATATTTTCCAGTAAACACAAACAGTGTTGAACATCACAGAGTGTTAGAAAAACTCACATTAAACACTGACTTGATGTTCAAACATGTAATGAGCTGAGGCACAGGACAATATCAGCTGCCATTAAAAGGGGCTTTACGATCCAAAATGGTGTCAAACCTACATCTGTATGCTCCGATGACCTCATGTCAAACCTGCAAGTGTACGCTCTGAGATTTGACATGAGGCTTATCATATTTTATTTACCTATCTAGAAGTTACAGTCAGTCACAGCCATATACAACCGCAGTGACGCAGTGAAGATCTGCAGCTGAACGGAAGCACAGTCATTCCTGACTGCACGCCATCTGAGAATGTGTTAAACAACATCCAATGAAAAGTCACAGATCTCAGGTGATTTGACGTCAGAAGATGGGGAAGAAAAAAAACAGAAGGGGAACTCCAGTCCAACACTATTTTTTTTTTCCATTCTCTTTAAAAATAAATAAATAAAAATAAAATAAAAAAGAGCATGAATAAAAGAGTGTAGCATGTTTCTTGTAAATATTCTCCCTTCAAAGATGCAGAATATGCTTTATACTGCATTGCATCTTAACTGCTGTCTAAAAGAGTTGGATTCAACAGCTCAACATGGATTCAACAGATCAATATCAAATGGAACAAGAATGGAACTTTTTATAAATCTAACTGGAAAACAATTTCATTCCTGATAGGCATCTTCAAGATAAATGTAAGAAGACACTGCATGTTCTCAGAGTGAACAAGCTAAAGGATCTTCTCACCTGTTGTAAGTCTGTGAAACTGAAGTTTGTTAAAACTACTGTAGTTTCTGATCTCTGTTTCCATGAGTTCTGTCAGAGTATGTGACATGCAGACGATCACTGCCAGTGTCACACACACACACACACACACACACACACGCGCATCCTTGTTTATATTACTTTGTTGGGTCCATTAGTTCAAAATATTAAAAATGATAATAAAGTATGTTTAATAGAATGTTAGTATAATTTAATAGAATAGAATTTAATAGAATAATACGGACATAACCTACACCAACCCTAAACCTTCCTGTCACAGAAACCTAATTTAATTTTAACATTCTTATATATAATGTTCTTAATTATATATATATACGTTTTAGGAGCTCATTTTTAGTCCATGTCCTATCCTAAAAGGTCTGTCTTGCAGAGATTGACTAATATGAGCTCCTAAAACGTACAGCCAGATTCTGGAAGATAAATTCTTCAAAAAGTGGTACAAGAGGATGTGGTGCTGGTCCTTCAAGAGTCACTCAAAACCTATCTGTCTATAAAGCCTATGAAAAATCAGTCTTAATGGATTTCACAACACTTCAGCATGCTATTTTTATTAAGTGAGGCTAATTTTTCAGGATTTTTTACCCAAGCAAAGTCCCTGAGAAGCTGACACATTGCACTTGTGGAGACTCCAGCTGTACAGGCTCAGTGATCTGGTACACAGTTTCAGTGATCTGGCACACAGGCTCAATGATCTGGTACACAGTGTCAGTGATCTGGCACACAGGCTCAGTGATCTGGTACACAGTGTCAGTGATCTGGCACACAGGCTCAGTGATCTGGTACACAGTGTCAGTGATCTGGCACACAGGCTCAAAGATCTGGTATACAATGTCAGTAATCTGGCACACAGGCTCAGTGATCTGGTACACAGTGTCAGTGATCTGGCACACAGGCTCAGTGATCTGGTACACAGTGTCAGTGATCTGGCACACAGGCTCAAAGATCTGGTATACAATGTCAGTAATCTGGCACACAGGCTCAATGATCTGGTACACAGTGTCAGTGATCTGGCACACAGGCTCAATGATCTGGTACACAGTGTCAGTGATCTGGCACACAGGCTCAGTGATCTGGTACACAGTGTCAGTGATCTGGCACACAGGCTCAGTGATCTGGTACACAGTGTCAGTGATCTGGCACACAGGCTCAATGATCTGGTACACAGTGTCAGTGATCTGGCACACAGGCTCAATGATCTGGTACACAGTGTCAGTGATCTGGCACACAGGCTCAATGATCTGGTACACAGTGTCAGTGATCTGGCACACAGGCTCAATGATCTGGTACACAGTGTCAGTGATCTGGCACACAGGCTCAATGATCTGGTATACAATGTCAGTGATCTGGCACACAGGCTCAGTGATCTGGTACACAGTGTCAGTGATCTGGCACACAGTTTCTGATCTCTGTTTCCACGAGTTCTGTCAGAGTATGTGACATGCAGACGATCACTGCCAGTGTCTCACACACACACACACACACACACACACACACACATGCATCCTTGTTCATATTACTTTGTTGGGTCCATTTGTTCAAAATCTTAAAAATGATAATAAAGTATGTTTAATAGAATGTTAGTATAATTTAATAGAACAGAATAGAATTTAATAGAATAGTATGGACATAACTTACACCAACCCTAAACCTTCCTGTCACAGAAACCTAATTTAATTTTAACATTCTTATAATGTTCTTAGTTATATTATATATATATATATATATATATATATATATATATATATATATATATATATATATTTTTTTTTTTTTTTTTTTTTTTTTTTTTTTTTGTAACCCGGTATCACGCCAAAGCGTGTAATAGACACGCTGGTCCACTCGAAAATGCGTGTGAGTGTCACGCTTTGCCTCCTCTTGGCATGAAAATGACACACATGTATGAAGCTGGAGTTACCACTGGAGGACCAGCAGGGCGATAATTTCCCCAATGCCAACAACTCCACATAGACCAAAGACAAGCGATATAGTGCGTTAAAAGATGGATTTAGATGACTTCAAGACACATACAGGTAGGATTTCCAGCCGTCGCGTAAAATAGTCGATCGTCCTGTATTTATGAATGAAATTATTAATTTGATATTTGCCTGTCGATGAAAAGGGATCATTTAAAATGTCCACACATTTACCATATTTTTTTACCATAGTAACTGTCGTTCGACCATGTCATGTGTAACGTAGTCAATTCCTTACTAAAATTAACCATGGTTTTATTGTGGTAAAAGTGTAGTAATTTTTTTTTTTTTTTTTTTTTTTGGCGTATTTATTACCATTTGTATAACCACAGTTTTACTACAAATACCATGGTTAAACTATGGTTAGTGTAGCAAAACCATGGTTAATTTGTGGTTACCATGGTTTAACTATAGCAACCATGGTTTTTTGGTTTAATTTGTAGCCATGCCCATTAAAAAAAAAAAAAAAACTATAGTAATTTATAGTAAATCCTATAGTGTTTTTGAACCATACTTGAATTAATTTGTTGTGGTAATTCTATAGTATCTGTGGTAATATAACAATTGTAGTAATATAAACAAATTACTGTATCCAATACTGTACTGTAAGTTTTCTACAACTATATGGTATATTATGCTACAATACACCACAGTTTACTGTAGTAAAAACTAAAGTATACCTCAGTATTTATTACAGTTTATCAGTTCACTATAGTATGCTGTAGCATTCATTAACAAAGTGTTGTAAATACTATAATATATACAGTTTAATACACTTTACTATAGTGGTTCAAAAACACTATAGTATTTACTATAAATTACTATAGTATTTTTTTCATGTGGGTAATTTTCGTAAGGGATGCACAGTAACCACAGCATATACCATGCTTCACTTTAAAAGTAGTTTTACTGTGGTATTTGTACGTATGGTAACCACAGCACTTGTCATTTTACCATAGTCACCGTCTACTGTATACTCTTTGTATTGAAAGCACAGTATAACACAGCTATCACAATGGTTTTACCACAGTGACTGTATTTTAATGTGGTATTTGTAGTTAAAGCACATAACCACAACCCTTACTATGGGCTTACCTCAGTAACCGTAGTTTTACTGTGGTGTTTACCTCAGTAACTGTTTTTACTGTATACTATTTGTAAAGCACAATGCTTTTTGCACTGAAAAAAAAATGACTCATTGAATTTACTAATTTTTTTTAAGGTAAGTGGTTGCAATCAATTTATTTTATCTACATTTAAATAAACAAATTTAGTTGACTAACTTTCAATGTCTCAATGAGGACATGAACACACGAACATCATCTCCAGAACTGCTCTGAGAGTCACTTCATCAGCGTTTCACCGTTTCATTTCAGTAAAACTAGCGTCATATCATATACACACAGAACTGTAAAGGTATTCACGGCAACCCGTCAAAATAAAAATCCGGTTTAATTTGAAGATATTGCAGCAGAAATATATTAATGTTCAGCAGAATGTACATACTACTACTACTACTAAAATTATGAAAACTTTTTTTTTTTTTTTTTTAGGAATGATCACACAACATTTCTTCCATGTTTTAATTTCAGTAGTAAATCCCCTTTGATTGCCAAAAAGTTAATAAATTTAAAGATAAATTAAATTAATGTTTTATGCCTTCATTTGATAACCAGATACACAACACAGAATTTCTGAGGAAAAAGAAAACATTTCATAAGGCTATTTTAAGAATAAATAACAATAAAACATTAGGTGAGAGAAAATAAAACAACTTTATAATTGTCATTTTCTTTAATCTTCTTTAATCATAGCTATAATTATTATAGCACATAAAATATGTTGCGTGTAAAAAGTGTTTGTTTCAGCCTTGAAGGGTGGGTACATTTTGTGCACATGATCAGGATGGTACCACCTCCGCCGCATTTTGAGAAAGGAAAAACCCTGTTTGCAGGACTATACATTATTTGGATAATTAGTCAAAAACAACAACAACAACAACAGTTATGTCTGATTCTGTTGCATAGAACTGAATAAAAATAATACATTGATATTTAATATTAATATATTTTCTGTCCAATTTTCTTTAAATAAAAGTGTGGTTATTTTATTGGCTTGTGTTTTTTTAAATTCTGTGTCATTAAAATTGAGTTAAATTAAAAAGTCTTACAAAATTACTTTATATTATTTAATAAAATAAATAATTATTACAAAGCATTTTTGGTTTCAGTTTTCAACCAAGCATATCCAGAATTCTCAGTTTCGGCTCAGAATTTTTCATTTCGGTGCATCCCTACCATTTACTGTAACATACAAAGCACTGTGTTTGCAACCACATGCTCCTTTAAAGGATTACACACACACGCACACACACACCAGTATGCAGAGAGACATTTAAGAGGGTTTATTTTCCAAATAACTTTAAATTCATGTTGCTGAAAACTGTGTTAATAAATGTTATGTGTATGGACTCTTGTTTTTGTTCCATGTTAGCCCACTAATTTTTGCCTCTTACAAAAGCCACAAAGCCTTCTAAGAAGACAGTAAAGGCTTACGTCATGCCTGAGCTGTATTTAGGCTGAAACTTGAAAGTTAAGTTGCACAATGTTTAGGTTTTATTATTATTTTTTTATTACTATTATTTTGATTTATGTAGAGTTTTAGGTTGTACTATGTTTACCTTTTTTTAAAGTAATTTGAAAATGATTTTTATATTTGTATATATTTGTATTTTGAATGTAATATGGCAATTAAATGCACTAAATGGGTTTAGTTTTCACAGTTATGCAATTTCAGCAATAAAAATGTTCATTTTTCTAAAAATGAAAGAAATTACTTATTCTTTTAAAGAGACCCGTCTTATTTTCTGTTGTATATTTAGTATTGCTCTTTAATAAAAAAAAAAGTTCTTCTTATCCGATTACTCGATTAATCGATGGAATCTTCGGTAGAATACTCGATTACTAAAATATTCGATAGCTACAGCCCTACTTCTAATGGTACGTCTGTGTTGATCTCAGCACCTTGACTGAACTGTACTGCAGTTACATTTTGAACAGCATGTGATATTTCTTAAACTTTGCTTTACATATACCATGGCCCCATCAGGAAATCTCCCCCAGAAAAGTTTCATGTTGAAGAAGTAATAATTCATACAATTGACCAAGTCAGCAAATTCATATGATATTGCACAAGCGTACTCCTACAAAATTCTACGACTTTTCCTCCTACTGCTGTCATTGGCCATTGCCTCAACTCTCAGGCAGATTGTGCTCATAGTAAGTAGTCAGAGTGTTTATATCATAAAGTTTATTTTGAGTCCATTGTAGTCTTTATTAACCTTTACAAATTGGTGCAACATCTTCCCGTTCCAACAGTACGTGATATCTGTCCACACCTCACAGTCTGCCTTTCTTTCCGTGTTGATCTGTCTAAGAAGCAAGAGTCTGGAAATGCTAGTTTAACCAGAGAGGGTTAATTCGGGTGGAGCACAGTAAGTTTGGATCTAGAACATTTTTATGGACAACGCCAGAAATGGAAAGGTTCCTAGGTTTTCGAGGAGAAAACGCGAAGGCAGTAGAAAATGCTGTCAGGCCATATCTGTGTGTGATATGCGACCAATTATCCGCCTTATACCGGGTCTCTCAGGATGTAATGAGAAGAGGGATATGGGCGCTGAGTGGATGATTTACAGGCAGTCTCATGTGGAGCTGTCAGGGATTCTGATATGTGCGAATTGTCGACCTAGTCTCCCGAAATTGCGGATTGACTCCTATCGGGTATCTGCAGATTTCGGGGAGCAGTGTCAGTGCACTTGGAACAGTGCCACATTTTTCAACTGTCTAGTATGTAAGGCCAAACACAGGACATTAATGTCATCTAGATCGATGTGGGAGTGCTTGAGAGTACTCAAACCACTGGGATTTTTTAAGAACGGAATAATGTCCAGATTTGCGAGACATCCCTATTTAGGCATGAGAGAACATGAAAGGAACGCGTTCTTGGATGCTAGGTTCCCCATGTTGCCGAGGGATAGTCAGGAAATAAAGGAAAGAATTCTTCAAGAGAGACAAGAATTCGTTCGAGACATAAGAAAAAGGGACCGTGAGAAGGATTTGACCCTCACGGATAGTGAATCCACAAAATGGAATTTCACGTTGTGGCATGAGCCAGTTTTGAGATGTTTCCCAGAGGTAGACCTGAAACAAGGTTCTCGAGGGAAAGTTGCGTGGATTTATGTGAAAATCGACGGCCGCTGGCAGGTGAGAAGTTGGACGAGTTTAGCGATAGAATTCGCGCAGGGAGGCGGCTGGTTAGACACAGCACCCTATGATAAAGACTACAGGGGATCGCAGCCGCGCTCCAATGTCACAAAAGAAAAGAGACCTAATGTACGCAAGGAGATGCCAAATGATTTAGACAAGCACAAGGTTTGGTGCCCGGCGGATGGGAAATACATCACCGGGGTACTTTATAATGATGAGCAGGTCACGGAGGAACCAGCCGAAGAATTCACCGTAATTATGTATTTCAAAATAAATATATTGGTGTGTGCACATCCAGATTATGACTGGATCGGCGGGATCGAAGTGGAATTACACGAAAAACAACCGAAAGTGAAAGTCGTACGCAGAGGTTTCATGCGGAGAGCGAAGCGGCTCTTGGTCGAGCCTCAGAACTAACCTATGTTCACAGGACAAATGCAGAGGTCGGTGTCCCTGGAGAGCTTAACTGAGGAGCTGACGGAGGCAAAGGATACTATCACGAAGCTGAGGAAGCAGCGACGGCTCTGCAGATGGATAAGTATCATACTTTGGATAATTATAATATTGGGAATATTTTTGTTAATATTGATTAGAGTTAGTCATCTTTTAGAATGGGAAATTATGACAGGAAAAATCATTCTAGCCGAAGTGCAGGTTGAGAGACAGAATGTGTCTTGTTTTGAACTAACAGTTTGGGGAACATCCAAAGAGAATAGTAAAGAGATAGAAAAGAATACCACTAATTTTTGGAAACGGTTAGATAATATTAATACAGATAAAGTAATGTATTACATGGTGAGGAAACCCAAAGTGAAGCTTAAGAGTACCGTAAGGATTAGGCATTGGCATAAAAACGAAATTGAAATTCATGAGGAGAATAGTTTTATCGAAGAACGTGATGGAATTACGACAGCTAAATATTTTATTGGGCCGATTTATAGAGTCAGCTTGAACGAAGCGGTCGGAGGATGTTGGATATTCAGATCACGGGAAAACTTTAACCCATGGAAAATAGGCCAGTGCAAACATAGAGGAGCAGTAAAAAGAAGCAAAAGAAATAAGGAAAAAGAGAGGATAGCTTTTTTAAAAAATAAAAAAGAATATAGAGGATTGGATAAAAACTAGTAAAATTCTTAACCCAGAAGGAGAATTCGTTCTGCTAACAACTGCTAGAGACCGACACGTGGGGTCACGAAGAACAGGATATGCAGAACTAGAATCCAGATCTGAAACAAAGACCGACTTAGAATTAAATAAAACCTATCCGTGGATCTGGAGGAAAAAGATGACATTACCAAGAGTCAAATTCAACTTTAAAATAGGTTATTGGGAAATAGATAACATGAAATGGGAAACAGATCTATATTTAATCAAAATGGAATTAAATAAAGTTTTGAAGACGGAAGGAGAAATCAAAGAGTATTATGAAAGTAGTGTGAGACGGATAGACAAATGTGTGAGAGAAAAGCTTAGTGAGAGAAGGCATGGAAAGAAATACTTTTACACAAAGACAGATTACAACGACTTTTCTTATGCGAATTTTTGTGATAAAGACGGAGAAAAGTTGGATTGTGAGGATTTTCTTAACGGCACAGACCCTTTAACGGGAAACCAGACATCAGAAATTTTAAGTATAAGGAGTAAATTATATTTAAAAAGAGTGAATATTCACAGGAGAAAGGACAAAGAAGGCGTTTATAGACATAATTTAGTTTTCTTTGGAGATGCAGTATATGGGATAGCAGGGCGCGAATGTAGCGAAATTATAGGAATGTGTGCTGTTGGACATGATGCTATAACAGTAAACTAAATAGCAGAAGTTTTATGTTATTGGAGCAATGGAATCCTTCCTTTGCCATGGACTTTTAAGAGAAGTAATTAATAACACAAGTATAGAAATTGTTGGCGAACGAATTAAGGGAGGACCCAGATGGTATGAAGCCCCCGGAGAATTTGTGAATGTGGGAATTCAAGGGGTTAAGAAAGCAGCAAATGCGATATTTGATTTCGTTACTAAAGACATATGGAAGGGCCTAGTGGATTTTTCAGTCGGTGCACCTAATTTCTCACCTTAATTCTTCATTCTTTTGCAGTTAAAAAGTGTCTTTTCTTCTCCACCTGTTTTTTCTGACTCTGCTGACCCAATGAGCATTTCACTGCCCAATGGTCATGCCTGAACTTTTCAAATTCTATTATTGCATTAGTATTGCATCCTTCTCATGGGCATTTGATAATTTTTGACTTTTAGTCTGAGTTAAATCTCTTTTTTTTGGCTCATTTTATCTGTAAAAGAAAACCTGCCTAATAATTCGGCACACCTGAATATTAGGAGTTTTTGACTTCCAGCCTTCATGGACAATTATGTATCACTTATAAATGATTAAATACAAAGTCAAAAGTATAGTTATTAAGATTGATGTGGTTTGGAATTGGTAAAATGTTCTTGGGAAAAAAAATATGACCAGAATATCAACTTGCCTAATAATTCGGCACACGGTAATACCAAGTGTTAGCCGGATCTCTAAAGATACAGTTGGCGTGACCCATGCTCCATCTCAACTGGATTTTAGTCCGTTACTAACCTGACGCAAAAAATGTGGTAACAAGGATACAATGTAATCTACTAGTCAATAATTTCAGAGTAAATCAGAATAAAATCAAATGTATCAATTTATTATCAGTCAGGTAAATATGTATTATGCCATTTACATAGCCAATTCAAAGATATCAAATCAAATCAATATAAAACATCAAACTCTCAAAGACGAATCTAAGAGTAAATGATGCACACCTGACTTTAGAAACATACATAGTATGGAGTGTATGGACACGTTCCACACTACGGGCTTCTGACTACAGAATCGCCCCGATCTTCTTGCAGCTTTCACTTAAAGGGATAGTTCACCCAAAAATGAAAATTCTGTCATTAATTACTCACCCTCATGTTGTTCCAAACGTGTAAGTCCTTCGGAACACAAATTATTATATTTTTGATGAAATCCGAGAAGCTCTCTGACCCTCCATAGACAGCAACACAGCTGAAATGTTCCCAGATCAAGAAACATAGTAAGGACATCAGTAAAACATTCCATGTAACATCAGTGGTTCAACTGTAATTTTACGAAGCTACAAGAATACTTTTTGTATGCAAAGAAAACAAAAATAACGACTTTATTCAACAATTCTCGTAGCTTTGTAAAATTACGGTTGAACCCCTAAGGATTAATGACAGAATTTTAATTTTTGGGTGAACTATCCCTTTAAGTACCTCAGACCAAGACACTAATAATTTGAATTTGCATTGATCAAGTCCCAGACATTAGAGTTTCACACCTTTTGGGACAGATGGTAATTTGCTGGGAAATGGCATACACTCTACAGTGAGCAAAATCTCTCTAAACTCTTAGAATCTCTATTAACTTTTAGTCTACTTGTAAAATTGAGACCATTGTACCAGACGCACTGAGACCATTCAAATGATACCAAACATGACTGTAAATATCACTTGAATTCATGTAGAACATTATATTATGCTATAGACCATTCCGAGTGAGCTGAGTGAAGGGAGATGGGTAAAAGGAATTGGATGGAGAGGATCTTTTATACACACATATACATACATATAAGTATATTTTCCAGGCACAGAAGTTATCTATCTTGAAGTTACAGTCAGTCACAGCCATATACAACCGCAGTGACGCAGTAGTATGAGTGTGTGCATATTCAACCACAAGATCTGCAGCTGAACGGAAGCACAGTAATTTGTGACCGCACGCCATCTGAGAATGTGCAAGAAAGTTAAACAACATCCAATGAAAAGTCATAGATCTGATGTCAGTGATTTGACATCAGAAGAAAAACAACAGTAGGGGAACTCCAGTCCAACACTAAAATTGTTTTCATCTTCTTTGAAGAAAAGGATAAATGCACATTTATCACTTTTGGTCAACTAACAACAGTATTTTCATAGAGAAATATGAGATTTATTTTCCTTTGTTATCATCTATTTGACAAAAATGAAATATTAAATGGGGCTTTAACAAAAGAACAGAGAAGGTAAAATATGCGGCATTCACAGATCCTGTCAATTGAAATCATATGAAAACATGCAGTTGGTTCAAACAAGCTACAAATACAGTAACTTAAATAAAAACTGTGCTTCCAAACCTAATAAAAAGTAAATGCTTTCAGTTATTAATTCAGTTAATATTCTGCCTTCTATTAATTTGAACCTTAAAAAAAAAAAAAGAAAAAAAAGTAAACAAAATGCAAAGGCAAACTAAAACAAGAAACGGAGAAAAGCATTACTGTTTTCGGTAAGTGTATCATTACACTGGATTATTAACTAATGAGTTTAACTGGAAAAAACATAAGTGCTTGTAAATTTAGATTTAGATTATTGTACAAGGAAACACTCAAAGAAAAAAAAAAACAGTAACACTTTACTGAAAGTCCCCATTAATGCATTAAAAAGATATTAATAATGAGCAATACTTTTGTTATGGTATTTATGAATCTTTGTTCATGTTAGTTAATAAAATACATCTGTTCATTGTTTGTTCATGGTAGCTCTCCTTTCATTTAATAATATTAACGGAAACTTTTTTTGATTTTAATCATGTATTAGTAAATGTTAAAATTAACTAAGTTTAGTAAATGTTTTATAAGTATTTATCATTGTTAGTTCATGTTAAAAACTAATGTTAACAAATGCAATGTTATTGTAACGTGTTAACAAAACCATTTCATCCTTTCCTCAGGAAATATGTGATGTTGCCAGATTATCTTTGTTATCAACAGTTTGACAAAGTTTATATGATATAAACATGGTTTAACAAAAGAACAGTGAACCGAAGATAACAGACCTGACAAATTATATAAAAACATGCAACTGGTGCAAGACTCGTAGTATTTTTCCATTTCATCTAGAATGTTCACTTCATTATTTCCCCCATTATTGCAGATGAAGCTCTTTGAGCAACAGCTGAAAACAGTAATTCAACTAAACATTTAATGACCACCTGGATAAGTGAGAAAATTCAGACAATAAGAATGAATTCCAGTGAATAAAACAACAGATAAACTGTTGACACTGAATGTGCTGAAATCTCAACTTTAAGGAGTCTCAAATTCTAAGATCTGTTCACATTGACTGATTAAAAGAAGTGATTGTGGAACTCAAATGAGTTTGACACTGAATGCATTGAAATTGTAGACTCACTCATTTTTACATTAAATGTAATATTATCACATGACAAAATGCCAGTAAATAAGCATTACAAAGGTGTACAGGCAACTACTGTGGGCATTTATTAAATATCACACACAGAATAAATAATAGAACAGAATAGAAAGAGGGGCATAAAATTGATGTTTACAAATGAGCAAACAAAGATTAGTCACACTGTACGATCAACTGATCAATAAACAGTCACATACTGCAAAACAAGCAGTGATTCAGAAATATGAACACATATTCAGAGCTGTAAACACTGCCAAGAAATACCAAACACTTTTCAAACATCTCTCCTCCATTACATCATAAGAAACAATCAAATACTAATTTTTGTTAGTTTGTGCGTTAATGTGTAAATTTGTCACCTCTGAAATATGACATTTGTCTGCAGTCCAGGCCATCCATGTCCATAAACACGTCTGCTGTAGTTTACAAACTACATGATTTATATGGAAATTATTTAAGACTGACAATAAAATCACATCAAATACAAATCAAAATAGCACAAAAGTGATTTTGTAATGTTTACAGCTGAACCCATCATGCAGCAGACAGTGTGACGTGTGCAGAAAACGGCTCATAAGTGCTGATATATCAGTGCGTAGAAATCCATGCAAACACTTCAGGTGTATAAAGTGCACAAACACACCAGACCGAGACAGCAGTGCAATTTAGCATTAAGAGAGTAAGAGAAACACACACACACACACACACAGGTTTCTCTGGGCATCAGTAGGGGATCTGGTTCTGATAGTACTGGATCATGTCATATGTTTTGCTCCTGGAAAAAAAACAAAAACATTTCATATTATAAGCACAGCGTTTTACATTAAAACAAGTCAGGAAACGACATGCATTAATGTGTTTGAGACACTGACCTGCTGCTCAGGAAGCAGTTCTGAATGACTTTGATGATAAAAGCTGCTGCTTCCTTCTCACTCACTCCAGGGTTAAAACGCTGCCTACAACACACGATTCACTTCAAATCAACAAACTATTAATTAATTATACTGTCTATTTTTACCTATCTGTCTATCCATCCATCCATCATTTAAAACCATATCAACATCAAACGGTAAATTCATGACAAACTCAAGTAATAAATTTGAAATAATCATAATATTTCAATTAATTGCATACAATAATTTAACAATATTATCTTATCAAACTAAATAAACAATTAAAAAAATAATATACAAATAACAATAGTTACAAAAATGCCATTTTGATATTTGATCAAATTTCTAATATTTTTCAAGGACAAACTTAAAAACAATGCCTAATATTCAACTGCCTAACAATCAATTTAGAGTCAAGGAAGTCTTAAAGAAAAAAAAAAGAAAAAAAATCACACATTAATCACATAAATCACATTCGTTATTAATCTCATTATTGATCTCATTAATGTGTGTGTTTCTGGAGATTTTCTTGCCATCTGTTATGATGCTTTCTTAATAATTCTGTACTGTAATTCAACTTTTTAAATCCTTAATTTTCCATGTTCATAACAACAAAATATATGTATATGAAAAGTGGGGTATGTAATTTTTCAAAAACGCTTTAGAAAGAGTCGGGGCCGAGTACCAAAACAAACTTGTAGCCAATCAGCAGTAAGGGGCGTGTCTACTCATGATGTGGAAGAGAGAGTGTTCAGTGAACAGCCAAGCCGAGCGACAGAAATATAGAGATGGCGGATAAAAAACAAAAAGAGGAAAACATCTGCGGAACGATAAGGCAAGAAGTAGGACCCGTGTATATATCGGATCACCTTTCCAGCGCTGGAGAGAACTCAAGGAGCGGAAGGCCTGCGATCGGATGCCGAGGTTGCTTTGTTTCTTCTCAATAGGTGAGTAACACCATGTCTACACCGGACGCACCGCAGCAGCTAAAGTCTGCCTACACTGGATGCGATAAAGCGACCGTTGAAAATCATTTGAAATTTGTGTCAGCACGTCATAAATAGAATGCGGCAGCAGTTTTCTGTCGGGGATTTGTCGTGCCACGCAGCATCCAGTGTAGACAGCATCACTGACTTCTATAGTATTTTATCGTGCCGCTCGCGTCCGGTGTAGACATGGTGTAACATTGGTTTTGCTTTGTTTCACAGAACTAATCATTGCCTGGGTTGCGTACATATGTCAATCAAAATAGGGGTGAAACCCTTTTGGGGTAGGGGCGTGTTTGTTTTGGTGATTTCAGATATCAACATTGACTACCAGAAATCACTTACCCCACCTTGAATATTGATTTGTGTTTATTATTTTAAAAAGTCAGTAATATTTAATGCCATTCAAATCCATAGCTCGATTTTTCTAAACATTACATTTTTTAAATTTTTTCAATATAAATAAAATGTTTTCCAATATGAATCAAATATAAATCTCATGTGCATCCCCTGCTCCACTGTTAGTTGTTTTGAACTCACTTGAGCAGTTTGATGGTTTGACCGCGGAAGCAGGGCAATCCTGTATCCAGCATCAGCGTTACCAAGGCAACTACAGCATCCATATACGGCCTGCAGCGTAACAGAGATTCATTCAGTTTCTCAGTTTCTAACACACACACACACATACACACACACGCACTGACGTCTCACCTGACGGCCAGGTATCCGCGCACACACATCTCCATGAACCACTTGAAGGGCGTGGCCTCCATCTTCCCGCCCATGATCATCACCATCTCATCGGTCAGTTTGATGTCCGGCTCCCAGCCCAGATTCCCACCCGGAGAACTCTCGAACATGAAGCCGAAATCTGAAACACACACACATTAGAAAAACATGATAAACGCAGAACAGAGAGGTTTACTGTTAGACGTCTCACCGATGTGGATGAGGTGGCCCTGTCTGTCCAGCATGATGTTTCCATTGTGTCTGTCCTTGATCTGCAGCAGGAACAGCAGCAGACTGTACGCAGCCATGCTACGGATGAAGTTATACCTCGCCTGATGGACACACACGAGAGAGACGGAGCAAAAACATTCAGAAAATCAGTGTTTCTCAAAGCTTTTGACTCTACGGCCTTCATTCTTCACAGCCGGTTTCACTTTGGATAAAAATGTCTGCTAAATGCATTAATGTAAATGTAAAATGCATGATGTAAATGAAAATTGTAACGCAAAACGTATCATATTTAAATGCCCCTAGTTTTGTTTTAAAAACTTTTTTTTAAATCTATGGGCACTCCTAATTTGTGACCCTGGACCACAAAACCAGTCGCTGGGGTATATTTGTAGAACAGCCAAAAGTACATTGTATGGGTCAAAATTATTGATTTTTCTTTTATGCCAAAAATCATTAGGACATTAAGTAAAGATCATGTTCTATGAAGATATTTTGTAAATTTCCTACCGTAAATATATCAAAACTTAATTTTTGATTAGTAATATGCATTGCTAAGAACTTCATCTGGACAACTTTAAAGGCGATTTTCTCAATATTTAGATTTTTTGCGCCCTCAGATTCCAGATTTTCAAATAGTTGTATCTCAGTCAAATATTGTCTGATCCCAACAAACCATACATCAATGGAAGCTTATTTATTCAGCTTTCAGATCCTGTATAAATCTCAATTTCGAAAAATTGAACTTTATGACTGGTTTTGTGGTCCAGGGTCACATTTCTGTAAAGTAAAAAAAGGAGTTCTAATTAAAAAACAAAACAACATGGTTCACACCCTTTTTAACTACTGAATCTGCATGATCAGTCATTGGTGATTTTTGTTACTCAATTTCTAGATGATTACATATTTTTGAACCTAAAAAAAAAAAAAAAATCTAAAAATTTGATTAGTAACTTATTTTAATGTTTGTATTGTATGATTATTAATCATTTTAAGTCACGTTGGGCCCTCTAGTGGACAGGTTTAGAACTTCTGGCATTGCTATTTTTAATTTACATAACTTTTCCAGGTCTAGAACACACACTTTTAAAATTAGGCTTCCTCATATATCCAAGTTTACCAAGTCTGGCTCTTCAAAATTAATGAATGAATTAATTAGTGAAAATAAAAAAACAAAAATTAAAATAGGAAATATACTGATTTGTAGTTTCAGACTATTTCAGACTAAGCTTATAGTGTATGATTTTAAATCTTTTTAAGTCATGATTTCCCCCTAATGGACCGGTTTAGAAACACTGGCTTTTCTCACCTTCTGGAAGGCCAGAGTGGATTCGTCTCCGTACTGGTTCCGGAAATAATCATACATCCCGAAATCTGTCTGTCGTCCCAGCTGATCTCTGGACTTACAGTCTGGGATGCACTCGATAACGCCACACTGTAAGAAAAACACAGAACCTTCACATTAATCAACAACATCCAGACACAAGAACTTCTTCAGTGTGGAAAATCTAAAGCTTCCGGTGTCACACCTGCAGGAACTCATTTCTCTCAGATTCGCTCTCTTTTATTACACATCAGATCAGAGGCAGCACACAAACATAGATGAATGTAATAAAGTGAATTAATATGCAATTGAAGGAGTGAGACGTGTGTCTGTCCTTTCTGGTAATGATCATGCGCTGCGCTGAAATCAATGCTAAATGATCATTGAAAATTGGTGGGAAAAAAAACAACAACAAAAAAAAAAGTCTGAAGCCAGCCAGCAAAACTCAAAAATAAAAATAATAAAAATTAAAAATTAAATAATTTTTATATTAAAAAATAAAATAAATATTAAATAAACATAAAAAAACTAAATAAAAATGTAACATTAAAAAAATAATAAATAAAATAACAACTCACCCCTGGTGCTGTAGCTACTACTCTATATGGAAAAACAAACAGGTCGAGTCCCACCAGCTGGAAAATGTTCTTAAACAGACCAATGATCTGCAACGCCAACATATCCTGGAGAGAGAAAATCAGGAGAAAAAAACAAAAAAATTAAAAATTAAAGAGAGAAGAAAAAAACGTCTGAATCACTAGATCAAACATTTTCCACTTATACATGAATTTATTTTTTAAAATCATACACTTTTTCCATTTAACAGATTTATTATATCAGTGAACCCTTTAACTGTCACCCCCATTATTGAACATAGGCATGAAAGTGTACAGCAAAAACAGCACTAAAACAGAAATGTGAATCTGATACCTGTCTGCAGTCGTCTCCGACTTTAAAGATGGCCGCCTGCCAGCAGATCTTCTGTGCTTCTTCTCCACTCTGAGCTTCATCCACCGAGTCTGAGCGACACAGCAAACCTACAAACACACACAAGATTTTTTTATTACGACATTTGTTTTTATTAAAGTTGAATTTCTGCTACTTATGCATGGTCTTTTCATTCTGTTATCTATTTGCATATTAAAAACTGATTATTCGATTTTGTTCTTCATTTATTTATCTGTTTTATATGGGTTGTTTCCACCATGTGATAAAAACAAAAAAAGATAAATGTGACTTTTTTTATCTGACTATTTTTCTCTCACTTTGTTTTCCTTGTGAATTGTGATATATAAACTCACCACTGAGTAAAAAAGTCAAAATTCTGAGATAAAAAATTGCAATTACCTTTTATTTATTTTTTTAATTCCATGCAGGTAACAAAAAACAGAATTGCTAAATTTTAACTCAGAATTCTGACTTTTTCCTTGCAATTGAGTTTATATCTCAATATTCTAAGAAGATAAAACAGAATTACAAGATATAAACTCAGAATTCTGAATCTGAATTGTGAGATAAAAAGTCACAATTTCATTTTTTTAATTCTGTGATGGAAACCAGCTTCCATAGTATTGTATATTACTATCAATCTGTCTCTCCTTCTCTTCTATATGTGGGTTTTCACCGGTTCTTACATCACTTCATCAAAAACACTTAAGCTGTCTTGCAAGCACTGCTATTTTCTTCAGGAATTACAGAATTATGTAATAGTTGTAATAGTCTGTGTACCCTCTTTCTCCAGTTCACTCACTCCACAGCGTTTCACCTTGAATTTGGCCAGATACGGCGCTTTGGCAGCACTGAGGGGAAAACACACACAGATGCATGTTTTTATTGTGTATCAAACACACATATGGCACTGTATAAGCACCGATCGTACCTCTGCATTGGTGTTCCTGATTTATAATCAATGTCCAGCACTATAGCTTCAGGGTTACTGGGCAGATAACAGCCTGAGAAACACAACAAAAGCAATTAAGATCATTAAAAGAGGCTGAAACATCAGTCACTGATCTAATTATGAAGAGATACTCAGACCTGGCTGGACTTTGATATCAGACAGGGCTCGCAGACACGCTCTCTTCCGCTCGTCTCCTTTAGGAATCGGCCTGAATTATGAAAAACACAGAGGAGATTTCAGCTTCAAACCTAAGACTGAACATGAACATGGTGGAGAATCAGTGCCATCTTGAGACTGAAACGGGAGGTGCAGTAGATGAGATGTTTCCAGTACTTTATAATGGCTGAGACATTGGTGATCTTGTTGAAGAAGTCAAACTCGCGCTGGTAGAAATCTTTAGCTGGACCCGAGAGAGAACCGATGATCTCCTCAACCAGCTGCTCCAGAAGATCCCCGATATCAGCTACAAAACACAGAACAAGAACAAGCTCTAAAGGGCCGTTTACATTCAGAACAATGACTTTTAAAAATAAAGCAAAGTTTTTAAAATCACAGAGATTAGCAGAGTCCACAACAATAACGACACAAAAAAAATCACTCTGAAAGTACATGTTTCTAAGTTGATAAACGATAAAAACATTGACAGCTAACCAGAATTCACCTGACCTTACACAATGAAATGGAAGTAGTTACATATTTTATTCTGTATTTTGACTTGCATCCAAGTGTAACAGATTATTGAAATATGTAGGAAAAAAAGAAACAAACATTTAAGCTAGTTTCCAAAGGAAGATCTTAATTTATTTTTTATTTTTTATTTATTTCTCATTTTAAATTTAACACGTTGGGCTAAAATAATTGAAACTAAAATAAAAATGAATAAAAACTAATATATATACGATTAACGATTAATCGCATCCAAAATATTGTGTGTGTGTGTGTGTATGTACATGTACATATATATATACATACATATATATATATATATATATATATATATATATATATATATATATATACATACATATACATATGTATATATACACATGTATATATCTATATATATATATATATATATATATATATATATATATATCTATATATATATATATATATATATATATATATATATATATATATATATACACACACACACACATACACACACACACACATATACATACATACACACAGTTTATATTTTGAAAGTATTTACATGTATAAACATTTATATATTTGCATTATTATATTTTATATTATAAATATATTTAATATATAAACAGCATATTTTTCTTAAATATATACACATGCATGTGTTTGTATTTATATATACATAATATGCACAGTACACACTCATATATTATGTAAACAAAAACTTTTATTTTGGATGCAATTAATCGCTTGACAGCACTAATAATATATATATTATTATATATAACTCGTGTATTAAATAAATTCAATGCACACAGACTGAAGTAGTTTAAGTCTTTGGTTCTTTTAATTGTGATGATTTTGGCTCACATTTAACAAAAACCCACCAATTTACTATCTCAACAAATTAGAATATGGTGACATGCCAATCAGCTAATCAACTCAAAACACCTGCAAAGGTTTCCTGAGCCTTCAAAATGGTCTCTCAGTTTGGTTCACTAGGCTACACAATCATGGGGAAGACTGCTGATCTGACAGTTGTCCAGAAGACAATCATTGACACCCTTCACAAGGAGGGTAAGCCACAAACATTCATTGCCAAAGAAGCTGGCTGTTCACAGAGTGCTGTATCCAAGCATGTTAACAGAAAGTTGAGTGGAAGGAAAAAGTGTGGAAGAAAAAGATGCACAACCAACCGAGAGAACCGCAGCCTTATGAGGATTGTCAAGCAAAATCGATTCAAGAATTTGGGTGAACTTCACAAGGAATGGACTGAGGCTGGGGTCAAGGCATCAAGAGCCACCACACACAGACGTGTCAAGGAATTTGGCTACAGTTGTCGTATTCCTCTTGTTAAGCCACTCCTGAACCACAGACAACGTCAGAGGCGTCTTACCTGGGCTAAGGAGAAGAAGAACTGGACTGTTGCCCAGTGGTCCAAAGTCCTCTTTTCAGATGAGAGCAAGTTTTGTATTTCATTTGGAAACCAAGGTCCTAGAGTCTGGAGGAAGGGTGGAGAAGCTCATAGCCCAAGTTGCTTGAAGTCCAGTGTTAAGTTTCCACAGTCTGTGGTGATTTGGGGTGCAATGTCATCTGCTGGTGTTGGTCCATTGTGTTTTTTGAAAACCAAAGTCACTGCACCCGTTTACCAAGAAATTTTGGAGCACTTCACGCTTCCTTCTGCTGACCAGCTTTTTAAAGATGCTGATTTCATTTTCCAGCAGGATTTGGCACCTGCCCACACTGCCAAAAGCACCAAAAGTTGGTTAAATGACCATGGTGTTGGTGTGCTTGACTGGCCAGCAAACTCACCAGACCTGAACCCCATAGAGAATCTATGGAGTATTGTCAAGAGGAAAATGAGAAACAAGAGACCAAAAAATGCAGATGAGCTGAAGGCCACTGTCAAAGAAACCTGGGCTTCCATACCACCTCAGCAGTGCCACAAACTGATCACCTCCATGCCACGCCGAATTGAGGCAGTAATTAATTATTAATTAGTTATTATTAGATAAGTATCGCTTTTCATTTATTCTCTTTCCTATTACTTGTTTCACTTCTCTTTCAGTTTTTATAACCATTTCTTACTTGTATGTTTGGCACAGTTATTTTTTTAGGTTTACTGTTAAACTAATGTAGTTTGATTTGTATTTGTTATCTATTTTAATTTTAGTTACAGTTGTAGTAATGTTTGTCATTTTATTAGTTTTTTTCTATTATGTCTGTATAAGTTATTTATTAAGTTTTAGTTTTATTTAATTTGAGTTATTTTAGTACTTCAACAAACTACATGGAAATGAAATAATATTGAATTTATGGATGTCTGTGTGTGTGTGTGTGTGTGTGTGTGTGTGTGTGTGTGTGTGTGTGTGTGTGTACATACACGTAGTTGTTTTTTGGTGTTTGGCTTAGTTTTACGTTAGAATCATTATTACACTCTTATACCTTTGTTCTCTTAATATTTTGAATTGTTTGTAGCTTTATTTTGTTTTCATTTAAATGTTAAGTTTAGAAATTTTGTCATATGCATTTCTCATTTTTATTTAATTAATTTTTTTAATGTGTGTACTGTGTATATATACTATTTATAAAGTTTTAGCTTTTAGTTTTGGATCAGTTTTAGTTGTTTTAATACTACATTTGATTGTTTCTGTTGTCCTCATTTGTAAGTCGCTTTGGATAAAAGCGTCTGCTAAATGACTACAAGTAAAGTAAAGTAAAAGTAAATTAAAGCAAAAGGAGCCCCTATCAAGTATTGAGTACATATACAGTAAATGAACATACTTTCCAGAAGGCCAACAATTCACTAAAAATGTTTTTTTTTTTTTATTGGTCTTATGAAGTATTCTAATTTGTTGAGATAGTGAATTGGTGGGTTTTTGTTAAATGTGAGCCAAAATCATCACAATTAAAAGAACCAAAGACTTAAACTACTTCAGTCTGTGTGCACTGAATTTATTTAATACACGAGTTTCACAATTTGAGTTGAATTACTGAAATAAATGAATTTTTCCACGACATTCTAATTTATTGAGATGCACCTGTGTGTATATATATATATATATATATATATATATATATATATATATATATATATAAATAAATAAATAAATAAATACATACATACATACATAAATAAATGTCAAACAACAAAATTACTAAATGAAATGAAACAGAAAATATAAAAATAAAAACTAAATATAAAAATAAAAATCTACAGTAGTATCTCAGTACTAAAATAACACTGGTTTCCAGGGGTGGAGTTCACATACGTTTTCGCTGGAAAATCCATTATGACATTTTTAAAAATGAAACATGCATGAATGAATTGTTCACAAAAATATCTATGACATGCATTTTGCAAAACAGATGGGGTGAACTGTCATTTAATGCCTATTTTATAAAGCTTTAATATTTAAAGCAGCAGATGACAAAACTGTAAGTACTTAGAATAACCAGTGATATTGTTTGTTTGTGTGAACGCTAATATAGTTATTGTTCTTGGTGCAAACAGGCTTTAAATCTCATGATAGTGAAGAGGAGCTGTATTTACGGTCTTTCTGGTGTCCCTCCTCATCTGTGTAGATGTTGGTCTTCATGTTCCAGATGAACTGATGTGCCAGAAGCTGAGATTTCTGTGCCGCCCACAGGATATATTCTCTCACGTACCCCATCTACACAACAGTATTATTAGTGCACTCACCTGACAGAGCAGAGAAAACCAAGAAATGCTAAATATGGCCTGCATACAAACACATGAATTATACTTGCTAAAAACATTAAAATTATGGATGCATCTTGATTTATACCTTTTCAAATCTTACACTGCACATGCAAATCATTTTTCTATTATTTGACATTAAACTTCATACACACGCACAGTATACCTTATCATAACGGAGTGCCTGAACAATTTGTGGGATGTAAAACAGAATAGCATCCTGTTGAAAATATGAGAGAGAAATATGCATTAATAAAAGCACTCAAACTGATCTCAGATAAAGATGTATAATAACATGAGTGTAACGACAGGTGCTGCGTACGGGAGGGAAGGAGCGCAGGACTTTGACGGCGTACTGTGCGGTCAGCGGATGCGGCGGATACATGCTGGAGAAATACGAGAGTCCCGTGGGAGGATCAGCCGGAGCCCAACACAAGATATGACTCAACTCAGGAGAATCAGCGTCGATCGTGTGCCACGTCACCAGAAACTACAGCGGAAAACACACGTTTACAGTCACCAGTGCAGACAACAGGCAGGGTAGATATACATTTGAGTGAGAACTTATGCAATTATTATATTTATATTTAAAAACATATAAATCAATAAAATACATTTTAAAAAATAACTTATAATGAATAATTAATTAGACTAAAATAAAAAAAATTATTAATATAACAACACATTTAGATTAATATACATTTTTAAAATGTATTAAGTTTATTTAGGTATGGTCAATCACATTTTTATTTATTTCATTGTAATTATTTATTTAATTTTAACCTAATTTTTAAATCACATTTTATTTATTTTAACCAATTCATTTAATTGGTTAAATGGTTAATGTATTTAATAGGTTAAAATAAATAAAATAGGTTTAAATAAACAAACATAAATAAATAAGAGTATAGTACTAAAGTGAGTATAAAAAAATCGTAACATAATAGGAACTAAATATTTATAATATGGATTTTTCATTGTATAAAAACTGGATCTTTATAGATGACAATACTTTGCTATCTATTTCATCATTTGGTTGTGTTCTGAATGTTCACCTTCACAGCCTCAGGAACATCACTCACGGCCCCCGGGTCCAGACGAACCAAGCGGGTCACTTCTGCGAAAATGGCTTCTGTGTTCTTGAACCTGTAAAATATTGTGTAGTAAGACTGGTAACATGTTTGGTGTGTAGGATATCAGAGAGTGAATCAGACAAATTAAGATTTGATCGGATTGGTGTTCAACAACCCAAAGAGCCAAATTCCACAGAGGGGCCCCAAGGCTGCAACAGGATGCCATAAATCAGATTCCTAGCTCCAGCCCTCTAAGGAAGCCTTACCAACAAGCCTCTTTCACAGAACAGCTTGCAACATTAAAACAAAAGGAACACTTATTGATAATTCCAATTCAGGAAGGAGACTGTCAAATTTGGGGCAAGTAATCAGGACTGATGGTCAAAGAGATGGTCGTCACATGGAAATCTGTGATAGAAATCACGAGCTACAGACTTTCTTGGGTCTCCACATAGAAGACAAAGAACCAGACTGAAATTCCTTCCAAACCCCTTTTAACCTTTTTGTTCTACGCAGAACTACACCCAGATACTTTCTTTTTCATATGCACCCAAAATCATCCTAAAAGGACATTTCTATCATGTATGTAACCCACACAATTAACTATCATGTTTTAATCACATATTGTGATTAAAAAATTGTCTCTATTTGTTTCTCTGTTTCTGCTTGTGTAACTAGGAATTACAGAAGCTTCAGTCTGGATCCAACCCTTAAAAGATCTGATATGACCGAACACCTGAGAAGAGATGATGCCAACCCCCAGAAGACCTCAGAGGATGCCAACCCTCAGACAACATACAGAACTACCTAATTTTGCCATAAGTTAAATATATTAAGTTTCTACAATATATAAATATATTGTAGAAACTTAATTTCCTGTAAAGCTGCTTTGCAACGATTTGTATCATAAAAAGCGCTATAAAAATAAACTTGAATTGAATTGAATTATCAGGTTGAGGGATGTTAATAACAGTTGACTGATTAACATTTAAAACTAATGTCAGAAGATTATACATATCAGTTAACCATAAGAGGACAAAATTATAAAATGTCTGAAGGCCTAAGCACAAATAAAAAACGTTATTCAAATGGTTTTAAATATATAAAAAATAGGTTTCATACAAGTGTAATTAGAGCACTACATTCATTCCTGTAGCTCATTTTGAATGTTTTTAGAAAGAAGTCTCTTCTGCTCACCAAGACTGCACTTATTTGATCAAAAATACAGTAATACAGTTTTCTGTGTGAACATCTGTTAAACTGTAATTTATTTCTGTGATGCGCAGCTGAATTTTCAGAATCATTACTCCAGTCTTCAGTGTCACATGATCCTTCAGAAATCATTCTAATATGCTGATTTGCTGCTCAATAAACATTTCTGATTATCATCAATGTTGAAAACAGTTGTGCTGCTCAATATTTTTGATGCATTTTATTTTTCAGGATTCTTCGATAAATAGAAAGTTAAAAAATACAGCATTTATTAGAAATACGAATCTTTTGCAACATTTTAAGTGTCTTTACTGTCACTTTTGATCAATTTCAAGTATTCATTTCTTTAAAAAAACAAAATCTTTGGAACAATAGAGTACCTTGAATGCAATATAAGTTAACAAACACATAAAATACAATGTAAACGTCTCACACTGAGTCCCTCACCTGGCCGGCAGCTGTAGTGCGAGGTACGGCGAGATGCTCCATGCTAGATTGACGTTGTCCTTCCACTGTTTCTCGGTCAGGCTGATGTATTTTGACCTCCAGTTTGTGATGCTGGTCTCCACAGACTGCTCCGCAGAGATCTGCAGCTCCTGGCTGCCCAGAGGATTGTACCAGGTGGTCAGACGCTCCACCTCACTCGCCTAACAACACATACTAACATTAAGGCACATATTCATTTTACTAACATTTTATTAATCTGAAAACTGATAACTATAATCTCACCAGCAGGGCCAGCAGCAGCGTTCTGCGCTTCATGAAGTATTTATGCAGCTGAGTTCCTCTGTTCGTCTTCTTTGACAGACCTACAAGAGATTTAATAGAATTTAATATAAGAGAAGGTCAAATGAAGAAGAAAATCTTGCTGTTATGATTGTGAGTGAATCGTCAGCAAAAACAAAACCCCAAAAACAAAAACAAAAAAACCCCAATGTACATTAGCAGTGAAACGTTTGGACACATGTGTTTCTAATCTAACACACGGGAAATAATCCCAAAACAGAATGAGTAGATGTGTTCAAATATTTGACTGCCAGCATTTTATTTTATTATGAAGACAAAGAGAAGGAAAGATGTCATAATAACAGTGAGTGTTAAAGATTCTCTCGTCCCCTTTGCACTTACAAACAGAAATCCAAAAGCCCAAAACATGACATAAAGGGAGAAATAAATGCTGTGTGAGGACCTGATTTCTTGGAGAGCGTGGAGACGCCGCTGGACAGTGGGTATGTGTTGATCCAGCCCTGTGTGGCCTGCTGTCTGGAGCCCATAGCCGCGTCCAGACTGCTCCTGGAGTCCGTCCCCGCCATCACCGACAGACTGTTCACCGACACGTCCTGAGGATCTGACAGCACAGACAACATCGGTATCGCAGTATCGCATACATACAATACAAGAACCAGTAAATCAAACACTGTTCATGCAGCAGGCAGAACGAGGAGGAACTGTCAGTATTGTTGAGGTAACATGCACTTAAATAAATGTTTACTTTCTAATTATTTGTTAAATTTATTATTTGTGAATTTTAGTAGCAATTTCTGAGTGTAAACTGTTTCAAATAAACAGCAAGTAACACACTGTATTAAACATGACATTTTGAACTATACAGTATTTTCTTGTAAAACGTAATGCAGTAATTTTTGTTTTATTTACAAGAATTTACATTATTGTAATATATCAATACTATGAATTTAAAAAATTTATTTATTTTATTAATTTAAAACAACTTCATATATTGTAACATGAATTAATAATTCATTTAACAATTATTTAATAATTAAATTACTAAATTGTTTTTTAAAATAAATGTATTATTTATTTATTTTTAAATATATTAATATACTAAGTTATATTCAAAATATTAATTAAAAAAAACAACAAAAAAAAAGAGTATCTTTGTCAATCATAATGACTTTAGAAAAAAATTTATTATTTTTAGTATTATTGGTAGCGAACAAATAACATGCTGATTATCCCATTCTTTCAACAACAATATTTTAGGTTAAAATCCATATGAATGCATAAGAGAAAGTGCTCATTTTTGGTCCTGTAATTTGCCTCCGTTTCAGGATTTTAATTGCTTAATTTTAAATGGTCCTGTCATGTGACAAAAGAGTTTGTAAAAAAAAAAAAAAAAAAAAAACATTCTAAGTAGCTTATCAATTAATTTGATTTTGATTTGACAGAGTAGTGAAATACAAAAGAAGTCATTCGTCAAAGATGACAAGTTAAAAACTTATTTCCATTGCAGTCCTTGATGCTTGAGCCCAAATTAAACTAAAATGTATAAGAATTAGGGAGGACACTGCTGAAGCTGCTTCATATCACAAACTAAACGAATACAATATTAACATTACACCTATAAAGTGGATTTGAGCTGAAGATCACAGAGGTGCATTATGATGGGGTTTGTTCACCTGGTGGGACGAGTTGAGAGGCGGTGAGATATTTCTTATCCGACAGCAGACAAGCGTAGAACTTGATCGTGATGCTGATGTCTTCACGCAGGCGTTTCTCCGGCTGCGTGGGGAACCGTGGAGCCACACTGAACACACACACACACAATGTAGTCAGATAGCTGCATGAGAAACTAAATAAGCCTCCTGTTTTGCGCTGATGTTCACACCTGAAGTAATCAAAGGCGGTAGAGTAGATCTTCTCTCTCAGGACGTTACGGATTGTGGCGTTAGTGACCACATCAGCATGAAGAAGAGTGAGACCGAGAGTCAGCAGCCTAAAATACACACACACACACACACAAAAACATTAGTACATTATATACACAACACCAAATACTAAACATTGATTATTATTAATATTATTTCACTATATGACTGGGTCGTAAATAAACAGGAGCTTGTAGAAAAAAATGCCACCAAAATGAACCAAAATGCACCTCAAATCATTAAAACGAGAGGTGAAAATGTATGAAAATTGTTGATTGCAGCATTACATTTAGATCTGCTCAAGTTGCATCAACCATGTTTCTGTTTGTTTTGTTTTTCAAGCTAAGACAACCAATATAAAGTCTTGATTTTATAATGCATAAAAATTAATAAACAAACTGATAAACTGTTCTTAACTTGTTCTGTCTGATTCCCTCACACACACTTCTGCATTTTATTAACCCTTGTGCATCAATTTCTAAAAGTTACACAGAGGTCCTTAGATTACAAAAAGGTCCATGTCAAAAAAATAAAAAATGACAATAAAATACAGGTCTTTTAAGCAACATCAGCCCTGATCATAACTTACAAAAATTCATTCATTTTTAGGTTTTTAAACAATTTAAATGCCAGTTTGATCACACAATGCCATACATAATCATTTCCACATACTAAATGCTAAGCTTTTTTTATTATTATTGCAGATGTCAATGATCAGCAACAACACTAATTTTAATGCATTATTTTTTTGTGCAGTGTCAGATTTAAACAAACACAAATTTTTCAGTACACACATTCAAAGCACTCTCTGATACCCATACCAATACACCCACACAATTATAATTACATAACCTCAATTTAATTTGCCTTTTTTTTTTTTTTTTTTTTTTCCAGTGGAAGCAGAAAACTGGAAAAAAGTGAGAATTTGCTCCATTAGCAAAACATGAGAAAATAGTGCTATCAGGTGGAAAATAGTAAAAACAATAAATAAATAATAAAAAAATAAATAAAAAACATTTAAAACAGTAAAGGTTTTGAAGCCTTGCCAACAGAATGAAAGCCTATTAACAAAGAATGCATGATATTGTGCTTAAATGGCACGGTGGATTAAATATTGCAGTTATAATGGGTTTCAATTATATGTTTGTCCCCATAGTGTTCAGTGTGTTGAAAAGTATCACCTGAATCGGGGTCCTATAGCAGCTACGTGGCGGTTTAGGCAGCTCTTGGGTCCACCGACACTGAGAGATAGCGCTCTCTGCAGGACGCCGGTGAAGATCTCCACCTGATCCGCACTGCAGTACTTAGCGATTTCAAATCTCTGCACTAGAAACTAAACACACACACACACACACACACACACACACACAGTACTATAACAATCACTCATATGAGGAATATAATGATGTGATCATACTGAGAAAGAGAGTTTCTGAAAAAATAAATAAATAAAAATCCTCCAGGTCCTGCACATTCTTTGGTTTCCAGTATATTCTGCATCTTTCTAACAGTGAATGTAGGATTTTGACTGAGATCCATATTTTTAAACTGAGAACAGCTGAAGGACTCAAAACTATTATAAAGGGTGAAAACATTCACTGATTATGTAGAAAGAAACATGATGCATTAAGAGCTAGGGGGTGAAAACTTTTGACTGGAATGACTGGTGTAAATTGTTCTTTTAAAGATTTAATTTTTTTCCATTTAGTACTGCCCTTTGTAAGCTATATAAGAAAAATGTTTCCCAGAAGACAAAACAGAAACAATTTACATTAATCATACCGTTCAAAAGTTTGCAACCCCTGACTCTTAAAGGAACAGTTCAACCAATAAATCAGTAGAGAAATCTGCACAGATTAAGCACCATTTACATGCCAAAACAGCTCTAAACAAATATGTGTGTGGATTTTGATGCGAGAGACAACAGGAGATGGACTGTTTCACTGGAGGAACTGTGACTAAGATATTTTTAACTTCCTGCTAAAATATCCATAATGATGGATTTGTTTCTTACAAACATGCAGCTTTTCTCTTCAAAAGACGTTAATTAATGGACTGGAGTGGTGTGGATTATTGTGATGTTTTTATCAGCTGTTTGGACTCTCATTCTGACGGCACCCATTCACTGCAGAGGATCCATTGCTGAGACAGTGATGCAATGCTACATTTTTACAAATCTGATGAAGAAAAACATCTTGGATGGCCTGAGGGTCATTAACTACTGCTTTGATGTAGTGTGTTGCATTCTTGGGCAGTACTAAATAAAAAAACGAAATGCAATTTTTATGTTCCCTCTTATTTTTAAAAATTATTATGCAGATTCTGCAAGACGTATGTAAACTTATGACAACTAACACTGACTTGACACTGTTTACACAGTGTACATACTATATACAGCATAAAAAGTAAGTATTATTGCAGTGTGCTTTTATGTGCGATACAGACCTCAATCCAGAGCGAATGCGGCGTGACGTTGGGTGGACGGGGCATCGGCTGACTCTCTTCTGAAGCAGCTAAAGGATCGGCTTCTGACTCCGTCTCTGAGAACAAGCCCATCTTCAGCTCGACGGTCATCTGCCAGGCGCCCGCCATCTCACGCATGAACTGCACACACATGCAATGAGCACTGCGACCTCACAGCACTGTTATAATCCTGCATTCAGAGTCTTACCTGGACTTCAACTCCATTACGAGCAGCGAGCAGCCACTCCCAGCAGGCGATGGCCGTCTCCATGCCCTGCTCCGTGAACATCTTCAGAGGAGACCAGCAGAGGTGATGCAGCAGCTGAAGATCCCAGTCTGAGACAGAGACATTTGTGTGTCACTCAAACATGATCTGCATTCAAAACGGTTCATGTGATCGTCTGGGTGCTACCTTTAGTGCTAATGAGCAGCGCGGTCATCTTGAACATGTTCTGCATAAATGCGTCCGAGTCTTTGGCGTCCAGAGCGTCACTCATTTGAGAAACCATCAGTTTGCTGAGGTTTGACTCGCTGTGTGTCACTTCGGCAAACTGCAGCATCCCAGCAACCTTAATACACACATATACACACACAATCAAATGCTGCCCTCTAACATTACAGACGCAAACATAACTCACAAAAACATGCCTAGATCATATTTTGCCCCAAACTGAAAAGACAGACAGTAAGAAAATTAAGTCTTTTTAATACCTTTAAAATGGTGATACACTATATTGCCAAAAGTATTGGGTCACCCCCTTCTAATGAACAGGTTTGACTACTACCTTGAGCCAAAAACTCATCACCAAACACCAATGACTTGTACATATGGGTACAGTCATTTTAGACACTTCCAAAACTGTTGCAACAGAGATGGAAATACAATTTTTAAATGCATGCATTATGTTTCCATTTTTGTTGCCACAGTTTTGGAAGTGCCTTTTTCTGTTCTAAAGAAGGGGGTGTCCCAATACGTTTGTCCATATAGTGTATGTACAAGTCATTGGTGTTTGGTGAAGAGTTTTTGGCTCAAGGTCTGCATTTAAAGTCACACCAGAGGTGTTCAGCTTGGATTAGGACTTGGCTTTCTGCAGACCAGTCAAGTTCTTCCACACTGACTAAATCAGTCATTTCTTTTTGAACCTTGCCTTATACACAGAGGCATTGTCATATTAGAATAGAAAAGGGTCCTGTCCAAATTATTGCTTTAAAATTAGAAGCACACAATTCCCTATAATATCATTATATGCTTTAACATTAAGATTTATATTCATGGAAATTACTAAAGTAGTCAAACCTGTTCATTAGAAGGGGGTGACCCAATACTTTTGGCAATATAGTGTATATTTAACATGATATGTTATTAAGCAGTACAGCTAATACTACCATAATATAGAAATAAATAATATACAATTTAAAATAAATATTTATTTAAATATTTAAATTACAGAAAGATGACTATAATAAGAATAATGAGAATTTTGTTTTACATTTCAGTAATTTAAAGAATTTAAAGAAGAGTAAAATTGTGCAGAACTGTCATAAAATTGTCACAATGCATGAATAAATGCATAGATTTAAAAAAAATGCATAAATAACTGTATAAATGAACAAATGCACACATAAAAAATGCATGAAAAATGCATAAATGCACAAACGACTAAATAAATGTATAAATACATGCATAAATAAAATGCATAAATAAGTCCATAAATAAACGCACAAATAGTCCATAAATAAATGCATAAACAAATAATAAAAAAAAAAAATACATAAATGGATTAATAAATGCATAATTGTAGATTTTTTTTAAAAAAAGTATAAATAAGTGCATGAATAAATCTATGGATAAACCCCACAAATGCACAAACTGCATAAATATCATGCATAAATAAATGCATTAGTACAATAATGCATAAATAAGTGCATAAAACACAAACACATAAATAAAGTGCACATAAACAAATAAAATTTGCATAAATCAATAAATTTAAAAAAAAAAAAAGTTTCTTCTTAAAGCATAAAATCATAAAAAACAAGATTTTATTCTCTTATACAAAATTACAAAAACATATTTTCTTATTTTTTTCTTTTAATGTTTGGTGAAATATGAGTCATATGAAATATGTTCTTGTCATGATTGGTGAGATTCACTCATAAACACCCTACTGAAGTGTTTACCTCTCCCGTGTAGCGGTTACGCAGGTTGAGCGACGCCATAAAGTTGGAGTAGTCCTTCTTCACGCAGGTGGGCCGCTCTGTCAGCTGGGTAACCTGGGAATGATGGAAACTGACCAGTTAAAACATCCTCCTGCAAACATTACTAATGACATTTCTGACTACAATACATCCATTACATCCATTAATCTATAAAGACAAACTCTTATGAGCATCAGCAGGATCTGACCGCTCTACTGCTGTGATAACAACATATACTGATTTCCTTTTTATGTAAATGCATACTGGCTTATAATTGACAAATAAGTTACAGACGGAGCCAATGAAAGAAGCGAGGACAACAGTAACAGAACCAACCTGAGGAAAAGCTGCCTGGGGCGAGGGGGAGGAGCACAAGACAGGCCACACCCACCAACCCACCGCCAGCCAATCACAACACACACACAGATGAGTTAGCAGCCAGCGGTTAGCAGAGACGCAATGATGTAACGGCACAAATAAAGTGAATGACAAAATAATGCCCACCACACATTTACTGTACACATGACATTATGGAAAATAGTGCAAAGCATGCAAAAAAAAAAACATGTTTAAAAGGCCCAAAAAATAAAGAGACAAACAAGAGCTAAATTCACATGAACACAACAGTGCTAATGAACATTCATAAAGCATGATTGCAGGAATAATCAATATCACACAGCTGAAACGCAGTGAGTGTGTTAGCTGGGATCACGTCTGAAATATCTGGTTAGTTTTAAGCTGTATATTGTGAAAATCATCATTTGTATAACGCTCTTCACAATACACACTCTTTCCAAGCAGCTTTACAGCAATTCATTCTGTTAAAGTGGTCATATGCTGCGATTTCAAGTTTTCCTTTCTCTTTGCAGTGTTACAAGCTGATTGTGCATATAAGAGATCCCTGAAGTTGCAAAGACTAAAGTCTCAAAACCAAAGAGATATTCTTTATAAAAGTTAAAACTCTGCCACGCCCCCCTAAAATGGCTTGTTCAAACACGCCCCCACATCTCAACGTCACAATGTGGAAATATTTGCATAATGCCTCCGAAATGTTCACGTGAGGAAAGAAGGCGTGGTTTCAGTAACTCGAGTAGTGTTGAAGCAGCCATGTCAGGGAGAAAGCAAAAGCACTTTATTTGACCTTCTGAAAGTAGATGCATTTAGGAATCATTAAGATTACTTGCAACAGAACAGCAACGCATTTTCAACGCATGGACGACCGTTTCATGAACCTAGGAGAGGAGGTAATTCTGACTTTGCTATGACAATATTGCGCTTCTGAATCAGCGACTGTATGTTTTCTTATTAGTTTAAGTATTTCTTATTGACTGTTCAAATGCGGAGTTTTGCGCGTCGTGTGTGTGTGTGTGTGTGTGTGTGAGAGTATGAGAGACAGAGACACGACTCTGTTCCCCTCTCAGGCTTGAACTGATGGTAAAACTAAGGACATTATTAACTGTCTTTACATTTATTTTGAAAGCTTAAGCTCGCGATTATGGAAAGGGGCGTTACGTTTCTGACGCGGCTTGTGGTGTTCGGCCAATCACATTGCACTGTGCCAGTTGGCCAATCAGAGCAGACTGCTTTTGTCGGAAGGAGGGACTTTGTAGAAAACTAAGCATTTCAGAGAGGCGGGGCATAGAGGACTTACAATAATGTACAGTATTTGAAAAATAAAACGTCAAGATGTGTTACACCAAATACACAAAATAATGATCTTTAAAAAAAGCATCATATGACCCCTTTAATGACCTTAAATGACCTTAAAGGGCAGTGCAGTAAATGCATAAATATATAAAAACTAATATTTAAATTAATAATTGTATAAATACATGCATAAATAAATGCATATTAACATTACAATATATATTTTTTTAAATAAAAATGAGACTTTTTACATTTAGAATTGTGCATTTAGAATTGTGCTAAAGTATGCTTAATTCTAAAAAATTATGTCAGTGCATAAATAAATGCAATAAATAAATGTAAATTCATAATGTATACATAAGTGCATAAATGCATGTACAAATAAATCCATATTATTATTAAAATATATTAATATCAAAATATATTAATATATTAATAAGAAAATATATTAATATTAATATTTATGTTACATAAGAATCTGACTTTTTTTACATTTATAATTGTGTATGCTTAATTGTCCAAAATAATGTCACAATGCATAAACAACTGCATGTATAAATAAATGCATAAATGCATTAATATAAACAATTTGTGTGTTCACATGATGTACATATTCAGATGTTCTGTGAATCTTAAAGCAGTTCAAGATGTTTTGAATGTAGTGAATTTAGTGGATTTGATTGGGCATGTGGAATAAATCAGTAGTTTTACTAAAGACTTCTTACAAAACAATTGATGATTTTATTCTGATCCGCTAAAGACACGCTAGCGTCTTACCTTAATCTGGCCAAAAACCTCAGTTACCATCTCAGTAACCATCTACCGTAAGACACAGCACTGGTTAGCATCAGGACGTGTGTCTGTAACAGGGACTCTGGGTCAGGTGTGTTTCTCACCCCCAGCGTTGTGCTTTGACGGTTGTATCCCGCAAAGCTGAGAATGCTCTCGGTAGCCATCGCCAAACCCGTGTGCTGAGACAAACCCGACAGCCAGATCTGATGCTTGTTCAGATACTCCTGAGACACATACAAAATGATTTTTTGAAAGAAATTAATACTTTTATTCATCAAGGATGCATTAAATTGATCAAAAGTGAGAGTAAAGACATTTGTGACCCTGGACCACAAAACCAGTCATTAGGGTCAGTTTTTTGAAATTGAGATTTATACATCATCTGGACAATATTTGGCTGAGATGCAACTATTTGAAAATCTGGAATCTGTGGGTGCAAAAAAAATCTAAATATTGAGAAAATCGCCTTTAAAGTTATCCAAATGAAGTCCTTAGCAATGCATATTACTAATCAAAAATTAAGTTTTGATGCATTTACGGTAGGAAATTTACAAAATATCTTCATGGAACATGAACTTTACTTAATATCCTAATGATTTTGACCTATATTATATGTATAATGACCCATACAATGTATTTTTGGCTATTGCTACAAATATATCTGTGCTACTTATGACTGGTTTTGAGCTCCAGGGACACATTTATAATGTTACAAAAGATTTCTATTTCAAATAAATGTTGTTCTTCTGAACTTTCTATTCATCTGTGAATCCTGAAAAATAAAATGCATCAAAGTTTCCACAAAAATATTGTGCAGCACAACTGTTTTCAACATTGATAATAATCATAAATGTTTCTTGAGCAGCAAATCAGCATATTAGAATGATTTCTGAAGGATCATGTGACACTGAAGACTGGAGTAATGATGCTGAAAATTCAGCTTTGCTCACAGGAATAAATTACATTTTACTATTTAATCACATAGAAAACAGCTATTTTAAATTATAATAATATTTCACAATTTTTACTGTACTTTTGAGCAAATAAATGCAGCCTTGATGAGCAGAAGAGACTTCTTTTTTCTTCTACCATAGTATTACAACAGCCGACCGATTTCCAACTCAGGATGACTCAAACTAACATTGCATCCAATTCACATCCAATCATTTGCCAAAAGAGCCCAGATGGCAAACTATTTCTGGTGGAAGTAAGCATCTGTACTCGATTTTTGAGGCTAATATTACCCACAAATCCATCTGCTATGGAAGATCTGATTTTTTTCCAGTTGTAAAATTAAAAATAAAAATAAATAAATAAAAACTAGAAATGTGTAGCTGAAGCTGCAACAGCAGTTTATAAACAAACATATGAACAAAAGTAATAGCGAATTTTGATAAATTTACCAACATGCAAACAGCACTTGACAAAGAGGTTGCTGAATATGCTTTACCAGTGAAGTTTATTATTAATACAAATAAGATTAATTATAACATATATTTTTCATTAAGTTTGCTTTTTTTTTCCAACAGAGCTGATGGGACTGAAAATGATGGATCAGTGAATGAGTGGAATCAGACTCGAATCCAGGTTGTCTGCATGAGTGCATGACCATATAAACCACATCTCAGACTCAAAGTACATACTTTTAGTGCATAGTATGCAACTTATACTGACCTGGAGATGAGATTTGGTAACTGAAGCGGCCCATTTCATGGCCTCCTTCAAGATCTCTCCACAGCGGGCGGCAAAGTCCTTCACGATGCTCTGGACAACAAACACAAAGCATTTCAAAACACTGGACTCAGACTGAGCTCATATCCACGGCTCAGAAGCTGCGTCCGCCTCACCTCTCGCGCCTCATGCGTGTCTGGGACAGTTATTCTGTATGGAGTGTCGGGAATGTCGTAGTACGGCTGGTCTTTGTGGATGTCCTGTGTAACAGGAGGCTGGGTTAAGTGACTGACATGTGAGTGTGTAAATACTAGTAATATTGATCATGCATGTGCTGATTTCTGGATGTTTGTTGTACTGACGGCACTCAGGGACAGAGACAGAGTCTGCAGGATGTCCAACATGGTCTTCAAAACCCTTCCACTCCACAGAAGATGAGGAAACCTAGAGGACAAACAGAGATTTGAGCTTTTAGTGTTATTGTATGTAACTATACAACAAAAACAATAATAATAATAGATTTTTAGTATTTAATATTAATATTAATTAATTAATTTTAATTAATTTTATGTATTCAAATTTTTTATTCTTAACTGTTATTTTAATCTTAACTAATCATTTTAATTTTTTTTAATTCCTTCCTTTTATTGTTGTGATTATTTTATGACTATTTTCATTCCTTTTAATATAAAGCGATTTGAATTACCTTTGCATATAATGTGCTATATTAAAAAAAACTTGCCTTGCCTAATAATTACTACAACTAATAATAATAATGAAAATAATTATTATTGTTATTATTATTATTATTATTAGTTCTTGTTATTACAACAGCTTGATGTTAAATTGATGTTAAATTAAATAAAGAAATTTTACTATACAATAATAATAATAATAATAATAATAATAATAATAATAATAATAATAATATTGCTGTTAGATTACAAAAAAGAGCATTTAATAAACAACAATTTTTATTATTGTTACTTCGTTAAATTACAAAAAAAGAAAAAACTATTAAGAAATATTTTACTATAGCAATAGTATTACTGTAATAAAAATACTACAAAGATTAATTAAAAATGATATTATTGATAGCAATATAGTATGGTAGTGATATTACTACTACTTTTTATAATTATTACTACTAATACTATTACTATTGTTTTTGACGTGAAATTACAAAAATTCAGTCAATAAAGAAATATTTTATTATAGCAATAATACTACTGTTATAAAAATACTGAAAAGCTAAAAATATCAAATAAAATTATAAAATTATTTTACAGAACAACAGTAAAATGTCAATACTAATATTTATGTCTTTCTTTCAAACATTAAACCACAGAGCTTTTATTTTGTGGAAAACTGCAGGGAGACCTTAAAGATCTTTTGTTGACAACATTTATATAGGATTCTCATTACAAGTGGGAAGATTTTTGCTGCATTTTGTGTTTTCAAATGCAAGTTATATAAATGCAAGCCTTCAGACTTCATGTGGAACTCTATACTCTAATAAGCATAAAATAAGCACAAAAAGTACAAGGAATATACAAATATTGGGTGAAATTGTTCAGGTAACATCATAATTGATGCTTATTAATATGCTGTCTAGGTAGGGAGTTAGAGAATGAATCGTACATTTCGGCGAGTCCTGAGAGGTATTTATCTGCCACCCTGCGGATCCTCTTGTGGGTGTGGTTAAAGTTGACCAATAGGAACTGAGCGTGGCGCTCCAGCTCCTCCTCGTGCTCTTTAGTCTTGGGCTGAAACAGGAAGCAAAGCCATTATCAATAACGAGCGATCAATAATGCATTTGGTTCAGCGTTGAGAGATCCTTCAAAGGCTCAACTCACTTTCTCAGCCATCATCTGCAGGAAAACCTCAAAGACTTTATCGCCCACACAAATCACACACTGCATCATGCCTGCATACGGATACAGAGAGAGATAGACATGATAAAGATGATTTGCAGTGATGTTGTTTTGACATAAAATTAAGCAGCAGAAGTGTTTTTTTTTTTTATTTGGCCATGAAGTTTCCTAAAGATCATGCGATTAATTTGTTTCATGATCCTGTTTGAACGTTTGGAGTTTAAATCAAGTCAAAAACAAGTTAAAAAAAAAATTCATTTGTTTTATCATCCAGCAGTTGAAAATCTAATAACTTACATTAACATTTATGCATTCGTGACTTACAAAAGAGGAACAAAAGCAATTTCTCAAAGATCCAAAAATATTTTAGTTTACGTCTTATAGAAAATATTTTGAATTTACTAAATAAAAACCTAAATCAATTTTTAAGTCATTGTGATTAGTTTCACAATCTTTCCTGGGATGGGTGAGTTAAGACAGACGAGTCAGTGTTAGAGATTGCATTTCTACAGTTCAACTAGTCAATTTCAATGAATCGGTTCAAAACTCGGATTTAAATTATTTGTTCACTCAATCCCACAAAAATATTCATAGGAATCTCCATTCCGCGTTTCTCAAATCAAAATATTGCAGTAAAAAAATAATGTGGATAAATATCACTGTTTATTGTCATATTGTTACATATAAATTAATATATACGATTCTTCATGTACATTTAGTGAAAAACATGCTTTGTATAATTGCAACTAGATTTTTGCTTCTTGCAAACATTTTGAATCTACTAAATTAACAGCATTCAGTTCTGTGGAGTTTCTGACCTGATTTGTCTTTCTGGATGGCCTTGTCCTCAAAGTATCTGAACATCACCTGGAAGCGGTCGGCATCATTCGAGTGCAACATCCTGAGGAAGAGAATGGATAAAACAGAGACAGATGGGTAAATCACACATAAAATCACCACAATGAGAGGAGCTGTTCTGAGGAAAGTCAGCATCTCAAACCTCATATACTCCAGCCGGTACACAGACAGCAGGTAAGTGCACATGGCGAAGTCGAGCTTATTGATGAGGGCGGCAGCTTCAGGTGACGGATCCAACAAATTAATGATGGTGCTGCGCAGTTCACTTAACTCCGCCTTCAAAAACCAGATCGGTAACAGTTTAATTTAACATTCCACTAACTATCGGTAACTCCATGTCAACTAGCTGTCATTAGAGTATTAGCAGATAGTCTACTTAATATGTGACCCTGGACCACAAAACCAGTCATATAACCGGTCGATTTTTCGAAATTGAGATTTATACATTGATTAAATCAGCTTTCCATTGATGTATGGTTTGTTACAATAGAACAATATTTGACAACTATTTGAAAATCTGGAATCTGAGGGTGCAAAAAAATCTAAATATTGAGAAAATCGCCTTTAAAGTTGTCTAAATGAAGTTCTTAGCAATGCATTTTACTAATCGAAAATTAAGTTTTGATATATTTACAGTAGGAAACTTACAAAATATCTTCATGGAACATGATCTTCACTTAATGTCCTAATGATTTTTTGCATAAAAGAAAAATCGATAATTTTGACCCATACGTTTTTTTTGGCTATTGCTACAAATATACCCCAGCGACTTAAGACTGGTTTTGTGCTCCAGGGTCACATATCTACTCACACTTTAATTTGATGGACATTCTATTAACTATAAGTAACTTCACAAATACAGGTCAACTTATTCTACTAACCTTAACCCTAAGTCTACTAATACTCTAATAAGAGTTATTTGACATGTTTTTGCAAAGCTACTTATAGTTAGTAGAATGTCTAAAGTGGACAATTGAAATAAAATGTAACGAGAAGATTTTTAACAAACAAAACAAGGGCTGGGTTCAGAGTGGCAAACTAGTATAAAATGTATACTGCTTGTCATTTTTGTAAAATTGCATGTAAAACAGTATGTAGAATGCAAGGATAAAGTAGTTTGCAACATTGTTGTCATATGATCGAAACACATTGTATGTTTAGTCAATGGCATCCAGTTAATTTTTAAGAAATAAATTTGGTTGCTTTGCATTTTTTATCAGTTTTTCTTATAAAACTGTTGGGAGTTAAATCAAATAAGTCAATAAGCTAAAAAAATTAAATAAAATAAAAAAGGACATTGTTAAGTAAGTTAAAAAAGTCATTTTTCATTTGTTTTATCATCTAGCTAGTGAAAATTATGCATAACGTATATTAAAGTTTATGCATTTATCCAAAGTGACTTACAAAAGAGAAGCAAAAGCAATTTGTCAAAGATCCAAAAATATTCATTTTATATATAATGACAGGTTTGTTAGAAAACCTAAAACAGCAGCACATCTGATTTGAGGAGCACAAACACTGCACTTTCACATGCCACTTTAACACTTAGTGTTAGAGATAACAGTATTATAGATTTTTGACTTAAAGCGATAGTTTACCCAAAAAAATGACAATTCTGGCATCATTCACTCAATATCAAGTTGTTTCTGAGTTTCTTTTTTTCTGCACATAAGATATTCTGAAGAATGTTGGTAACCAAACAGTTGACGGTAGCCACTGACTTCCATAGTATGGAGAAAAAAAAAATTCTATGGAAGTCAATGGCTACCATCAACTGCTTGGCTGCCAACATTCTACAAAATATCTTCTTTTGTGTTCAGCAGAAGAATCTAATTCATACAGGTCTGAAATAAATTGAGGTTGTGAAATGATGACAGAATTTCCATTTTTGGGTGAACTGTCTCTTTAACACCTGGCAGCTGTAAATCAACCCTGAGACAGTGAGAGATCGTTGGGATACCGGAGTAACCGTGTCGTTCTTCAGAGCAGAGTTGTACTGGAGCTCTGAGCGCAGTGGTTCTCCACTGGGAAACGTGAGCAGCGGGGATTTAGTGGCGATTTCACACACTCCCTCATACCATTCCTCAGGCCACAGACCTAAAACACACACAATCCTGTAGAAATAATCTCAGAAAGAACTCCTCAGGTTATGAGATCACAAGAGTACACAAGACTGTGCATGTGGTGAATACAAGCTGAAATGCTGTCGGTGATGCTAACGATGTTAATTTCTTACCAGAACCTTCCACAGCAAACCCCATGACCACAGAATAGAGCCAGAAATCTCTAAACAGCTTCTGAAGCCGAGGTTTGGCCTCTTTAATGGGGGGCAATCGGCGGGTCAACTGCATACAATCAAACACACAACACATTAATTTAACTTTAAACATAGAAACAATCTAAATTTTGGTAGTTCTTTTAAAGGATTTTACCCAAACAAAAATGCTGAAACTGTTTGTACATTTCATTTTTTTAAATTCCATTTATTACACATTTGTTATTATAGCCAAACATAAAAAATAAAGTAAAAAAATGTTATTTGTATTAAAATAATTTAAATAAAAATTTAAATAAAATTTTTGTATAACTTTAATAATGGTTACTCTATTGATCACTGTAACAATATTCTTATCACATCAGGGATTTGTTTATAGTCAATATTAATATTCCACATTATCTGCTTGCAATTCATTGCATTGCATTGCACAAAAAAAGTATAAATGGAGTCCAAATCATTAAATACATATACCTTTCCTCTAAGAATACATATATGAGTCAGTTTTTCCAAAGTAAGATTACATGACATTTCTTCAAACGATTGATTGCATTTCCATGCACTTTTAGCCAGGACTAAAACTAAAATCTATAAGCTTGCATTCACAAAATTAGCAGGGTAAATATGCAATAAGCACAATTTAGCCTCCAAGGAAACATTCTTTTCAGTCATGTCACAAATCACATTAAGAAACTTTTCCAGAACAATTGCAACTCTCTGCATACAATGAAACGGTATGCCAATTTCCTCATTACATTTTATACAGTTGTCAGGGATATTAGAATAAAAGCTATGCAGTTTAACTATGGTAATATAAGCCCTAAGAGTCCATTTACAGTATATTTGTATTAATTTGCATCCAGTATTAACACATTGAGTGCATTTCAAGGGTTAAATGAGTCAGATGAAGGTCTGTGAGCACTGTTTGAACTCGCTGCTGTTTGATCAGTGAAGAGCCACTTCAAAGTCCAGCTGGAGAACGAATCCACAAACGGACCGTTCAAACGCACATAAAACACAGAGATTCCAGAAGGAGAGAGCAGGTAAGCAGCTCAAACTAGCATAAAAGGTTTCATAAGACTGTTGACACTGGTGTGATATTTCTGAGATTAAGCTAAGCAAGTAACCAAAAACAAAACTTTAACCATCACTGAAAAAATATATTGATCATCCACTATTCTGGATATTGGGTGGACTCATAATGGTCTATAGTGGTCACAGCTTTGGATTTACTTCACTTGTAAGTCATTTTGTATCAGTGTTGTTGTTAACAAAAACTAGTAATATTGAAAAAAAAAAACTGAAATGAAATAAATTAAAACTCAAATGAAATAACTATCAAAAATGCTGTCTTGCCAGCTTACTAAAAATAGTTAGTAGTAAAAGTACCAAATGTACTAAAACTGAAATAAAATCAAAATTAAATACAAAAAAAACAATAAAATAAAAAACTACAATTTATAAAAAGAATACTAAAATTAAAATTAATACTAACAATATTAAAATAATAAAATAAATAAACAAATAAATACCATAACAGTATATTAATGCAGCATTATTAAATTAACACTACTTTCCCTTACAGAAAAACCATATGAACTTCACCGTGTGCAATCACGTTAAAATCACGTGTGAAATGTGAAACACATACAGAACATGTTTTTATGGTGTAAATGTGTGAAACCCATGTGGTCACATTTCCACGTGATCACTTATTGTCCACACGTGTCCATGTTCATGTGTTCATATGTGATCATATGGGTTTTACACATTTACACCATGAAAAATTTTACAAAATCACATTTCACATATTTCACGTGATATTAGCATGTGATTGCACATATGAAGTTCATGTGGTTTTTCTGTAAGGGTTGGACAAAACCATAAGCTAAATTAAATAAATGTAAATGTGCACATGACATATGAACATTGCGTGCTATATTTCAGAGAAATGTTTATGTAATAAAAGTAAATTTGTCAATCGTTCAGTATTCCCAATTGTGCTTGTTTCCATAGAATGTGGTTCATTACAGTTATAGTTGTAGCCTCTCTTCTGAGCAGCCCCGCCCTGGCTGGGGTCAAAGACCTCAGTTCACACTTTGACGGAAATGAGAAGGAAAAGTTGGTGGATGCCCGTGGACTTTCTCCAAGTGGAGAGAACACAGACATGGATTCCATTCCTCTGGACTTCCATCGGGAGAACACAGTCACGAATGACCTCCCTCTGGAGGGGCTAGAAGATGAAGACTATATCGACTTTGATAAGATCTTGGCAGAGGGCGAGGATGACTACAGCGAAGGTGACCATATAGACGAGATCTCCACCCCTGCTCCTGACCTGGACCTCTTTGGGGAGCCCAGTGACCCCAAAATACGACGAGCACGCCTGTTGCGGCTTTTCCACGGGCGAACTCGCCTACAGCGCATCAACGTGGTCAACACCCGATTCGGGTGCCGGCTTTATCGGAAACTGCGCAATCGACTTAACCAGACAGACAACATTCTGCTCGCTCCTGTTGGGATCTCCATTGCGATGGGCATGATGGCTCTGGGAGTCGGCCCAACCACTCAGGAACAACTCTACCAAACTCTTGGATTTGGCGAATTCATCAACGCCAGTTCTCACTACGATAACTCAACCGTGCACAAGCTGTTCCGTAAACTCACGCATAGGCTCTTCCGACGGAAATTTGGCTACAACTTACGCTCCGTTAATGACCTGTATGTGAAACGTAACATACGCATACAGGAGGCTTTCCGCAGTGATGCAAAGACATACTACTTTGCAGAGCCACAGACTGTGGACTTTGCAGACCCAGCCTTCCTTGTGAAGGCCAACCAGCGCATTCAGAAGATCACCAAAGGTCTGATAAAGGAACCGCTGAAGAGCGTAGACCCAAACATGGCAGTGATGCTCCTGAACTATCTCTACTTCAAAGGTGAATCAATTCTAGCCCATTCAAATTCTGAAACACTTTAGGATTAATGGTTTAATTCTTCATTTGAACAGTCTGTACTCAATCCTAAAGCAAATAATCATGTACTATGTGAAATGTTTTGTGTACTACCACCGAGTTCAATACTGAACATTTAGCTTGACGCAAGCCTGACTCAGGGGTGTCAAACCCGGTCCTGGAGATCCTCTGTCCTGCAGAGTTTAACTCCAACTTGCCTCAACACACCTGCTTGGAAGTTTCTAGTATGCCTAGTAAGACCTTGATTAGTTGGTTCAGGTGTGTTTAATTGTGGTTGGAGCTAAACTCTACTGGACAGTGGCCCTTCCAGGAGCAGGATTAGACATCCCTGGCTTGACTAAATAGACCAGCATCTTGACTAGTTCAACCAGCAAGACTTCACTGTCACATTGAGGCTGGTCAAACAAGCATGATGGAGCATCGTTTCTTGTGAACCTGGTTCCCCAGCCCCCATGGTTACAACAAATTTTGCTGGCAAAACTCGTAGCTATGCTGGTCCACCAACATGACCTGTACCAAATTAACATAAACCAGCACAATTCCATCCTAAGCTGGTCTTTTCAACAAAGAAATCTGTAGATCAGCGTAAATAACCCTGGCTCCTAGGGCGCTACCTTACTTCAGACTTCGTTTCCAGCCATGGTCCAAAACACCTGGCTGTAATTGTCAAGTAATCCTGAACACTTTCATTAGCTGGTTCAGGTGTGTTGGCTTATGGTTGAAGTTTAACTCTGCAGGACGGTAGCCCTGCAGGAGCAGATTTGGCTACCCCTGCTGTTTGGTGAACAGGAAGCTCTGTCTCTACCAGGGCTGTTCACTTCCACTCCTGGAGGGCCAATGCCCTGCAGAATTTAGCACTAACACACCTGGCTGGAAGTTTCTAGTGATCCTGAGGACCTCGATTAGATGTTTCAGATGTGTTTAATTAGAGCTGGATCTAAACAGTGCTAGAAGATGGCCCTCCAGGTGCAAGGTTGGCTTCCCCAAACTGTATATATTTGGCAAACAGGAACATCTGACTCAACAAGTGGTGTTCAATCATGTTTCTGGAGGGTCAACTTTCTGAAGACTGTAGCTTCAACACATGTGCCTGAAGGATTTTGCAACCCTGAAGACCTTGATTGGCTGGTTCAGGTGTGTTTAAGTAGGACTGGAGCTAAACTCTACTGGATGATGGCCCTCCAAGGGTTGGCTACCCCTGCTGTAGATCTTCTGTCTCAACCAGGGGTGTCCACTTCCACTCCTGGAGGGCCAATGTCCTGCAGACTTTAGCACTATTACACCTGCCTGGAAGTTTTTGATGATCCTAAAGACCTTGACTAACTGATTCAGGTGTGTTTAATGAGGGCGAGAACTAAACTCTGCAGGAAGATGACCGAAGAACTGACTACCCCTGCTGAAGATATTTGGAACTTCGGTCTCAAAAAGGGGTGTTCAACCTTGCTCCTGAAGAGTCTATTTCCTGCAGAGTTTAGCGCTAATACATGTGCCTGGAAGTTTCTTGTGATCCTGAAGACCTTGAGTAGCTGGTTCAAGTGTGTTTAATTAGGACTGGAGCTAAACTCCCTCCAAGAGAAGGGTAGCCCACCCCAGCTGTATCTTAGGCTTGTTCGAGATGCATCGGTGCTGTGCAGACCGATCGGCATATGACATCAAAGTACCGCGAGAGCAACTGGAGAGTAGACGACTCTTTATGCTTTTGAAATGCTCTCGCGGTACTTAGAAGTCATACGCAGATCGGTCTGTGCAGCGCTTATGCATCTCAAACAAGCCTCTTCTGTCTCAACCAGGGGTGTCCACTCCCACTCCTGGAGAGCCAATGTCCTGCAGACTTTAGCACTAGCACACCTACCTGGAAGTTTTTTTTTTTTATGATCCTGAAGACCTTGATTAGCTAGTCCAGGTGTGTTTAATGAGGGCGAGAACTAAACTCTGAAGGAAGATGGCCCTCTGGGAGCAGGACTTACTACCCCAGCTGTAGATATTTGGGGAATAGGAACTTCTGTCTCAATCCAATTCTGCTCCTGAAGAGTCCATTTCTAACAGAGTTTTGCTCTAATACATGTGACTGGAAGTTTCTTGTGATCCTGAAAACAATAGGCTTGTTCGAGATGCGCAGACGTATAACATCAAAGTAACGTGAGAGCAATTCAAAGGCATAAAGAGTTGTCTGCTCTCCAATCACTCTTGCGATAGTTTGACATCATACGCCGATGCACAGTTCCAATGCATGTCAAACAAGCCTCTTGTTTAGCTGGTTCAGGTTTGTTTAAAGAGGGTGAGAACTAAACTCTGGAGGATAATGGCCCTAACTACCTGCCCTGAGGACAAACTACTGTAGATTTTGGTGAATAGAAACTTCTGTTTCAACCAGGGGTGTACAACCCTGCTCCTGGAGGCCCAGTTACCTCCAGAGTGTAGCTCCAACACATGTGCATGAAGGTTTCTTGTTATCCTGAAGACTTTAGGCTTGTTCGAGCTCGATTAGCTGGTTCAGGTGTGTTTAATTATGGCTGGAGCTAAACTCTGCAGGAAGGTGGTCCTCCAGAAGCAGAACTGTACACCCCCTGCTTTAAACAGATTAGAAATCTGAAGCATGCAGCTCTCAAATAACACCACAATGTGATGTTTTCACTGGCACAACAAATGCAGGTACGTGGGAGCAGAAGTTCCCGAAGGAACAGACACACTACCGGCAATTCCGTGTCAATGAGAAAAAGCAGGTGCGCGTTCCCATGATGCAGAACAAAGGAAGTTACCTGGCAGCAGCTGACCACGAGCTCAACTGCGACATACTGCAGCTACCCTACGCTGGAAACATCAGCATGATCATCGCTGTTCCACAGAAGCTGTCTGGAATGAGATCCCTGGAGCAGGAGATCTCCCCAACCCTGATCAGCAAGTGGCTTAACAACATGACCAACAGGTAAAGCACTAGCCGCAGGCTTGAGACCAAGTTGCAAAGAGGTCAGCAAAGTACTTTAATGTCCTGACTCAGTGGCTTGAAGTGCTTAACATGATTTCCCCAGGTTGGACAAGTTCCTAGATCAATATCCTTGTTGGTTTTGGAGTTTAGTTTAGGGTTAACCAATATTCTTATTACTCTGTCATTTCCCTGAATTTCCATATTTAGTGGCATATTATGGTTTGGAATATACACTCCCCTCCAAAAGTATTGGAACAGTGAGGCCAATTCCTTTATTTTTGCTGTAGACTGAAAACATTTGGGTTTGACATCAAAAGATGAACATAAGACAAGAGATCAACATTTCAGCTTTTATTTTCAGGTATTTTCATCTGGATCTGTTACACAACTTGGAGGATGGCACCTTTTGTTTGAACCCACCCATTGCTCATGTGACCAAAAGTATTCGAACGTGACTGACAGGTGTGTTTTGTTGCCCTGGTGTCTCCTATTACATTGAGTGCAGACATTCAGAGCTATTTATTGTTTGAATAATCAATTTCAGATTTGGGTTTTGCCTGTGCAGACTACATTTATAGTTAGACATGTAAACAACATGAAAACCAGAGAGCTGTCTATGGGTGAAAAACAAGTAATTGTGAAGCTGAGAGAGGATGGAAAGAGCCATTGCACAAACATTGGCCATAGCCAGTACAACCATTTGGAATGTTCTGAAGAAGAAAGAAACCACATGGTGTACTAAGTAACAGACCTCGAACCGGTAGACCAAGGAAAACATCAGCAGTTGACAACAGAAACATTGTAATAGCTTTAAAGAGAGGGCTCATTAGTCTTAACTGATGATGTAACATGACGGCAGCAGCAAAATGAACTCAGAAGTCTACAGAAACATTTTGTCTGTCAGTTTACAGTAAGATGCAACCAAACTGGGAGATCCTTCATCATGCAGCAAGATAATGACCCAAATGAGTTCATCAGGGGCAAGAAGTGGAAGGTTTTAGACTGGCCAAGTCAATCTCCAGACTTAAACCCTATAGAGTATGCATTTTACCTGCTAAAGAAGAGATTGAAGTGATCTCGTCTCATATTCATCTTTTGATGTCAAATCCAAATGTTTTCAGTCTACAGCAAAAATAAATTGGCCTCACTGTTCCAATACTTTTGGAGGGGAGTGTAGTTCAGTCTATGGTTTAAGGTTAGGGTTAGAGTTTAGTGTTAGGGTTTAATAAGAATGCTGATCCAGAACTGCATCCTACTTGGCTAAATTATTCTTCCGTTGTCTTTTCGGCTTTGCATGGTCTTAAAATCTTTCTCTGATAGGACTCGTGAGGTGGTTTTCCCTCGGTTTAAGCTGGAGCAGAACTATGACTTAATTGAGCACCTGAAGGAAATGGGGCTGACGGACCCATTCACTGAAAAGGGTGACTTCTCCCCAATGACTTCCGAGAAGGTCATCATCAATTGGGTAAGAGAACAACAGATACGTGCCAAACCAATTTAACTCATACTTTTTTTCAACAGGCCTTTTTACTGCTGTGTTGAGAGCAATTTAGGTCTCCTACGCCTAATCTCTTACAAAAACATACTCTTTGACCTTTCATTGCACCATCATAACCTCCTCCTCCTCTTCTCTCTCAGTTTAAGCATCAGGGCACCATTACAGTGAATGAAGAAGGTACGGAGGCTGCAGCAATGACACACATCGGATTCATGCCTTTATCAACACAGACGCGTTTCATCGTAGACCGCCCCTTCCTCTTCCTCATCTACGAGCATCGCACAGGCTGCGTTGTGTTCATGGGACGTGTGGTAGACCCTTCACAGAGCTAATCAGATACACATACACAAACTAAAGTGTTAGCCAAATAAGCGGATGAGAATGATGGTTGTTTTGTTTTACCAAGTGAAGTGAGTTTTGTAAAGAAATACTAGTGAAATTTAAAAACACTGATAAACATCTGTGTATTTTTGAAACAGAGCATGTTGTTAAATAAAATGAATCAGAGGACTGGTTTATTGAATTAATCTGTTCAAAGGGTGAATAAAAACAACCCTCGAGTACACCAACAACATAGCAGAACATTTTGCAAGACAAGTAAATATTTGTCAGAGAAGTTAAAGTCTAACCACAGGCTCTAAAGATCTAATTACAATTCTGTACATACACATGAATAATGAAGCATCTAACAAGAGCAGAAAGAGCTCCTGCATTTGCATTTAACAAAAACAGTATCTGATTACAAAAAAAGGAGCAAAAATTTATCTAACTTTATGTACACAAAATCTTTGATTAGCTACTTTCATGCTTTTGCCAAATTTACTCTTTGATCTTCAAAAGCATGTAAGCCCTGAGAGAACTCATAAATCTTTTAAAGGGAGTGAACAGGAAAACATTTTTCCTTTCCATTAATATTTGCATATTATATCAGATGTAAAACAGGCCTAGAAGAAAATATTGCTATTTTTAGCTTATGCTAAATCATATTGCTTATCTGTTTCAATGTGATCAACAACTCAGTGATCACCTTTGTCAAAGTTACTTAAAATATTTATTTATACAATTTAATAGAAAACTATGAAAATTATATTTAATATTTATAATATTTAAATATTTTTAATATTAAAAATTTCTATGGAATTTTAGGACCTTTGAATGTTATAATAAATATAATTATTCTATTAAATGGTATAAAATAAAGTGTATTAAATAGTTTGTTAATACAAAATCATTAAATTTTAATACTGAAATCATAACTTCTGCTTGCAGCACCTCCTCTTAAATAAAATGCATATAAAAAGAATGAAATGGGACTTGGATGTCTAAATATAGTTTGTCTGTGTGTCTTACCACAGCGATTACAGGGATGAGGACGCCTAGATTACCAGCACTGCTGGACGCCTAGAAAATAAAATAACTAAATTAAAACAACATTCAAGACACACTGAAACTCTATTCTCTAGAATAGAGCCAGACTGACTCAAACACAGACTGACTTTGAGGGCCGGTCCTTTATCACTGGCGCGTTCGCTGGCTCTCTTGCCCTCCAGGCCGAGCTGAACGAACAGCTCCAGCAGATTGACCAGCAGCTCGTCCACCAGCTGCTCCCCCTGCAGGTTAGCCGCGATATTAGCCAGGGCGTTTATCACAGCTAGAGAACAGTGCCTGCACAAACACACACACACACACTGGAAGTGGATTTTAAGGAATAAACAGCACAGAAGTATGAATCACGTAAAATATCATGAAGAACAGACAGAAATTTACATAACACCTATCAAATATTCAGTAATTTGACCTGCCCTGATGATTAACGGTGTAAATTATGCCAATTCACACATTCAAAAATTTCACTATTATTAATTTATAATATAATTTTATAATTTTAATATTATATTTAATTGTATAAAATAACGTCATTAAATATTCTGTTGAATATTTTATATAAAATATCACTTTTAAGTCAAAATTATTAGTAGCAAATTATGCTCATACACAAGGGTTATTTACATAAATTCAAGAAAGGTAATTAATATATTTATATAATTTACTATTATTAATTTATAATATAATTTTATACTATTATAACTTTATACAATTACTATTATCATACTATTATAATTGTAATATTCTATTAAATAGAATTAAATAAAATGTATTAAATATTTTGTTAAATATTTTATACAAAACATAAATTGAAAGTCAAAATTAATAAGCCCTTCCAAAATCATAATTTGTGCTTGCAGCTCCTCCACTTAAAATAAAATGCATATAAAAGTATGAAATGGGACACGGCTGTCTAAATGCATACATACAGAAATCTAAAAAGATGCAATTGCAAAAATCAAACTAATTAAACAGCCTGTTTAATTTGAATTTAAATTTATTCTAAAGCTCAGAGAAAGGCTGGAAAATGGTCATAAAAAAACTAAATTATGACTGTTTTTGGTGCAGAAAACCTTGGCTTATATTATGACTGGACTTAAAGAAAAAGAAAAACAAAAGCTACAATAGCGTAAAATAGGACTCATTTAAAATGTTAAAATGCCGACACTTCCTGCCATCAAGCATTTCTAATACAGTAAAGGTAAAGTCTGCATGCTCACACACACACACACACACACACACACACACCTGTATCCGTGGTCTTTGTAGTCTTTGGTGGCTGAATACACCACATTACTGGCTTTCACACTGATCTGCTGGAACAGGTTCCAGACCTCCTGATAGATGTATTGCTGTAGCAAAAACACAAACCACACACTGTCTGTTACAAAAATACAAATTATATTTTAGATCAAGATCAGGAACTAACACCCGCCAAATGCAGGTATTTAAAAAAAAAAATAAAAAAATTCCACCATGGTGAGTACTGTCCTCAAAACAGATGCTGGACAAAGAAAACAAAGACAATGAGAAGCACCACATCTTAAATTCAAACACATTCTATTTATAATAATAATAATAATAAAATTAATAATACAGTAACATACTGTAAAATAAAATAAATTTAAAATAGTCTTAATGCAAAAATAATTCAATGAATTGTATAAAATAATATATATTTTTTACAAAAAGACAAAACAAAAATAGATAAATAACAAAAACAACAACTATACAGAATTTTTCAATTTGATAAGAATTCTAAAAACTTTTCCAGGAGAAACGTTTTTTAAAAAATGTCCATTAATGTACTTTGAGTAAAAATGTTTCCTAGCATCATTTAAAGCTGGATTCTCTGGTAAAATATGTTTTACAGTCAAGGAAGAAAAAAAAAAAAAAATATATATATATATATATATATATATATATTCTCACAAAGGCAATTCTTCTCATTTCAATAAATATAAACGGGACAAATATACATGTGAACAATCCTACATCTTGTATATGGGTCAAAGACAAAAGGCTTTCAAGCATTAAAACAAGTTTAATACATCTTTAAACAGGTTTTCCTGTACATTAGAATGTCTGTTTAATTCTATTTTTCTGCAACACTGTGGGTGGTGAAGCGCACAAGACAAACAAAGAAAGAATCGACTGAAAGTAAATGCAGCTTCACGCAGCGAACGGCTGTAATTATGTGTGTAAATGAGGTCCTTACGTTGCCGGTAATGACCATGCAGCCCAGCTGGTCTATGATCAGCACGTCTAGCTGCGACGGTGGCTGGCAGAACTTCTGCTGCAGGATCTGCAGGATGGGCTCCATCACTCTCGGACAGTCTCTCATGGCCACGGCGATGTGTCCGAGCGCGCGGATGGTGTGATCCGGGATGAGATGAGCCTCCCTGAGGAGAAACACACCCGCCCGAGTCAATAAAACCACAGCACATCACTCAGAGAGACAGACAGAGTGTTTGATTCCTCACTTGTCATTTTCCTGAGAGATGTAGAGCCGGTTTGACAGGCTGGCTAAAAACGCCTCCACTATTACAGGATCCATCGTGAGCCCAGCTTTCAGACATCTGCAGACGACACTCACGCATTTACATTTCAATCGAATCTGGCCCGATTTCTGATTCTGAGAGTTGTGTTTATATGCATCCTAAACCTTGCAATCCAATTCACATATTCATTTTAGTATCCCTGAGATACTATTATAGTTTTTGTTACTGGTTTTAATTAGATGTTATTCTTATATTTATAAGTTTTTGTCATTTTTAGTAGGTTTTCTTTAATATGTCTATAAAGTTTAGTTTATTTACTAAAATAAAGTTTAGTTTATTTACTTGTAGTTAATTTACTACTTCAAATTAAATGAAAGAAAATGAGAAATTTGGCCTTGGCAACTAGCTGAAATAAAATAAGTTTAAAATAACCTTTGATTTATTTAAAAATTTGTATGGTTTTATGACTAGAGCTGCACAATTTGGGGAGAGAATTGCAATTTGTCAGATAAAATTTGGCCAAAATGTTGTGATTATATTATTATTATTATTATTATTATTATTACTACTACTATTACTACTATTACTACTACTACTACTATTATTATTATAACTACTACTAAATATAAAAATATATACTAAAATATAAAAAAAATACTAAATAAAACCTTTAAATTATTATTATTATTACTACTACTAAAAAAATATAAAAATTACTAAAAATACTACAATTACTCCTGTAATATTTTACCATTAAATAAAGAAAATTATATTATTTATTTAAAAAGGTATTAATTACATTAAATTAGAGTGTAAGAAAATATTATTATTATTATTTTATTTTGCATTATGACTGTAAAATTACAATACTTATGTCATATTTATATTCATGTTAATCTCTTCATTTTTAAATGTTAAACCATCAAACTTATTTTGACAGGAAAACTACAGGGAGCCTTTGTTGATAAGCACTTGTCATAAGTTTGTGCAGAAGGTTGACACATGCTGTGTTTTCAAATGCATGATATAAATGACTCAAACTCAGAACAGAGATGGATTTCATTATAGGTGAACTTCAGAAAATGATCTAAAAGTGAGGCAGACCTGCAGATGTTGTCGATGGAAATGTCTCGGAGCTGCTCGTACATAGACGGCTGGTCTTTCCTGTTGGACAGTAGGTTGAGTGAGGACTGAGAATGTTCATTGGTCACATTGATTTTGATCCCGCCACCACCTAAAGGAAAAGATGTAAAGATGTCAGCAGAACAAATAGTGTCTATATACAGGTACAGAGACTGCACGTGAACAATGTCAGCAGAGCAAAAAAGTAAAATTAATTAATTAATTAACATATATTTAAAATAATACTTATAATAATATAAAATATATTTATTAAAAAAAAAACTTTGTACATATAATTATTGCTATAATATTGTTTTGTAGCTTATATTTTATTTTAATATCATTTTTGGCTCTTTAAATATTATTATTATAATAATAATTATAATATAATTTGAATATATTACAGCAAATAAACAAAAATTATAATTAAAAATATTTGCATTATTTGTGGGGAAAAATATTATTATTATTATTAAAATTAATGTGGCCAATGAGCTTTGCAGTCCACACTAATATTAAAAATAATTAAAAAAACAATTAAAAATAAAAAACTATTCTATACAATATATTACTGATTTTATACAACATTTACTTTCATTAGGAGTAACACAATAATGTAATGCATTAAAACAGCACTCGTCAAGACAGAAGGCACTTCTCAGAGGAGAAGCTGAACTCACCTGAGCTGCACTGACTGTGATACTTGTAGAGTTTGATCAGAACAGCCGACGGAATCACCAGGAAATCCTTCAGAGATGTGGTGGCGGAGTGAGCGATGACGGGGAAACGCTCGCACAGACGCCCTAAACCCTGAGACACACACACGCACACACGTCATTCACGAGCTCCCTAACACACACACACACACACACACACACACACAAACACAAACGTCATTCACGAGCTCCCTAATACACACACACACAAACAAAACACACACACAAAAACACACACTCAAACACAAACGTCATTTACGAGGTCCCTAACACACACCCAAACAAAACACACACACAAAAACACACACTCAAACACAAACGTCATTCACGAGCTCCCCAACACACACGCGTCATTCACGTGCACCCTAACACACACACACACACACGTCATTCACGTGCTCCCTCACACAAACACAGAGACAAAAACAAACACACACACGTCATTCACGAGCTCCCTAACACACACACACACGTCATTCACGTGCTCCCTAACACACACACAGACACACACACACACAAAAACAACACACACACACACACACACACAGACAAAAACAAACACACGTCATTCACGAGCTCCCTAACACACACACCATTCACGTGCTCCCTAACACACACACAGACACACACACACTCACACTCACAAAAACAACACACACAAACACACACACACACACAGAGACAGACACAGAGACTGTCTGATGCTCTTCACCTGTAAGCAGCAGATGAGCAGTGGCATGTGAGCGATGATCACTTTACTGGAGGTTTTGGACTGAAGTTTCTCTGACAGTTTAGTGCATAGATTCTCAGCTCCTGAAAGAAGAACAGCAAGAGAAAACAAAATGAATTATTTCATTCAGTAACGTGCAAAATTTTTGCAGCAGTTTCCAGAACGCAGACACCAACTCCAAGCCAGATGTGACATTTATTACTGACATTAATGACAATGACAGAATGGGATCTTATTAACTGGATGGTGAAAAGTGACTCAGACTTGAATGTGAATTTGCAGCAATTTCTTTTTTTTTTTTTTGCTACATTACCAACAAAAGCAGCCTAAAACAATGATTAAATGCCTACTTGACTGTTGATCAGTGATATTTTTTTCAGTGATTTCTTTTTCTTCCACACTTTTTCCTTCCACTCAACTTTCTGTTAACATGCTTGGATACAGCACTCTGTGAACAGCCAGCTTCTTTGGCAATGAATGTTTGTGGCTTACCCTCCTTGTGAAGGGTGTCAATCCCGTCTTTCGGATGAGACGTTAAATTGAGGTCCTGACTCTCTGTGGTCACTAAAAATCCCATGGCACTTCTCATAAAAGAGTAGGGGTGTAACCCCGGTGTCCTGGCCAAACTCCCTCCACTGGCCCTTATCAATCATGGCCTCATAATAATCCCCATCCACTTGATTGGCTCTCTCTCTCTCCTCTCCACCTGTAGCTGGTGTGTGGTGAGCGCACTGGCGCCGTTGTCTTGTGGCTGCCGTCGCATCATCCAAGTGGATGCTGCACACTGGTGGTGGTTGAGGAGAGACCCCCCCCCCATATGATTGTAAAGCGCTTTGGGTGTATGGCAATACACAATAAAGCGATATTTAAATGCATCATTCATTCATTCATTCATTCATTCATTCATTCATTGTCTTCTGGACAACTGTCAGATCAGCAGTCTTCCCCATGATTGTGTAGCCTAGTGAACCAAACTGAGAGACCATTTTGAAGGCTCAGGAAACCTTTGCAGGTGTTTTGAGTTGATTAGCTTATTGGCATGTCACCATATTCTAATTTGTTGAGATAGGGAATTGGTAGGTTTTTGTTAAATGTGAGCTAAAATCATCACAATTAAATGAACCAAAGACTTAAACTACTTCAGTCTGTGTGCACTGAATTTATTTACTACACGAGTTTCACAATTTGAGTGGAATTACTGAAATAAATGAACTTTTCCACGACATTCTAATTTATTGAGATGCACCTGTATATTTCATTTATTTAGCTTTGATTTTCATTTTAGTTCAAGTTTTAGTAATTGTTATTAGTTTTTTAATATTTCTATTTAGCCAAAATTTATTTTTATTTCAGTTTTAGTAAATTTTGTACTTCAATTCAGTTTTTAATTTTCATTTACTCTTTAAAAATCTTTTTTTTTTAATTACTAAACATTTCCATGACGTTTTTTCACAAACAATTTATTTTTATTTACTTTTTTCTTCAATATTTTACCATATTTTTAATAATTCATTTATTTTTTTAAAAGTATTTTTTTTCAATAATTTATTTTTATACAAAATAACAAAAGCAGTCAAATGTCAAATTCACTTAAAAATGTCAAATAAATTTTTGGCATATTATTTCCATTAATTTATTTTATTTATGTGTTTCCCAAAAATATTTTTGTATTTTTTTCAAGAATAATTTATTTTTATTTACGGTATTTAATAATTTGTTATTATTTACTAACACACTAATCAACTGTTCACAATAAAACCAGAAATGTGCATGATCAAAACAGAGCAGGTTTTGATTTCATAGTTTACATAGATTCTTTAGTTTCATAGCATCTACATAGAAATTGACATTCGAATATAATAACACGATCCCACCCAGATAAACCTCCACGGGAGTGTGACAACATGCCCCGGTGCGTCCTACTATGTGACCTGGAGACGCTGCAGTGTGCTTTTGTGCTGCAATGATTGACAGGATCTACAGACCTTGCTCATCTTTGACGGCCCACACCATGAGGTCCACACAGGCTGCGTTGGCATGACAACGGAGCTTGAGAGGATTGGGTTCCCCCGGCAACCGTTCCTCATGGAGCACCCTCTGGATCTCTGATTGGCTGCTGCTGAACTGCTCCAGAACGAAGTCATGAACCTCCTTAACGAAGCTCGTCTGCACATCTGACCAGAGATTCACATGAAACTATCACACACGGCAAAGGTCAAAGAGCCTTCAAAGACATTATCAAACACAAACATTAAATAAGTGTTCATGTAAGCTAAATAATGGCTAGATTTCAGCAACCTTTCATGTAATAGAGCGTGTCTCGCAGCATCTTGAACATGCTGACGTACAGCGGTTCGCTGAAGGCTTTGTAGAAGAGATCGATGCCTGGATTTGCCTTCATTAATGGAGGAAAAAAAAGGAAGGGGGAAATCAGGAAGAACAAAACAAGCAAACAGGCTTGAGCATCTGGTTTGTGAATTAATTAAATATTAATTAAATATTAATGCAGCAGGTCAAGTGTAAATCCTATTAAATGAAACGTGTGTCTTCACCTCTGTAACCTCAGACACGACAGCATCCAGAGTCTTGAGGAACGAATCTGAGACAAAATGCTTCACCTGCGGAAACAACAGTGAGATATTAACAGGGTGATGGATCAATATTTGGAGATTTTGGGGATCATTATTGGCCAGTGACACTTGGTTAATTATCAGAAGTGTTAGTTTTCCTACTTACATCTCATTTTGATGAATTACACTGCTCTGCATCTTGAAAGAAAATTTCTACTGATTTGCAAAAAAAGGCTTAATATTATGTAATTTGATGGTGCAGCTCAGAAAATCTTTCCATGACTTTTTTCAAAAACAAACATTTTTTTATTTACTTAAAAAATGTCAAAAATTGTTTTTGTTTTTCAATAATTTTAACTTTTTTCTTAAAAATATGTTAGCATATATTTTTCAATAATTTATTTGTATTTTTTAAATGTTTTTTATTTTAATACAAAATAACAAAAGCAGTCTCATTTATCATTTAACTTACAATCTGCAAAGGAAATCAGGATTAATGAAAATGAGTCAAATATGCTAAGAATTGAATAAATAGTTGTAATCTGGCTCAGATGAAGACAGGAATCATGTTGTGGAAGTTTTTCTGATGACTAAGAGATAATTCAAGACTTCTTCACCTTAAAAATGGTTGGTGAAAGCAAAAATGCTACGAAATGCATCATATTTAGTAAAAATACAACATGACAAACAGGCACTGTTTTGGAATCAGCACCTCAAAATTTGTAAGAAAAGAGTTTTGGACTTTATTCAGCAAATATGATGAAGGGTGTGTTATAAATAATTTTTGGCGAGTAAATAATAAATAAAATATTCATTAATTTTCACTATTATTAGTGAAATTTACAAGCAATTTCTGAATGTAAAAAGTAAAAAAAAAACAGTATGTTAATGTTAAACAAAAACAGTGTTACTGTAAACTATAAAAAAAAATTTTGTTATATATATATATATATATATATATATATATATATATATATATCTATTAAGTAAAAATCATGTTCCATGAAGATATTTTGCAAATTTCCGACCGCAAATATATCAAAACTTAATTTTTGATTAGTAATATGCATTGCCAAGAACTTCATTTGGACAACTTTAAAGGTGATTTTCTCAATATTTAGATTTTTTTGCACCCTCTGATTCCAGATTTTCTAGGTATCTCGGCCAAATATTGTCCTATCCTAACAAACCATACATCAATGGAAAACTTATTTATTCAGCTTTCAGATGATGTATAAATCTCAATTTAAAAAAAAAAAAAAAAAAATCGACCCTTATGACTGGTTTTGTGTTCCATGGTCACATACATATACATATACATATATACATATATATATATATATATATATATATACTAATAAAAATGACCAAACTGCATCATGTACAAATGAGTATTAAATTGTCTATCAGCTGCTCTACTCTAAAAATCAGCATAGTCTTTATTTAAAAAACTCATATTTGCACAAAAGACCAATATTCGGATGCATGCTGCTGTATTTTCTGCCAAACGCTGTGAGGAGCACAGTAAGTGTGTACCATCTGTAAGAGGCGTCTCAGCAGATCTAAAGGGACGTTTATTTCTTGTCCGCTGTCTCCGGTGCAGAGAGGAGAGATGGAGAAACTGGAGCTGACCGTCGTGAAGTAATAATCTGGATTCACCGTACCGCCATCCGCCAGATACGAACCTGACAAAACAACATCAGACAACCAGGTTCACAAAACGTCTGGTTTTATGGTGCAGTGGGTGAAAACAATGCATCAGATCAAACACTGCAGGACTTTAACACTGTGCTAGAGGTTTGAGCACATCACTAATATTGTCAAAAACGTCTTCTATATGTGACCAGTTATAAGTAGCACAGGTATATTTGTAGCAATAGCCAACAATACATTGTATGGGTCAAAATTATCCATTTTTCTTTTATGCCAAAAATCATTAGGATATTAAGTAAAGATCATGTTCCATGAAGATATATTGTAAATTTCCAACCGTAAATATATCAAAACTTAATTTGATTAGTAATATCCATTGCTTAGAACTTCATTTGGGCAACTTTAAATGTGATTTTCTCAATATTTAGATTTTTTTGCACCCTCAGATACCAGATTTTCAAATAGTTTCAAACAGAAATAAAACAAAAACGGCTAAAACACAGGGGCCTATTGAGAAAAAAAGAGCTCTTAATCCGCTGAAGAATGTTAAGACGGTAAAAGCGCTTGTTCAGAGATTAGAGTCGTGACAGCGATTACCTTCAAAATAATGCGGTCCTGCAGCTGTGGGAGAGCAGGGTGACGGTCCTCCTCTGTCCGGACTCACCTGTGAACATAACCCAGGTGTGAGGACTGCCAATACATACTGCCATACTACTCACAATATTTCAGTATTACACGCTGTATACTGTGCACAGATTGTGAATAATTCCATACACAAAGAATACTTGGATGACCTACTACTGTTCACCAAAATACGCAGTTCACAGCCAATACTATATCCCACAGTGCAATGTGCTCAACTTGATCTTTTTACAGTTTGATAAACGAATAGAGCATATTTAACAACATTTTGTAATATTTTTTAGATCAGACCATCATGGGGATAAGACATTTTTTCACTTTTCTTGTCATATATTTTTGAAAACTATTTAACATTAATTAATTTTTATGTACTTTTAAAAACATTCAATAATTATTTTTGCACAATTTCAATAATAATTTATTTTTATTTACTTTTTTTCATTTTTGCATGTTGTTCAATAATATTTTTTTATTTACGTTTTCTACAATTTTTTTTTTATATTTTATTCAATTATAATTAAATTTTTTCTAAAACAATTTTTGCATATTTTTCCAAAAAATAATTTTCATTTACTTTATATTTTTCAATAATAATCTACTTTATTTACTTCATTATTTTTGCATATTTTGTTTGATGACAATTACTACTTTTTTTAAAAAAACATATCAAACATTATTTTTGCACATTCTTTCAATAATCATTTATTTTATTTACTTTGGTTTTTTTGGGTGTTTTATTTTTGCATTTTTTTCAATAGTTTTTTTTTTTATTTATTTACTTCCATTTTTTCATATGTATTTCAATAAAAATCACTATTTTTGCTTTGATGATAACCAGATGCAATTAGCTGAATTATACAATGCAAAGTGGTCATGTGACAACAGGTAAAATACATTTTGTTTAAACGTTTAGCATTGCATAAAGCATACTTTTGCACACTAAAAACAGTATGCAATCATTCCGCACACATCCAGAGACCGAGAGACGGTGCGGACCTGTGCGTCAGGGTTGGCGATGCCGCTCTTGCGTCTCAGTGTGTCTCCCTGACAGACCGTGAGCAGAGAACTGGGCAGAATGGAGCGGAAGTCATTGAAGGATCTCCTCCGAATGCCCTCGGTCTCCACAGACACGCGCTGAGCCAGCGGCGGCGCTCCTCGAGGGAAGAGCTGAGAGAGGAGGGGCTCGCCGCTGTTACCATAGCGACCGAACGCTCGGGCCACGCCCAGAAGACATGGGACAGCATACCTGCACAGGTAAACTGATGAGACAGAAAGTGAGTCAGGAGAGAGCGAACACAAACGTGTGTTTGTGATGAGCAGCAGAGCTCAATCACCTTTATCATGGTTCTCGGGCGTCTGGCAGATCTCCAGCAGAGACTGCATCACTTCCATCACAGCTTCCAGAATCTGGACGGAAAGACCTTAAATGAGTGTGAAAGAAAAGAAAGATGGAAAGATAGAGATGCAGTGAAGATCAGACCTGTGAGCGAGACTCCGGGTCTCTCTGAGCGACATCAGACAGGAGCGTCACCAGACAGAAGCTGAAGTTTTCCGCCATTGGGAGAGTCTCTGTGAGCATATAAAATACAAGATCGATTTTTTCGTGTCTGAATATGGAAACAGTTCAGATAAAGCAGGTCTATATAACAATTATGAGGCAGGACAAACAGAACATCCAAAAGTACAGAAAACACACAGTACCATTCAAACGTTTGGAGTTTTGTTTAATGTTTTCGAAAAAAAAAAAAAATCATCAAACCTGCATTTATTTGATCAAATACAGCAAAAACTCTAATACTGCGAAATATCATTACAATTTAATATGCATGTTCTCTATGTGAATATCTGTTAAAATGTAATTTCTGTGATCAAAGCTGAATTTTCAGCATCATTACTCCAGTCTTCAGTGTCACACGATCCTTCAGAAATCATTCTAATATACTGATTTGCTGCTCAAGAAACATTTCTGATTATTATCAATGTTGAAAACAGTTGTGTTCCCCAATATTTTTGTGGAAACTGTGATACATTTTATTTCTCAGGATTCACAGGTGAATAGAAAGTTCAAAAGAACAGCATTTATTTGAAATAGAAATCTTTTGTTACATTATAAATGTGTTTACTTTTGATCAATTTAATGCATCCTTGACGAATAAAAGTATTGATGTTTTTAAAAAAAAAAAAAAAAATTCAGTAATCCAGTAATGTACTTGACAAAAATGAGCTGGTACCTTTACACTTCCTCCCAGCATTCTCCTCCACCCATTGCACTCTGGGTAATCCCTTCAGCAGGCTCAACAAGTAACTTACCACAGTGTCTTTGTGCTGAGAAAGACAAATATCACACATGAACCATGTGCTGCAAAGGTACAAACATTTTGATGACAGTCTACATCAGAATATACATGCAAATCAAATCCAAAATCTATTTATATTAAAATCACAACAAATGTCACATTGCATTCATTATGTTTGTACAGAGAAATTATGTAACATCAAAAATGTTTTCACTCTCAGGCCATCCTGAGTTTGTTTCTTCATCAGATTTGTAGAAATGTAGCATTGCATCACTGTCTCAGCAATGGATCCTCTGCAGTGAATGGGTGCCATCAGAATGAGAGTCCAAACAGCTGATAAAAACATCACAATAATCCACAAGCAATCCACACCACTCCAGGGGCCTGTACCATGATGGTAGCTGAACAAATTCAGAGTTACAGGTTTAGTTTTGAGTTGACAAAACCAAACCACTCCAGTTCAGCTTTATTGGTACCATGATGCTGATCATCAACTTTGTCAACTCAGGCTTTGATCCTGAGTTTGTGGAGCACATGCACATGAATGTGTGACATCACTGGCGAACAGCCAATCACAACCCAGAGCAAGTGTGATTCACTGCTCGTGAGAGAGCCAGCGAGATTCAAAACTCTTTTGTTTAAGTTTAAGAGATTGAAGAATGAGAGGAATTTAAATGTATTTACTCTGAAGAAAGTACTTGTCTGTGAAAGAGGACAAATAAAGGAAATTATCTTACTCTATTAGTGCCGTCACAAGTGAAACTTGTGAAGTTAGTTTATATAGTTGATAATATATAGCGATAGAGATTCAAACATGTAAGGTCACATGTAGCCATTTTTAAAGTGTTACCTATTGATTCTACCACTTATTTATATTACATATGATCTGTATATATAAATATTCATTTAAAATAAATGCATTATAATAATTGTTAAACTAAAAGTGCTTGTGTGTAATGGATTAATAATTAAATAAATCATATTATAATTATATAAATCAAATGTAAATTGTAATTATCATTAAAGCCAGACAATTTTGTTGGATTTTTTTTAAGGTACTTTATAGTGACCTTTCATTTGGAGCAAGAGAAACTGGGGGAATGACTTTTTTTTGCGTCATGTGTCACTTTGCTCACTTCTGATTGGTCCAATTTCAGTTTGAGATCTCTAGCTCAGAACATAACCTGCCCCGGAGCAGGTTAGCTGTGCGGTGTAAGTTACTATGGCAATGAACTCAGCTAAAAGCCAAGCCAGTTTCATGGTACCTAAAACACAAGATTGGTGCAAACTAAACTGAAACTTACCTGGATAGCCAGCTAATCTGGCTTCATGGTACAGGCCCCAGTCCATCAGTTAATGTATTGAGAAGCTGAAACAAATCCATCAAGATGTTTTTAACTAAAATACAAATCCATGATCCATAATAACGCTTCCTCCAGTGAAAAAGTCCATCTCCTGTTGTCTCTCACATCAAAATCCACACATATACAGGTGCATCTCAATAAATTAGAATGTCATGGAAAAGTTAATTTTATTTCAGTAATTCAACTCAAATTGTGAAACTCGTGTATTAAATAAATTCAGTGCACACAGACTGAAGTAGTTTAAGTCTTTGGTTCTTTTAATTGTGATGATTTTGGCTCACATTTAACAAAAACCCACCAATTCACTCATCTCAACAAATTAGAATATGTTGACATGCCAATCAGCTAATCAACTCAAAACACCTGCAAAGGTTTCCTGAGCCTTCAAAATGGTCTCTCGGTTTGGTTCACTAGGCTACACAATCATGGGGAAGACTGTCTTCTGGACAACTGTCAGATCAGCAATCATTGACACCCTTCACAAGGAGGGTAAGCCACAAACATTCATTGCCAAAGAAGCTGGCTGTTCACAGAGTGCTGTATCCAAGCATGTTAACAGAAAGTTGAGTGGAAGGAAAAAGTGTGGAAGAAAAAGATGCACAACCAACCGAGAGAACCGCAGCCTTATGAGGATTGTCAAGCAAAATCGATTCAAGAATTTGGGTGAACTTCACAAGGAATGGACTGAGGCTGGGGTCAAGGCATCAAGAGCCACCACACACAGACGTGTCAAGGAATTTGGCTACAGTTGTCGTATTCCTCTTGTTAAGCCACTCCTGAACCACAGACAACGTCAGAGGCGTCTTACCTGGGCTAAGGAGAAGAAGAACTGGACTGTTGCCCAGTGGTCCAAAGTCCTCTTTTCAGATGAGAGCAAGTTTTGTATTTCATTTGGAAACCAAGGTCCTAGAGTCTGGAGGAAGGGTGGAGAAGCTCATAGCCCAAGTTGCTTGAAGTCCAGTGTTAAGTTTCCACAGTCTGTGATGATTTGGGGTGCAATGTCATCTGCTGGTGTTGGTCCATTGTGTTTTTTGAAAACCAAAGTCACTGCACCCGTTTACCAAGAAATTTTGGAGCACTTCATGCTTCCTTCTGCTGACCAGCTTTTTAAAGATGCTGATTTCTTTTTCCAGCAGGATTTGGCACCTGTCCACACTGCCAAAAGCACCAAAAGTTGGTTAAATGACCATGGTGTTGGTGTGCTTGACTGGCCAGCAAACTCACCAGACCTGAACCCCATAGAGAATCTATGGAGTATTGTCAAGAGGAAAATGAGAAACACGAGACCAAAAAATGCAGATGAGCTGAAGGCCACTGTCAAAGAAACCTGGGCTTCCATACCACTTCAGCAGTGCCACAAACTGATCACCTCCATGCCACGCCGAATTGAGGCAGTAATTAAAGCAAAAGGAGCCCCTACCAAGTATTGAGTACATATACAGTAAATGAACATACTTTCCAGAAGGCCAACAATTCACTAAAAATGTTTTTTTTTTTTGTTTTTTTTTTTTATTGGTCTTATGAAGTATTCTAATTTGTTGAGATAGTCAATTGGTGGGTTTTTGTTAAATGTGAGCCAAAATCATCACAATTAAAAGAACCAAAGACTTAAACTACTTCAGTCTGTGTGCACTGAATTTATTTAATACACGACATTCTAATTTATTGAGATGCACCTGTATTTGTTTAGAGCCATTTTGGACTGTTTTCACTTGTAAATGGTTTTTGATCTGTGCAGATTTCTCTCCTGATTCAGACCAGACTTTTCCACTGAAGGAAGCGTTATTTTGGATTACGGACTCATATTTTAGTTAAAAACGTCTTAATGCTGGATTTGTTTCAACTTTTGTCTTCTCCAGATGTTAACTGATGGACTGGAGTGGTGTGGATTATTGTGATGTTTTTATCAGCTGTTTGGACTCTCATTCTGACGGCACCCATTCACTGCAGAGCATCCATTGCTGAGACAGTGATGCAGTGACACATTTCTCCAAATCTGATGAACAAACAAACTCATCCTAATCTTGGACGGCCTGAGCGTGAGCACATTATCAGCACACATTCATTTTTGTCTGAGCTATTCCTTTAACCAGCCCATACCTTTAATCCAGCTGTGATCACATTATCTGCTTTAGCAGTGATTTTCTCTCATAAACCCACTCAGCAGCTGGAAAGCTTCAACGCACACACGCTTAGCTATTTGAGGACGCTCCCAAAGGGAGGTTTTGTCATATTTAGCTAACATCCAGGGACAATTTTGTCCTCAAAATAGCTAAACACACACAAAAACACAGCTGCACTTGTGAAAGACATGCTAATAATCAACCTCAGTCACCTGTAAATCAGACTCGACCAGAAATACAGCCAGTGCAATCACAGCATCCCTGCGTCGGACATCTAGAGTGAAGACGCCGCGGCTGTCGCATGGACACATGCATAATAACTTCTGCACCTGATGAAAAGAGACACACTTTCACCAAGAGACACTCGAATCTGCTTTCCTTTTCTTATCAGCGGACACAAGCAGCCACAATGCTGCTGATAAAAAGCTCAAGTTAAACAACTTCCCTCTCAAGAGATATAAGCAAACCGATCTATCTGGCATCTGCAGAACAAGAACAACCTGTTGAGAGGTTCATGCATGATTTGAGAGCATGCATGTGTGGGAAATTCATCTGCTCATTATAATACAACAACATGACGATTTCTGCCGCATGCAGTGTTTTTAAACAGTCGTAGATGTTTGCCTGCAGTGCGCAAATGCATGAGAAGAAATATGAATGTCACGCAGGCGTCTGCAATGTGGCAATGCATTTCACAAGAGCGCAAAAGGAAGTCTATACAGCTGCTGCTGTTGCATGAGTACTATAATAGTGTCAGAGCAAATGTGTAGAATAGAAAGAAAGGCTTTCATCGGTGCTGCGGGCACAAGCTGGCACCATTTAGTGCCTGTAAAAGCCTCTGGACACGTGATAGCTCTGAACTGCTGCATTTGTTTTTCTGTTTAATATACCAAACATATTTTACAAAATGTAAAAATATCCAAAATTGCAGTAGTTTTAGGACAGGTGTAATGCATTTATTCAGTTCAACCAATAAAAGTAGCATGATAGTGTTTTTTCCCCCCATGTTTCCAGATCAAGGCAAAATATATGGCTTTGAAAAAAGATTACTTATGTTTTCCAGTACAAATGTCTAAACATTCTTAAATCAGAGAAGCAAAATTATTTCATATATGAAGTCTTGTTTTATGAAAAAGTATTAAAATGAAGTGAGCTCATCCTTAAAACAAGGGTTATTATAGTTAACTAAAACCATAAAAAAACATTTGTTACTTGAAACAAATGTTAACTAAAATAATATAAAATAATAAATAAAATTATAGTTGCAAAACGAAACATTTCTCATTTTCATTTAGTTTAACTTGATATAGTAAAATAACTAAAACTAAAAATTAACAAATACATTTATATAAAAATTTATAGATTCGTAATATTACTAAATACAAAAACCATACAGACATGAACAAAACAACGAATAAAAATGACAAAAAAAAAAAAAAAAAATGCACAAAATGACTAAAACTTGAAAATTAAAATTTAAATGTAAAACACCAAAAAAGGAACTCAAAATATTAAACAAAACTATAATAGTATCTCAAATATACTAAAATAACACTGCATTAAAAATTAATTGATTAATTAATTTAAAAAAAAATTGTCATTGGGGTCAGAAAAATAAACTTAATTCAAAGTGAAAAGATTATTTTTCTGAGCCCATTGGCAGATTTTTAATCAAAAACTCCCGTAATTTTGATGCATTTTTCAGAAAACTACATTTAAACAAATAATCTGCTTCTCAATTAAATGTATATTGATTTAACCAATGTTTAGATATTGAGCAAGAAATTCACTTTTGCATAAGCATCATGTAAATATGATTGCAAATTAATATGGCAATCATGCAATGCCAATACAAACGCAGTGTTCGGTTGCAGTTGTTGCATTGCAGCCTGTGACACCTGTCGCATACAATGCATCACAATAAAGCAGCGCAACATGATTGCAATATGCGGTGCAGCATGAGAGCACTGGTCGTGTCGTACCTTCTCTCCGGGCGCTGGTCGGTGCGCTGCCAGGGAACGCGCGAGCGACAGAACCGTGTTGAAATAGAAGTCACGCGTCGCCATGATTCACGACGCGACACGGAAAGTTAATAACGCGCAATGATTTCTGCAGCAGCCTCAGCCTGTGTGAAGAAAACACGAGCGCAATACGGAAAGTGTGAAGGCACAAATAACAGCCGCTGCTGGAGAGCGCGAGCGAGGCGTGTCTGCATTAAAGCATCATCAGAACGTAGTTTATCATCTTATTGGCTCATACAGCTGATGAATACTTACACACACAGCTAATGGAGAGGGGGTTTTTATAAACGTGCTGTCATTAATTGAAAAGAAAAAGCAGCGAAGAAATGGTTTTGACAGCTTTATCTACTCTATACTAAGAACAGGAGAGATAAACCTCAACAAACTTCAAAATCTACAATAGAGTATTGGCTAAAATATATATTTTTCTATTTTATTGCGATTTTTGTTTTTCTGTAATATTCCTGTGTAATATGTATGTATAAATAAATATGTATAATGATTAATAATTTATAAAAGAATTATTAATAACAATAACATCATAATAACATTAATAATTCACATAACAATATTAATAATTAATAGGCCTAATATTTACTAGTAGTCATATTTTTATGTATATCAATAATTATTTATAAAAATTAAACGTATTATTGTTCTTGTTTTTATTACTTAATATTAATAATTAATAATTAGTATTAGTAGACGTATTATTAGTATTATTTATATTTTAGTAGTATTTCTGTAATATTAATACTTATAAATAAATATTTATGATGGTTATTAATGAAATAATGGTTAATAACAATAACAGCATAATAATAACAATAATAATGCTAATACTACCACTATTACTACTACTATGTCACAGGTTGCCGAGGCGAGGAGTTCGAAGGAGAACAAAGGAGGCAGATAATCCAAAATAAACAGAGTCTTTAATAAATCCACAAGGAACATACAACCACTTAAAACGACGTTAGACAGGACAAAGAAACTCTAGAAACTAAAGGCTTATAAAGACAGGCAAACCAAAGGAGCAAACGAGATGATCAATTAACTCAGGTGAACAGACTGAAGGTGATAAACTAATAATGAGAACAGGAAACAAACCAAATAAGGAAAAACAGGAACTAAACGGGAACATACATGTGACAGATCGCCCCCCCTCCCGGAAGGCACGTCCCATGCCGTAATAGTACCATCAGGGAGGGGGGGTGGGCGCTCTGGAAGCTGGTGCAGGACTGGAACAGGGTGGAGACAAGGAGAGCCTCCAGGGAAGATCAGGAGGCCATGGCGGTGCAGGGGACTCAGGAGGCCATGGCGGATCAGGGGACTCAGGAGGCCATGGTGGATCAGGGAGCTCGGGGACCCATGGTGGATCAGGGGACTCAGGAGGCCATGGCGGATCAGGGGACTCAGGAGGCCATGGCGGATCAGGGGACCTGGGAGGCCATGACGGATCAGGGGACTCAGGAAGCCGTGGCAGATCAGGGGACTCGGGAGGCCATGGCGGATCCGCTTCCATGGCCTTGGCCCTTGGCCCGGCCACTATGGCCATGGATATATGGCCCCCCCAAAAAAATTTCTTGGGGTGAATTAGGAATTCTGGGGGGCGCTCTGGAGGAGCGGTCACTGGAGGGCGCTCTGGAGGAGTGGGCACTTGAGGGCGCTCTGGAGGAGCGGGCACCTGAGGGCGCTCTGGAGGAGCAGGCACTTCGGGGTGCTCTGGAGGAGCAGGCACCTGAGGGCGCTCTGGAGGAGCGGGCACCTGAGGGTGCTCTGGAGGAGCGGGCACTTGAGGGCGCTCTGGAGGAGCGGGCACCTGAGGGCGCTCTGGAGGAGCGAGCACCTGAGGGCGCTCTGGAGGAGCGGGCAATTGAGGGCGCTCAGGAGGCACGGAGCTGGCTGGGACCAGCGGAGACTTAGGAGACTCAAGAGGCGGAGGAAGGCTGGATGGGACCAGCGGAGACTTGGAAGACTCTGGAGACGGAGGAAGGCTGCACGGGACCAGCGGAAACTTAGGAGACTCTGGGGTGAGGATAGGCGCCGAGAACTCTGGTGGTAATGCCATATCCAGGAGCTCCGAGTTGCATGCTGGAGCCAACACTGGAGCGAGCTCTGGGGTTGAAGCCGACACTGGAGCGAGCTCTGGGGCTGGAGCTGACACTGGAGCGAGCTCTGGGGCTGGAATGAGGGCTGAGAGCAGTCTTTTTCTCCTCTTATTCCTCTTCTGGTTCACAGTGAGGGAGGCCGCTGCTGACTGCTGAGGCCTTGACTTCACTGCAGACGGCAGCCTTGAGTGAGTAGCGGCCGGCGGGCTTGACTTGCCGCGGACGGTGGGCTTGAGCGAGCCGCGGACGGTGGCTCTGGGCTGAGGACAATGGTGGAGCTCAGGAGGATACGGGGGCATTTGGGGCTGGGCAGGTGGTCCGAGCCGTTGGGGCTGTATGTGGGGGATCCTGGCGTGGGGTGAGCTTGCAAGACGCGGCGTGCCTCAGAGGGGGCTGGACAATGAGACCGAAATATTTCCTCAACTTCAAAATTTGAGTCATTCAAGAAAAGGATGAGATTAATCAGCTTGATCAGGGGATAATAACACACGGGAAGATCGCAGCGGACCGTCTCGTTGTCCAGCACCAGCTGAAAGCACACACCAAGAGCGGCGTCGTGCCAGCTCAGCTGGTTAGCAAGCTCAAGGAAATCCTCCACATACCATTCCAACCTCCGACCAGCCTGCCGCAACCCCCACAGCTTGTCCTCAGCCATCATCATTTTGTGGGTCCTGTCTTCTGTCACGGGTTGCCGAGGCGAGGAGTTCAAAGGACAACAAAGGAGGCAGATAATCCAAAATAAACAGAGTCTTTAATAAATCCACAAGGAACATACAACCACTTAAAACGACATTAGACAGGACAAAGAAACTCTAGAAACTAAAGGCTTATAAAGACAGGCAAACCAAAGGAGCAAACAAGATGATTAATTAACTCAGGTGAACAGACTGAAGGTGATAAACTAATAATGAGAACAGAAAGCAAACCAAATAAGGAAAAACAGGAGCTAAACGGGAACATACATGTGACATACTACTATTAATAATTTTAAATGTATTATTATTATTATTATCATCATGCAGCAATGTTAACAATTAATAATAATTGTTAGTAGTATAGTAGTAATAGTAGTAGTAGAAATAATATATTACGTATATTAATAATAAAATAATAATAATAATAATAATATGCATTATTATTATTAACAAACATTAATAAATAATAATAATAATAATAATAATTAGTTGTGGCAGAAGTTACATATTATTGTCATATAAAGAAATTAATAATAATAATAATAATAATAATAATAATAATAATAATAATAATATAACAACAACAGCAATAATAATAGAAAATAATAATAAAAAATAATAGGTTAATAAATAATTTTGGAATTGGAATAACTTGCAAACATCTGTTGTAAGTTTATGAAGTGTATATTGTAGCTCTAGCTATCTTTATTTTCAGATCCTAGCAATAGATTTCGAAACCTAAACGACAAAACAAAGCGTCATAAACAATAACATCAACAAGTGAAAATGTGGAGAAACAGGCGCGTAAGAGGAGGAGCCTATTTGACGTCACGCTGACACCACCGGAAGTTGTTTCGGCGTAAGAAGCGTCAGCTGATAGCAGGCGAAACACATCAGCCTCCAGCGATCAAAGGTACACATTTATCGATAAAATGTTCACTATATCGTATTTTAATCAAACAGACAGAGAGGAAATGTTATTGAAGATGTTAGTTTTAATTAGATGCTGTTTTAGGCAACGTACTGTAGCGCAGATAGATGACAAACACGAGTTTCTTCAGCGTGTTCAGTTTAAATGTAGGCTAATGTTAGTTAACTAAATAATAAGGAGAATTATGAAACGTTTACACATTTACTACGCTTACTCTATATCTGTAAGTGTTTTCCGATGATTCTTTGTCAGCCATAGTAGTTTGTACAAGACAAACATAATGCATTTATCCAGATATTCTACTAAAAGAAAGTACCACGTTATTTTAGACGTTTACCACGGTATTAGCGTGAATACCATCTGATACATCACTTTTACCATGGTACAGCCACTTGAAGAAGTTCTGATTAAACTCAAAACTTTTATTATTCAAAGCACCTTCTCTAACTGTCTTTTTTTATTATTATGTAATCTTTAGGATGTTTTAGATCATCGCTATCGTGTATATATATATATATATATATATATATATATATATATATATATATAATATATTTTATAATGTAATGAACACTATTAATAATTAATAATAAGTAGTTGTAGTATTATGTAGTTTAATAATTATTTAGAATTTTAGTATTATTTGTGTAATGTTCCTGTATATTTAATGTTAATTTGTGAAAGAATTATTAATAACAGCATAATACTACTACTAATAATAATAAACAATATTAATAATTAATATTAGCAGTAGTAGAAGTAATATTATGTATAAGAATATTTCTTATTTATAATAATAAACATTACTATCTTCATTTATATTATAAATATTAAATAATGTATAAAATTATTATTATTAATAATAATAACAAATAATATACATAATTACAATATTATTATTTATTAATATTGTTGTTAATAATAATAATAATAATAATAATAATAATATGTATGCAAATATAAAATGAATAAATATTTCCTATAAAATCATGTTTGTACTGTTCATCAGCTCAGATATGTCTGTATCTGTTTACTGTCATCTCACTCTAGCACAGGATGTCTGCCTACCCCAAATCCCACAATCCTTTCGCCGATGATGATGATGAAGAGGACTCAAAGCCTCAAAGAGGCTTTAACTTTGACGACGATCCGGAGGAGAGTTCGCTGAGCCCGGCGGAGAGACGGCAGAGGCAGCTGCAGCAGGAAGTGATGCGCACAGCGCAGTCGGCCGTGGACAGCAGCTACCGCTCGCTCGGACTCATCTACGAATCGGAGAAAGTCGGAGCCGAGACAGCGGAGGTGAGAGGAAGCGTTTAGAGACTGAGCTTTAGAGTATTTAGTCTCTCACAAACGCACTGCTTTGGCTGTTTCATTGAAATGGCTGTATTGTCCTCCACAGGAACTGATTCGTCAGGGTGAGGCTTTGAAGAGGACAGAGAAGATGATTGACAACATGGAGCAGGACATGAGGACGAGCCAGAGGCATATAAGCACCATTAAGAGTGTGTGGGGTGGCATGGTCAACTATTTCAAAGGCAAACCTGAACCTCCCAAACCTGCTCAAAAGGAGCAGCCAGTGTCCTACGAGGCCAACAGCAGGTCAGATGAAATACTCACTCAATACATTTACATGCACTGAAACACGGCATAACAGCACATTGTTCCTGAAATGCATTTTTGATAAAAACTAAATAAGTTTCCATGTTTGCCACTTTCTTTTTTCTTTCACTCTGTTTTCAACTTATGCATTTATAAACAGGGTTTCTGCAGGTTTTATGAAGGTATATTTACGACTTTAAGTAAAGAAAATTTCAGGAATAAATTATATTAGCAATCTCAATTACTTTTTAATCCTAATTAATTTTAATAATAAAAAAGCTCATGGCTTGAATAGCTTGATCTCAACCACTAAAATAACTTTTATTTACCTTCTGATAACACTGCAAAAAAAAGTGATGTTTTTTATCAGTATTTTTGTCTTGTTTTCCAGTGCAAATGTTTAAAGATTCTTAAATCAAGATACATTTACTTAAGCAGAATTGCTTGAAGGGGTTATATGATGCGATTTCTTGTTTTCCTTTTCTTTAGTGTGTTATGTAGCTGTTTGTGCATGTATAAGATCTGCAGAGTTACAAAGCTCAAAGTCTCCCACAAAAGGATTTATTCTATCTAAACGAGAAGGCTGATCCAGACCGGGCTAAAACGCCTCATTCAAACACGCCCCACATGTCTACGTCACGATGTGGAAATATTTGCGTAATGCCTCCCAAATGTTCACGCGAGGAAAGAAGGCGTGGTTTCAGTAATCGCAGTAGTGTTGATGCAGCCAGACGCTGGGTGTTTCTGTGCGAAAGCAAACGCACTTTATTTGACTTTCTGAAAGTAGATGCAATTAGAAATCATTGGTTAAGATTTGTTTACAACAGAACAGCACAACCCAAATGTTCGAATTTGTGCAACGCATTTTATGGATGACAGTTTCGTGAACCTAAGAGAGTACAAGGCTGGCTGTGCATGAAGGCTATTTCTAAAAAAAAAAAAAAGGCTCGATTCTGACTTTGCTCTGACAATCTGGCGCTTCTGAATCAGCGACTGTAAGTATGTTTTGTTATTAGTTTAAGTATTTGCTATTGACTGTTGTAGTGTGGAGTTTTGCACGTAACGCGTCGTGTGTGTGTGTGAGGGGAACAGGGTCACATCACAGTGGAGTGTACAGACCGTCAGAAATCATCTTAACCGCGGCTTGTGTACTGCAAATACATACGAGCATCATCACTGTGTCTGTCACGCGACTCTGTTCCACTTTCGGTAAAACTAACTGACAGTAAAACTAACTGACAGTAAAACTAACTTGAAAGCTGAGGCTCGCGATTATGGTAAGGGGCGTTACATTTCCGACACGTGCTTGTGGTGTTCAGCCAATCACAATGCACTGGGTCAGCTGGCCAATCAGAGCAGACTTGCTTGTCGGAAGGAGGGGCTTTGTAGAAAACGATGCGTTTGAGAGAGGCGGGGCATAGAGGAACTACAATAATGTACAGTATTTGAAAAATAATGTGTTTTTGAACATTAAAGTATGTCAACATTGTTACACCAAATACACAAAATAATGATCTTTAAAATAGCATCATATGACCCCTTTAAGATACGAAGTCTTGCTTTCTGTGAAACTAATCAAAATGAAGTGAGTTTATGATTAAAACAAGAAGAAATATTTGGCAGTGGGCTCAGAAAAACTAATTTAATTCAAAGGGAAAACAAGTTTTTATTCCCCACGGATATTTGCTCTTGTTTTAAGGATGAACTCACTCCATTTTGTTCAGTTTCTCAGAAAACAGTACTTCATATTCTTACTTTTGCATCTCCAGTATCTCGATTATCTCAATTTAAGCATGTTTAGATATTTGTACTGCAAAACGAGACGACAAATACTGAGGAAGAACAACATTTTTTGCAGTCTGTGCAACATTTAATGAATGTGTGCAACTTCATGAATTTAAGACTTTCAGTTCTGATTTAAGGCCATAATTTGTGGAACTGGGAATTAAGACTTTTAAGACCCGGAAACACTCATAAAAAAAAATCAACACAGATAAAAAAAATAAAAAAAAAGTTACATTTGCCTACTGAACTCATTTAAAGCAAAAGCCTTTAGATTTAATGTGAAATGAAAATGAGGCTGTGATGAATAGATGTACAGTTCATTCAGCTGATAAAACACTGAATATATTCCCCAAAAATGAATATGAAAAAACTTTGCATCAATGTAAAGATGAGATGAGATCCAAGACTGTACATCTACATTCACACATTTGTTTTGATTCACATCATCTTAAATATACTGTAGGTCTTAGTCAGGGAGGATGCTATATCTGGAAATAAAACATTTCTGAATATTATTGAACAGCAAAACTAATTTTGTGAATGTCTGATGATGTTAGGTTACAGAACGCGCTTACGGAGAGCAAACAGCAGGAAGACAAATATCAAGCCAGCCATCCCAACCTCAGGAAACTGGACACATCTGGTAAACACGGACACATGATGATGCACTTCCTAACTTACGCATACTTAAATACACTGTACATTACTTATACATACACGTACAGGATGTTTATCCATGTTCTTTTGAGAGTCAACATTACCTAGTGATGAGAGAAACAAAGCTTTTCAAAACATTGAATCATTTCAACCAATTTGCATAATGATTTCACTGCACTTGAAACACCACACGCAGGTCAAATCAGTGTAAATGCAACAAAAACCTGCATTAAAAACACCTTTTACATTTGCAAATGTTTTTTTTTTTTAAATGCAATTAACAAATCATCTGATACCATTAAAAAGGAAGTGTGTATATAATGTTATTTTTGCTTTAAATGCCACTAGGCAACGTTTTTACCCAAAGTTCTCTAATGGATGTTATAAAAAAAAACATTTCACCAGGAATAATCTTAATTTTTTATTTTTTTTTTCAAATACTGAAATGAAAATTCTTGTATATTGATGTGAGTTGGTTATGAGTTGTGGTTTTTCATTTCTACTGTATGTTAATACTATTTATTTCTTTTCAAACACATGCCATGAAAACACCTATAGATACTGGCATAGCAATAAAAACACATAATAATGTGTTATTTTATCAATTTGTAGGGCATTTTTTTTTTGTTTTATGGTTAATCCGTTCAACAAAAGACTATTAAAGGTGGGGTATGCATTTTTTCAAAAACGCTTTAGAAAATTGAGTCGGGCCGAGTACCAATACAAACTTGTAGCCAATCAGCAGTAAGGGGCGTGTCTACTCATGATGCGGGAGAGAGAGCGCTCAGTGCACATGAGGGACATTAGCCGAGCTGAGCGACAGAAAGACAGAGATAAAAAAACAAGAGGAAAACGTCTGTGGAACAAAAGAAGGCTTATGATAAGGCAAGAAGTAGGACTCGTGTCGGATCAGCTTTCCAGCGCTGAAGAGAACTCAAGGAGTGGAAGGCCTGCGATTGGACGCAGTAGGTGTAGACACTGTGTAACATTGGTTTTGCATTGTTTCACAGAACTAATCGTTACCTGGGTTGCGTAGCCTACATATATGTGGGGCGGAGCTATCATTGGGGTAGGGACGTGTTTGTTTTGGTGATTCAAATATCAACATTGGCTATCAGAAATCGCTTACCCTACCTTTAACTAAAACTCTTTATTTTAATTATACAAATACATTAAAAAATGTCTACAAATTTATAAAACTTACCTGAAATCAGGTAACAACCATATAGACATTGGTTCACAGGGATCATTCCCTCTTGGCGATGAACCATTGAAATACTGAAATGTTTCAAAATTGTTATGACGTAACAAAGCCTTGTTTACTGAAATCGCATGACTGTGGCAGTTTGATACACGCTTTGAATTACTAGTTCGAAACAAATGATTCTCAAAGGTTTCGAAGCTTCACAAACTATTAGCATTTGTCAGCTCTTCAGAGTCACAAATGTTCATTTGAACAGGATTCGGAGCATCTGCTTCGCTGGATAACGGGCCGTCCGATCAGAACGGGTATCCCAAGAACAAACATCTACGGGCCGCCCATCAACAGCTGGACAGTAACCTCGGTGAGAAACACAAGATGTTTTTTCTCATTCCTTGATGGGATCACACCGGATCTGAACGTGCGTTTGTGTCCTGCAGATGAAATGTCGTTGGGTTTGGGTCGTCTGAAGAACCTGGGTCTGGGGCTGCAGTCCGAGATCGACGACCAGGACGTTTCTCTGGATGCTTTGCTCAATAAGGTCGACACGATGGACGGCAAGATCAGCTCCACCAACCGGCAGCTCAAAAACCTCAAATAGACTCCCAGACTGATGTCATTTCCTGGAGGTGTGGCCAAGGTGATCCAAAACACCTGCTTAGAAACATTTCTGGTTTTCTCTCCAAGGGAAGTGTGTGTTTATGCATATAAGAAAAGATTAGGAGAAACACGGGGTGGTTTATTGAGAAGTTAAGCACTCATTTCAATTCTGCCTTCATTTAATCGTCACTTATTTGAACTGAATTGTACATAAGCTTAGAGATGAAAATGTTACCTGTAAGAAAAGTATGTTAGAGACTTCAGCCATTTCAGTCAATGCTTTCCGAATCACCAAATACCTTGCACTCCTTAACTGAACACAACTGTAATATGACCTAGTTTAGAAACGATATTCCCATGAGAAATCTGCTTTCATCAGACACTTTTATAATGGTGTATCCTTGTTTTCCATGTGTATAGCACATTAATGGAGTACCGTGTATATCAGAAACATATTGATCTGCCTTAAAGTTCATTGATTTCAGATGTCGAATGATTCTCACTATTGCATTTCACCACAGTCTATTGATGTGTCACTATTGTGAATGCAACCCACAAAATATCCACTAACATAAGGACGAATTTGTTATTTTTCTTTTTCTGGTATATATTAGGGTGGCTTTGTATGAAATACCACACTGAAAATCTGTGAACATTTCACGATTGTTTCTGCATCTGTAAATCAAATCTTGTACTCCTATTAAAACTGAATTCGACATGTGAACACAAATAAAATGTTTTCATTGGTTTGCTTTCATTTAGACAGTTTCACTTTAGTACATTCAGACTAACAGAATAGAAAACATAAGTACCATGTAGCCTGTTTTTGTATAGCCTACCCTGTGATTCTTGGAGTACTATGTAAATATCATGGTACATAAACTTTAGTCTCATGTTTCAATGTAAGGGTTCGCGAATCATTTGATTCAGATCTTCTGAGCAGGTTCGTGAATCGTTTGATTCAGATCGGAACGTCGGAGTGCGTGTAGAATCATTTGATTCAGATCGGGACTTTGGAACCGGTTTGAAAATCTTTTTTCCTGATTTCTTTTTCTTTTTTATGAAACAGTACAAAAATTGAATTGTTGCCCTGACACGAAGAAAAGTCTGCCACAACCAAACCGTTCATCACCGCTCTAAATGCATGTGTGTAGAAGACTGCATTTCATTTTTTTAAATTAAATACCTGAAGCAGCTGCTGTTCTGTTTATGATGGTTGGTCAGTTTACATATCAGTCAGAAGTTTAAGAGCCTCGATGGACGGTTCTTGTCAGGAGTGAATGACAGTGTAGTAAAGAGAGCAAATCTGGGTTCTAATAGAAATTATTTTGAAATGCATTTGATGAAGCATGCAGGGCATAGTAATAAAAACATTCGGGGCTTCAGCCCCTTTAGCTCACCCCTGAATATCATTCATCTACAGCAGCAGTGCATTTTGTAAGTTGTACTTGCAAGATCAGCCCACTAGATGGCAATATATAAGATCTTGAAACGCTGTTATTCATGATTGAGATGAAATAATTGAGTTCTATATACTTTCTCATCAGAAGACAAATATGTAGTCCCACAAACATCGAAAATATTTTGGTAAACGTTCTCGAAAAACCTGATGAAAGAGTGAAGTTTCTCCAGAGTCGCGCACGTTCATTATCATTCTGTCTCTGCACATCTGCGCGCGCGTCACAAAGCCCTCATTAACGGCTCGCGCGAGCAGCTGGTTTGCGCGACACTGAGGTGAGATTTGTGGTTTATTATGTAATCAGTTTACTCGTTAAGTTGCAGTATTACTTGTAACCCGAGGTTTGGGGTTGTGGGAAGAATGTTTGCAGTCTGTTCCTGAAAGGAAAATACACACGAGAGGGAAAAGTTTATCTGTCAGTGGAACCGCAGCGGCGACGCCCAGGCTTCACCCAAAAATAAAACCCTGTCATCATTTACTCACCCTCATGTTGTTCCTGCTCAACACAAAAGAAGATATTTTGGTAACCAAACAATTGCTGGTAGCCATTTGTTTCCATAGTATGAAAAAAAATAAAAATAAAAATACTATACAAGTCAATGGCTACCAGCAACTGTTTGGTTACCAACATTCATCTTTCGTGTTTTAGCAGAAGAAAGAAACTCAGACAGGTTTGGAACAACATGAGGGTGAGTAAATGATGACCATTTTCATTTTCGGGTGAACTAACCCTATAAGGGGGAAAAAGTCTATTACATTTACATTTATTCATGTAGCAGATGCTTTTATCCAAAGAGACTTACAATTTGGGGACTACATCAAGTAATTCATCTTAAAGAGGCAAATAGAAACAGGAAGTGCTCGTAATACCAAGTTTCAGGCATTGTTCAAATAAGTTCAAATATTAAAATTCAAATTTGAATTAAAGTTCAAATATTACATATAAAAATATTAAATATATTTAAAATATGCAAAAAAAAGACCAAAATATGTTTCAAATATATTTACATAAAACATATTTTGCTATATTTACCGATATATTTTGTCCATTTTTTTTCTTGTTAAAAAATATAAAAATATATTTTTTAAATATATTTTAAAAATATATTTTTTAAATATATTTTAAAATATATTTAAAAATATATTTAAAAATAAAATATATTTTCAATCCAAGAAAATTTCAAATTTTAAGAAAATCTAAATGTAGGCTCCTGTAAAATTGGAGCTTCACTGATTACAACATATATTTAGCATATATTTATAACATATTTTGGCCAGAATTTTTTTAGTTTATTTATTTTGCCTTATTGCTTTACAAGTGTTGAAATACCACTGCAGATGAAAAAGATAATTATTCTCAGTTTCATTTGTTATTCATTGGTCATGTTCACTTTTGATTTCAGAGAGTTTCCTCTCGTGTTTAGTGAACGGGCTGGAATGCCTTTCTTTTCATCCCCTAATCCCAGAATCCACTGCTGTCAGCAGCCATAAAGCAGTGGGCCAGAGATGACATGTTTCCCCCATCGGTTACCCAGAATCTCATTTCACTTACAGAATAAAACGATACCAAACCTTTTGCATTTATAGAACAAAACCCTACCGAACCTCTTGCACTTAAAATAAACCTAAGTCAAACTCCTTAGAAAATGAAACTATACCCTTCACAGTTATAAAATAAAATCCCACCAAACCCATGTAATTTGGTTAGCCTTGATTCTGAAGTACATTTACATTTATGCATTTAGCAGACGCTTTTATCCAAAGCAACTTACATTGCATTCAAGTTACAGTTTCTACATTTTATCAGCTCTTGCTTTCCCTGGGAATCGAACCCATGACCTCGGCGTTGCTAGCGCCATGCTCTACTATTTGAGCTACAGGAAAGCCTGAAATGTTGGTCTTCTGGAAAGTATGTTCATTTACTGTATATGTACTCAATACTTGGTAGGGGCTCCTTTTGCTTTAATTACTGCCTCAATTCGGCGTGGCATGGAGGTGATCAGTCTGTGGCACTGCTGAGGTGGTATGGAAGGCCGGGTTTCTTTGACAGTGGCCTTCAGCTCATCTGCATTTTTTGGTCTCTTGTTTCTCATTTTCCTCTTGACAATACTCCATAGATTCTCTATGGGGTTCAGGTCTGGTGAGTTTGCTGGCCAGTCAAGCACACCAACACCATGGTCATTTAACCAACTTTTGGTGCTTTTGGCAGTGTGGGCAGGTGCCAAATCCTGCTGGAAAATGAAATCAGCATCTTTAAAAAGCTGGTCAGCAGAAAGAAGCATGAAGTGCTCCAAAATTTCTTGGTAAACGGGTGCAGTGACTTTGGTTTTCAAAAAACACAATGAACCAACACCAGCAGATGACATTGCACCCCAAATCATCACAGACTGTGGAAACTTAACACTGGACTTCAAGCAACTTGGGCTATGAGCTTCTCCACCCTTCCTCCAGACTCTAGGACCTTGGTTTCCAAATGAAATACAAAACTTGCTCTCATCTGAAAAGAGGACTTTGGACCACTGGGCAACAGTCCAGTTCTTCTCCTTAGCCCAGGTAAGACGCACAAGAGGAATACGACAACTGTAGCCAAATTCCTTGACACGTCTGTGTGTGGTGGCTCTTGATGCCTTGACCCCAGCCTCAGTCCATTCCTTTTGAAGTTCACCCAAATTCTTGAATCGATTTTGCTTGACAATCCTCATAAGGCTGCGGTTCTCTCGGTTGGTTGTGCACCTTTCTCTTCCACACTTTTTCCTTCCACTCAACTTTCTGTTAACATGCTTGGATACAGCACTCTGTGAACAGCCAGCTTCTTTGGCAATGAATGTTTGTGGCTTACCCTCCTTGTGAAGGGTGTCAATGATTGTCTTCTGGACAACTGTCAGATCAGCAGTCTTCCCCATGATTGTATAGCCTAGTGAACCAAACTGAGAGACCATTTTGAAGGCTCAGGAAACCTTTGCAGGTGTTTTGAGTTGATTAGCTGATTGGCATGTCACCATATTCTAATTTGTTGAGATAGCGAATTGGTGGGTTTTTATTAAATGTGAGCCAAAATCATCACAATTAAAAGAACCAAAGACTTAAACTACTTCAGTCTGTGTGCATTGAATTTATTTAATACACGAGTTTCACAATTTGAGTTGAATTACTGAAATAAATGAACTTTTCCACGACATTCTAATTTATTGAGATATATATATATGAAGAGTTTGGTTCCAAAACACTATAAATCCATTTTGATTAATTTGAGTAAAAATGAGTTTTCTTTACCAAGAAAGTGGAAAGATGAAAACCACTATTTTCTATTTTAAACTTTCACATAGCATCTTTAGGTTATAATAACATTAAAAATTCAAATCCAGATTTTGATTTTCAAAGATTTATTATAAAAAGAGATTATTTTTTTCCCCAAAATGCAATAAATCCATGACATGTTTTTTTTTTTTTTTTTTCAAAATGCAATCCATTGAATCAATATAAAAGTTATTTTTCATATTGAAACTGTTGAAAATACACAACAAAGCAAGTTGATCCACATATGACAGCCTCTGAACTTGGTCAATACTAATCTTATATACAGGCACTGGACTAAAAATAGCCTACATTCAACCAGTCATCCCTCCCAAAATGAATTCAATGGGTCATCTTGTTAATGCTATAAAATAATTACAACAATAAAATAAAATTTCATCATGAACAAGAACATGAACAACATCACATTAGACTACAGAAATTCAGATATTCACGATATTGCGTAGCTTGTCAGTGATCTACGGCTCTGTGTTTTAAATGCCGCTCCATCTGAAAGCACGTGATGGAGATTTACTACTAATCACAGAACCGGCTTTACTGACGAGATGCGCATGACAATCACATGCGATTTATCGTGCAGCCCTAAATTGATCACAAAGTACAATTTAGATGAGGAAAACTAGGATGGCGGGTGTATTCAAAGCGCCGCCATTACTGTTTACAATGCATGGAATGGTGCGCTGTGATTGGGTGAGCGGATATATCACGTTCTGCAGAGAAGGGAGACTGGCGTTTGTCGCAGTTTGGAAAAAAAGGGAGAAAACATGACAGAATAACACGACGGATATCGCATTTTGCTTAAAATTAAAAATTAACTTTTCAATACTGACCAGATGCAATACTGATTTTGGCAGAAACTCAATTTTTTTTAAAAATGGCATTTATCGCGTTTTGGAACCAAACTCTTCATATATACTGTGTGTGTGTGTATATATATATATATATATATATATTTCAAAGTTCTAATTTGAGGTCTGCGCGGGACTATTTTTTTAGTTCCGCTCCCGCAAGGTTATGTCCCGCACCTGTCCGCTCCCGCTATATTTTCATTCTTTGTTCACCCGCTGTCCGCTTAGATTACATTTTTTCCCGACCCGACCATTCCCGCTAAATTTAGATCTCGTTTCCAGTATCTCACATTTAAATTTAAACTGAAAGAAAGAGGCTAACAAATAAAAGTGTAGTCTGCACAAAATTGTATTTGTTGTTTTATTCGTATTGTCAAGAGTCTTGAATTTATTGACAGCAAAATGTTAAACAAACTTTCTTAAGACACAAAATTTGTTTAAAGTTTTGCTGCCAACACAGTAGGGAAAAAAAGTGTCAGAAAATTTTTTTTTTACAAAAATTGTATTTTTTATATTTTTTTGTCGTTTAATATTTACAACACAATAGGAAAGAGTGTCGGAAGAGGAAAAAAAAATAAAAATGTTGGTTGTACAAAAATAGCCTAGCTATTTTTATTCGTCTTGTCAAAATACAAAATTCATTTAACATTTTGCTGTTTACACAGTAGGAAAAGTGTCGCAGAGAAAAATAAATAAATAAATAAATACGACATCTTTCATTTAAAATTATAGGCTAAGCAAAATATAAACAAAACCGCGAGTTGAATGTCCTTCAAAGACAGCGCATCCACACTTTGCTCCATCCTTATTCTGCTCTGTCACTCATCGACAACCTGCCTATTCTGTCTGAGGGCCGTATATTTACCACCGGTACAGCCTGCTCTGCGCATCGCCACGCACATGCTGCGCACAGACTTCACAAATAAAACGCGTGACGCAGAAAGCACTGGTTCATATGTGCAGCGCTTGCCTCAGTGCAGGCTATACTGGTGGTCAATAAGAATAAAGCGCAGATATGCTGCTCTGAAAGGACGTCGGGAACGGGATATTGTTAGACCGCCCACTCGCGTTCAAATTACACCAGAGTTACCAACCGCTACCGCGTTTTATTCGGGAATTTAATCCTGCGTTGCAAGAAATCTGGTCGGGTCCCGCGGGAATGCAGAACTCTAGTTCAAATTTAATTCTAAAGCAATGAACAACAACGTTGACCGTAGTGCTGTACAAACAGTAACACAGTGAGCAGAAGACAACATTTAAAGGGGTCATCGGATGCCCATTTTCCACAAGCTGATATGATTCTTTAGGGTCTTAATGAAAAGTCTATAACATACTTTGGTTAAAATTTCTCAATGGTAGTGTAAAAAAAACACCTTCTTTACCCTGTTAAAATCTGTTTTTTAGTCCATGGTGCTTTAAATGCTAATGAGCTCTGCTGACCCCGCCCCTCTCTTCTGTGGGGTGATGAGCAGTACTGTTTACTTCAGCCGCGAAACAGGCTAACTAGCATGTTATTAGGAAAGGCGATTTGCAAAGATTCATAAAAGTTATACTTCTGTAGGTGAAGCTGGATCACGAATGATTCACGTGAACATAGATGCATTTAGGCAGATCGGGGATCGGCGCATTCACTTCAAAGCGAAAGTAACGTTAATCCTCTGCGTCTTCAGCGGCTCAGATGTCGGGAGTAAATGATGACTGCTTTATTCACTATTACATCCAATAACAAAGCACTTCAATCGCTTAATCTGAGACATCTTGTCTTCCCCTGCACCAGAGTCGACACAATGGCGGTTGGACTGTTTACAGCTCACTCAGGGCGGGACTAAGGTAAGATGGCCTTGTCAATCATCTATCGTGGGAGGGGCCTGTACAGAACTACGTCATTCTGACAGGACTCTCAGAACAGCCTGATTTGAGAAAGGAGATTTTAAAATAGGGATTTAAAAAAAAAACACTGGATGGATTTTTATCATTATAGGATGGATGTGTACACACACTTCCAACACACATTTATGTTCAAACAACTTGAAAAGTGAATTTTGCATCTGATGACCCCTTTAAAAAGAGATCATATCCATATATCTAAATAAGTAATATAAAAGAAACTTTAAAAATACAATCAAAATACATCTTAAGATCAGAAAAGGCAAATATTGCACTAGCAGCCTTCGCACTTTTCTTTGATCGAACGCTATCATAAAAAAATATGATTTCAAATATGTATATATTAGGGCTGTCAGTTTAACACGTTAACTCAATTAGTTATGAAAAAATAACATGATTAAAATATTTTAATGCACTGGCCCCGCCCCCAAACCTGTATGTCATCTTACATTTCATACAGTTGACTGTTGACAAAATATGCAGAGCAACAACTCCATAAACGCAGTTATGCCTTAAAATTCAAGATATTGGGGCAAAAAAAATAAATTCTGTCATCATTTACTCACCCTCATGTTGTTTCAAACCTTAATGACTTACTTTCTTTTGTACAACATAAAATAAGTTATTTTGAAGATTGTTGGTAACTAAGCTGTTTTGGTCACCAATGACTTTCATTGCATGAACAAAAAATACTGAGATCTTTTATGTTCCATACTTTGTTAGGCCGTTGTAGCCTAAACATTTAACACAATAATAGCTTTAAATGATCTTTTGGGGTATTTTCACAGCCAAATTTAGTTTGTGATTAATTAGATCAATTAATTGCAGCATCCTGTAATTAATTAGATTAAAAATTTTAATCAACTGACAGCCCTAATATAAATAAATATATATATATATATATATTTATATGTGTGCGTGTGTGTGTGTGTATATATATATATATATATATAAAATCAGAAATGTTTCTTGAGCAGCAAATCAGCATATTAGAATGATTTCTGAAGGGTCTTGTGACACTGAAGACTGGAGTAATGATGCTGAAAATTCAGCTTTGATCACAGAAATAAATTTAATTTAAAAATTTAAAATTTTATTACATTTTTATTAAAATTTTACAGATATTTCACAATATTACTTTTGTTTTTGCTGTATTTTGGATCAAAACATAAAAATATACTATTAAATGGTAGTGTGTATGTGTTTATACAAACACATACACAATCAGTATGTTTAAAACACTATATAGTACATATATAGGTATAAATGCACATTTAAAAATTTTTTGTAAGATATTCATACATTGGCATTTTTGTTAGAAAAATCGTTTTTTTGTTTTTACAAAAGTCATTTAAAGCATTGAAGCAGAAGTTTAAAGTTGAAGTGTAAACCAGTGCAGAAAGTACTGGTTAGAGTAACTGTGTCGGTTGTTCATTCAGACACATTCCATCCTACAAACTGAACATCAACACATGATTACCTGAATCTTAAGTATACTGTACTTAGCATGCTGCTGAGCAAGCATGCAAAAAATGCCACAAAATATATGTAGTGAGCGTAGTATTTGTGCAGACGGGTGCATGTAAACAAGACGAGCCCTTTGATCTGTAATAAGCACATGCACGCTAAATACCCGCTACGGCTCGGTGACGCCACTGACTGCGTTACTGAAGGCACTCTTGTAGGGTGAGCATCAGAATCACACTGAAATGTCCATTAGGACACTGAAAAAGCAAGCAATGAAAGAAAATTAACTGAGACAAATGACTGTTTAATGTGTGATGGGAATACGAATAACATCACAAATAACAAAAGGCAAAAAAATAATACAAAAGCATCAATAAAACTATTGAAATATTACTTAAAGACAAAAATGCAATGAAATTGCAATCTAGAAAGTATCAATTTGTTGCAGTCCTGATGTTATACTATATGTGTGCGCGAAAGTCATATATTAAGAGTCAGAGATACTGTAATAATAAATATATTGGACATTTATTTTAATAAAATAAATTGGATTTTATGGAAAGGCAATTTCTGCAGAGACAAGCAGCAATGAGAAATGTTTTATACGGTGATGAACAAATTATACATCATCAGTTGTGGTTCACGACCACAATTTAGGGCACTTTGCTTTTATACCAAATGCAAACACAGGAAACGTATCCCATTTTCAAGAAGAATCGAGTGCGGTTTCGAATACAGCTTTCATATCACACAAACAAAATGAATGCTGATGTCAAAGCAACTTTGGTCAACGTGTGAAAGTGGCGTTCATAAGGCACTGTAGTGTTTTGCACAGATCAGGACACTTGAAAATGAACAAAGAAGGGATTTTCTCCAGAAAACGAAATACTATCAAATAGAAACATTCATATACATTAGCTTGTCTTTCAGAGACTCGTGCATTAATGAGTTTTGCATTCAAAACACACGCAACACGTGCAAGCATTACTACACACACACACACACGCGCGCGCACACTGACACACAGAAGTACATTCAAACATATATAAATACAGCATGTATGAATCAAAGAGAGACGAGAGTAGAAAAGCAGGACAGAGTGAAACCTATAATCTAAGGCTTCAGAAACGGGTGCAGGTGCATTTTGGAGGTAGACAGCAGAGCTTCAGAAGAACAGGGTTGTGTGTTGGTTTGGTGGAGGCACAGGAAGGTGACAGATTGCTTAACTTTTGATGGAGAGAATTTGGCTTCAGATGTAGGAGGCTCTCCAGGACTCCTGTGGAATCATTTTAAGCAACTATGTCCCTCGAAATGAGCTTGAAAGTGTGTTTTGGTTCAGACGAAAATCATGGAGTAAGACGGACACTGGCAGTCCTCAGTGAATGACTCTCGAACCCATGACCCAGAGCAACCCGGAGCTGATGCGGCAGACCAGAAGGTTCTAGTGGAAGAGACATTGATGTTAAAAACCTCAAGTTCAGGAGCTGGATTTATAAAAATCTTCTTAAAGAAGTTGATAAATTCTAAAAAGTGCAGCTCCTCAAAAAAGCTCATAAACACATGAACTTCATCTCCAGAGCTGCTCTGAGAGTCACTTCATTAATATTTTCATTAAAAACTATCGTCATATCATAAACACTGAAGCTTAAAGGTCTTCACAGCAACCTGTCAAAATAAAAGTTAAATTAAAAACCAAATTAAAACCTTATTTTTTAAGGAATAATCACACCATTTTTTCCCATGTTTTAATTTTAACAGTAAATCTCTGTTGTGCAGCATTTTGTTAGCAAAAAAAATTAATATAAAAATTAATTAATATTAAATATAAATAAAAATTAATATAAATAAAAATAAACAAAGAATGAGAGAGTTTGTTCACTTTTAATTTGATTAAAACTTAAAAGATAAATTAATGTTTAATGCCTTCATTTAATTACCAGAAAAATTAAAATACACAGAATTTCTGAAAAAAAAAAAAAACCCCTAAAGCCCTAATATTGTAAACAAATTAATGAATTTAGTTGTTTTTATGAATTATATTAATTAGACATGCTTTTGATTATTAAAATGTAATTGAACCAGAAAAATTAAAATGGAGAACACAGAATTTTGTAATAAATAAATAATAATAATTTAAAATAAATAAAAAAAAATTAAATGGAATCCAGAAAAATGAAAACAGAAAACACAGAATTTCAGTAAAATTTGAGGAAGAAATAAAATAGATTTCATAGGGACTTAATTTTCTGTTAAACTTGTAATAAATTGCTGTTAAATTGTATATTTAATATTAATTTAACCATTAAAACGGACTCTAGAAAAATTAAAATAGAAAAAATGGAACCCAGAAATTTTTTTATTTCGTTGGGGGGGATAAAACAGATTTCATAGGGATTTAAAAATGATTTTTTGTTAAACTTATAATAAACAACTGTTAAATTGTATAAGTTTCATGTTTTCAATTAATTAGGCATACTTTTTAATTAATAAAATTTAATTTAAAATTTAAAACAGTCCAGAAAATTTAAACAGAATAAAATGGAATCCAGAAAAATGTAATTATTTGGGAAAAAAAATGTAAACATTTCATAGGCCTCTCCATACCGTAATAAGCGCCCACACTATTTTCACTGTGAATGGAGTCCAGACCATTGTGTATTTTAAATAGAGCTTGTCTCAAAATTAAGCAGTCTGTTGCGTTTATATTATATATATATATATATATATATATATATATATATATATATATATATTTTTTTTTTTTTTTTTAAATGCCAATAAATTCATTAAACAGTTTACCTTTGGAGATTTAAGACAAGTTGGAGGTTACCCTAACTGTAAGAGGTTATTTATGAAGAATTTTATTGTTAGGAATGTTTTCTAAGTTTTTGCGTATGCATGTACGTGACACGTACCTGATGTTCTGCAGCCCATCGCCACGGCAGCGGTTATCAGTCGTCATGGCGTCGCTCTGACATTCGACGCATATGGATCGTTCACGAACCAAGCCGGCGCTCCATGGTTTCACCTTACACGCGGCGCTCGCCTGCTTCACGCGCATCTGCACGCAGTAACTGCAGACAGACAGACAGGTTTCAGACCAAAATATTTGACTAAATTTAAAGCATTACTCACTGAAAATCTTGCAAACTCATGATATGAGCAAAAATGTTTGGTTGCACACTGTATGAAGCCTGTCTGATGATGAATGAACACTGAATTGTGTTTTATTTCCACTAGGACTTTCTGCAGGCTGTATAAAGTTAAAGGTCAGTCTTCCCACGCTGGATTTCATTAGTTTGACGTGTTATGCCTGTGTGGCGTCCTTTCCTCCCCCGTGGTCTGCATGTCGTTCTGGTCTCACGCACACACACACACATCCATCACGCTGAAACTCTACACCTGTGATTAATGAAAGGGTTTGCTCTGGGATTTCCTGTGTGTGCAGCTTGGAAGGATCCTCAGTCATTTAATCGCAGTTCATTTGAACCTGCACCTGCTATTTAATTCCTGCCATCCTATTTAACTCCTCATTATCTGACGCTGATCACACACATCGAGTTCATTCTCACACACACAATAATCTGATTTCCTGGCCTCAGGCAGGTGTTACTAGGGGTTTAATAAGGGATATAAAGTGATTTTAGAACGGGTTTGTAAAATCATTTAAATTAATCAAGTTGTGGATTTTGCTGTACTCAAAATACAGTATGTATGTTTGGGCATAAAAAAGATCTACAAAGTTACAAATCTCAAAGTCCACTCCAAAGGGAGATATTTTGTTTTTAAAAAAATCCCTTTTCAAGAACTACAACGAACGGCTCGTTTGGACTACAAAGTTGTTTTCCTGTATTTGTGACATCACAAATTGGTCCATTAGAATATCATTAAAATAACTCCTGCCTCCGGAAATTCGAATGGTTGAGGTGCGAGGTCGTGGTTAGAACACTTGGTTGAGTGCAGCAGACAAGACGACAACGACGAAGAAGTGCTGCTGTAGCATCAAGTTTTCACCATGTCGAAGAAATGCCGTTTTTTTTACCCCCATGCCCAAACATCTTTTTCCTTCCTAAAGCGGATGATGTCAGGAAACAGTGGTTGTAATTTATTTTTAACTGTTCCTGAGCATTCTAACCCCAATTTGGTACTGTGTGCTGCGCATTTTACTGAGGACAGCTTCCACAACATGAGGGAGTACAGTGCTAGTTTCGCCAAAAAGCTTTTGCTGAAAGACGGAGCAGTTCTCACTTAAATAGCTGACAGTACAATACTGGACAATTATGTAATCTGCAGAATTTACACTTCAATTATGAGACTATGGTATAAATAAATCCAAATGTATAATACATATTACCATTGCACTTATCTGTACATAGTAAATGCAGTTATTTTTAAGCTGTTGTTAACATCCTATCTAAAATGTGATTTAGCCAAAAAAAAAAAAAAAAAACATTACCACTCTAATATGTCTTGCAATATCTGTGCGTGCAAAGGTTCTGCGCGATCCTCTTGTTCAATATTCTCCGGGTCTGAATCCAGCTCAAATTGATATGGCAATATTGAGGCCATCCTTAACTATACCGGAGCAGACGGAACTTGCTGTTTTGGCAAGGGGCGGGGCAGTAATGAAACGCCATCTAAGCTGTTCACCAATCACAACACACTGGGACAGGACTGTCACAACACATTTTGTTTTTTTTCAGGATTTTCATTTTTGGGTGAATTATCCCTTTAAAGTCATGTAAAATGCAAGGAGCGACTTTTTCGCTCCATTTTTTTCCATATTGTGACGTACATCAGAGTGCAGTGAATTATGGATAAAAAATGTAAACAGTGTATATATATATATACTATATATACTGTTTACATTTATATATATATATATATATATTATACTGTTTACATTTTATATATATATATAGGGCGGGGATTTATTTCTATGCATCAGTTGTTGATTGGATGTTGAGATGTCCACGTGGGAAGTCATGGCCTAATGGTTAGAGAGTTGGGTTAGTAACCTGAAGGTTGCCGGTTCGATTCTCACACCGGCAGGAATTGAAGGTGGGGATTGTGAATGAACAGCACTCTCTCTGCCTTCGATACCATGACTGAGGTGCCCTTGAGCAAGGCACCGAACCCCCAATTGCTCCCCGGGCGCTGGAGCAATGGCTGCCCACTGCTCCGGGTGTGTGTTCACGGTGTGTGTGCGCGTGTTTGTTCACTATTCACTGCTGTGTGTGTGCACTTGGGTGGGTTAAATGCAGAGCACCAATTTCGAGTATGGGTCACCGTACTTGACAATACGTCACGACTTTCACTTTCAGATGTGGGCATGGCACTCAGATGAACGTGAGTTTGCAAGTTTACACTTTTTTTAAAAAAATGAAACAGATGGATGAATTGTTCACAATAAGATCTATAATATCCATTTGGAAAATAAAAACGTGTTTTTTTTTTCATTTCATGCCGATGTTTTACATATCGACCTGTACATTCAGACACAATAATCTAACGTATGTCCAGCATATGTTATTTACGGCCAAAGGATAAAAAATAAATGTATAAATAAAAAGGGTAATTGGGACTTTTTATCTCACAGAATTTTAGAATTTAGAGACAAACAAGTCAAAATTCTGAGTTTATATCTTGCAATTCTGTTTTTGTTTTAAGTAAAAAATATAATTGCAACGTTTTATCTAACAATTCTAACTTTTTTCAGAATTGCGAGTTCATATCTTGCGTTTATATGACACAGTTCTGAGTTTATATCTCACATCTCAGTTTATATTTTGCAGTTTTCTTCTCAGAATTGCAAAAAAAAAAAAAAAAGTCTGAATTGTGAGATAAGAAGTCTGTAAGCACATATTTGGATAATGGAGAAAAAACACAGATACCCACCCCATATCAGGTCTATTTGACTGAAACTATGATTAAAGATCATTTCGTTAATCCTAATAAACAACTTCATATTCATCTTGTTCTCATTGTACCGTAAATCTAGACAACACTTGATACTTAGACTCCCGTTGCAACCTTTTGCTAGAAGACAGCAAGGTCTTTGATCACAGTAATGTGTTTGAATTATCTGTTAATGTAGCATTATGTTCTTTCTCAAAGCAGTTTGCAGCTGCATTTGTCCTGCATTCTAGAACATCCTGCCACTCTCACCTCTTCTTTTCCTCCTTCATAAGCATGTGCGGCCGTCTCCAAGGGTCCTTAAAGTTCCGCTTGAATGAGTCAGGCAGGATTTTGGCCACCTCTGAAGAGGAGGAAGAGATCAAGATAATGAAAGAGAGCAAATTAAACCCCACCAGAAACGAAACGCAGCACCAGAGCACAAAACAAACACACACGAACCCCACATTCATACAGCAGTGTGCTTTATGCTTCACCTTTAAAACAGTTTTTAAATCTGCATACAGTATTTCTCATTCTTGTACTAAACAGTAGTTTTTTTATGGAAGCCTGTTTCCGCCACTGAACAAAAAATACAAAAAGGTAACTGGGACTTTATCTCACAATGCTGACTTTTTTTCTTACACTTGGGAGATATAAAGTCAGAATTGCAAGTTATAAAGTCCAATTCTGATGGGAAAAAAGACTGATATTTTCTTACAAATGTGAGTTTATATCTTAAAGTTCTGACTTCATAACTCACAATTATTGTACGTGTTATGATGTCAGAATTGCCAGATATAAACTTGCAATTCTGAGAAAAAGTCACAGTTGTGAGATATAAACTTGTTTAAACTCGTTTATTTCTCAGAATTGCGACTTTTTTCTCAGAATTGCATGATTAAATCTCGCAATTCTGACTTTGTAACTCATAATTGCGTGCTTATATCACAGTTCTGAGAAAAAAAAAGTCAGAATTGCGAGATATAAACTCACAATTTTGAGAAATAAAGTTCCATTTATTTATTTATCAATCAGTGCCACAAATGGGCTTCCATACTTTTTATAAGCTCATATTTAAGAGACATGTTTATGGCACATTTGCTTATGGTACAATGCAATGCTATTAACATGATCTGCAAAGACATGAAAGGGTGATTAATAATGGTGCAAAACTTGAGCACCTAAAATACAATGATGTTGGGGGAAAAAAACAATGGACATGTTGTGTCAACTAACAAGAAATATTTGCAGTCTTTTGTGTGTGGTCAAATGTCTTACTATGAGATCTCAGCTAAAACCATAACAGTGCAGCTGTGCTCAAACAGAGCTAGTAAAATACGTCTCTTCAAGCGTCTGAAGGTGGAATGATTTATAATGCGATACTGATGTGGAAATTCACATGCACTGACATTGACTCCAATTCTATAAACAAATACACATTTTTTATTCCCTCTTTATCTCACATACACACACACACACACACTCACACAGACACTAAAAACCAAGTGAGCTTCCTACACAGACAGCATATTAAGAGATTATATACATGCTGCCAATGCAAAGGCCTTTTCTAAAATTAGGTGGTATAATTCTTTTTTTTTTCTTCTTCTTTTAAGATAAGCCATTTTTTTTTAAGCAGCATTGCACAGCATGCATCCTTCATGGAGAAGCCAATCCCAGTCTAAATCTTGCAAAATCTTTCATAAATTCTTTCTGCATGAGTGTTTCTAATACAGCGGCTGAAGGAGTGATGGTAAATTTGACTTCTTTCTCTCTCTCTAATTTTTTTTTTCTTCTTGGGAAAGTCATAGAAATACCATTGTGGGTTTTTTTCTTTTGCTATTGGAGCACACTTGAAAAAAATATTATACGTGTTGTCCTTTCCATTCACCACTATAGAATTTTACCCAACTATGATGATTTCTGTTTCTGGGAAACCCGGATATGTGAAAAAAGTCCATTGCAGTTAGGACGCTGCCTTAGAAGTGTGCTGCCTATGTAGACAGCAAGATTTAACAGAGCTAGTATATATATTACCTTTAGCTGCACTGCAGGTCTCGGTGTGTGCGAGACACCCGCGGCGCTGTGTGAGGTCGGGACAGGGCGTGCCTCCGTTGCGTGGGGGTATGGCTACTGGTCGGCTCCGCTCTGTAGTCCCCGCCCCACAGACGGACGAACACGGAGACCAGGGGCCCCACTGCCGGACCTCACAATCTATAGCTGCTGAGAGGAAAACAAGAGACTGGAGCAAATGCTTTCTTTAATGCAAACAAAAATCATTCACATGCATTAAATTATCATGAGTAAAGCAAGCATTTTAAAACTTTTATGACTTTAAACCTTTAAAACTCTGTAAATCTGGGTTTTACTGCTGTTTCTGTTTACTGCTGTTTGACCCTCAGAGCAGTAAATTCTGCTTTTTGCAGATTTATTGGTATAAGGATATAAATAGATTTAAAGAAAAACAGTGATTCAAACACACACACACAAAAAAATTCTCATGCATTCAGTTATCAGGAGTGAAACAAGCGCATAAAAAGCAGTAATATTAAAGTACATTCATACCAAAAATAAATGCTTTGGCTGAACAAGAAAATAAACCAACAGTTTGCATCAATCTTTTTTGACTTATGATGACAACTTCTAATTAAACTGTTCTACCAACAAACATACATTGAGTTCAAGGGACTTAATTGGTCGGATATTTTTAAGTTGATTGCTCATAAAAATTAAGTTAGTCCAACTAGTTTCAACATCATTCACTCATAAATGGAACTGTGGCTCGAACCAATTAATCTGATTTATTTCAGTTCAAATTAACAGCTAGCATAGCATACTAAACTCATTTAGCATGTCAATTTAAAGTATCAGTCTGTAATATTGACTGTTAGCAAACGAAATGGGTACTGCAGTAAAATTTTAAATATTAGTTTTGTTTTCCAGCTCCTCCTCCTCAAGACTTGTTGCTCATGTGGGTTGCCAGATTGAGGGCACGTGACAAGAGCAGCACATGTAATTGACAATGGGAGGTGATGAGTTTTTAATATGCCTCTGGTCATGGAGTTTTTCAAAGAGATACCAAGGCTTTTTTAGGTCAGTTCGTTTACAAGCCTCCATGGCTGCAATACGCTGTGTTTTTAGGGTGCTGAAATACTATTGGGCAAACTGGAAGTGGGCGGAGTCACACAGACCAAAACAAAAACAGACATTCCGCCATGGAACGCACATTTCAAAGTAGAATAGCACTGTTTTTCAGAGAAACAAGTATGTAAATGTACTGTAGCATGTTTCCTTAACATCTGAAAATATATATTTTTTTTTCTTTAGTACAGTCAAAAAATTACACCTTTAAAGAACAAGAGCTCTATTCATAAGCATAATGATAAAGACTTCAACATAAACTCTTGTAAATGTCAAACATGACTGCAGTAAACAGTAAAAATTTTGCTAAAAAATAAATGTATAAATAACACTTAATTTCAACATTCATTCTCTTCAAAATGCAAAAAAGTTTGGAACTTAGAAATCAATTGCCCAGTTTCCAAAGTCATAAAGACAATGTTATTTCAGTTTGAATTACACAAAATATTAAGTTTGATCAACATTATTGTCAACAGAACTCATCAAATTAGTGTCTGCAACTTAAAAGTTTTAATAAATCAGTAAGTTATCATTTTTAACTATGCATTTAATTAAGCTGTGGTAACAGATGCCCTGAATGTGTGTTTAGAGTGCAGGTGAAGAATGCATGAACACTGATCACAGCTGTGTGCTGTGACATCATACACACCCTCAAACTACACACAAACAGAGAAGAAAGCAAATGCCGCTGAGTCTGGATCTCAGTAACACAGCTGCTCTCTCATGTGGGCTTCAGAGGAACCGAGATCCCCGACAGTTTCACATGGGCTACACGCTCCATAATGTTTGTAAACTCAGCTAGTGATTTCTGTGGCGCATTTTAAAGTGTTTGAGTGTTTGTGATCCTGTATTCAAGAGAACGAGTAAACATTTAGGGTCTTTGGTTTACTCAGTATTGCTTCTACGCGTCAAGTTAAATTTCTACACAAAGTTAAAGCTCTCAAGGCAGCTTTTCATTAAATGTCTTGGTCGTCTCTCAGGTTCTCAATAAAGAAATTTCACAAAAGATATGTTTTTGTTTGGTTTGTTTAGTCAGAAAGAATGTGTTTTGCAATGTTAAAGCCAAATTTGGGATAAACTTTTTCGAAGTTCTAAATAAAAACAGTGCGTTTTATAAGAAAATACTATTTCTTTCTTTCTACTTCAAAATTTCATGTTTAATTCAATGTGTTACTTGCCGTTTCTTTGTAATTGTCAAATTTATTAGAAATTAGTGAAAATTTTTATAAAGGAAATCCAATACCACTTTTTTTTAGTGTATAATTTAATCCTGCTAAATTAAGACAGTAATGGTGTGTTGTTAGACTGAATAATCACATCATACATACAACACTGGCTGCTGTACAGCATGTTCAAAAAAGCATGGTGTAGCCTAATGCATTTGATGCATGTGCTTGTGGTGTAATTTGACATTCCACTTGAGCTTTAGAGTAGATCTAACATATGCTCACATTATCCACCAGAACATGCAAACCACACAAACACAGCTGGCATGCACACATGCAATCAGGTATTGTATGTGCACATGCACACGTCTCACCCACACACACACACACACACAGAGCACATGCAGACTGCAGCTGGAAACCATATCAAAGCACTGATGCATGAAATACTGCGCCAATATTAAACGTAACTGAAGTGCACACATATGCAACACTCAAAAGAGCAAATAATACTAAGATAAAACAAGTCAAATTCACAATTATAATAAACCAATGCATGTGTGTTTGATCTGGACTGATATACACTCTTATTTGTAGAGACCCTTTAAAACGTTCTAAATCTGTTTTTTATTGCTGTTTACAGACCTATTTGACCCTCAGAGCAGTAAATTCTGGTTTTTACACTGCTGTTGTAAGTATACAAATGGATTTAAAGAAAAAAAAGTGATTCAAAATAGAACCCAAAGCCAATTTAAAGTTGTATGACCAAACCCTCCTGGCCCTACATTGGAAAAAATAACTTTCTTCTTCAGTATTTTTTATTTTTTATTTTTTTAACTACAAATATCTAAACATTCTTAAATCAAGATACATTAACTTGGGGAACAAAATGACCAGAAATGGTCAGAAAACAAAACGTAATATATTAAGTCAAAATTAATATAAAAAAATAAAAATAAAAATAAATAAATAAATAAATCTGATAAAATGTAAAAAGAGCTGATAAAATGTAAAAACTGTAACTTGAATTCAGTGTAAGTCGCTTTGGATAAAAGCATCTGCTAAATGCATAAATGTAAATGTAAATGTAAAAAATCTGACAATGAGGTCTGAAAATAATCTTGTTTTCTGTTTAAATTAAGTTCATTTTTCTAATGCTACTGGCAGACATTTTTTCCTTGTTTTAAGAAAAAAACAAGATTTAACCTTAAGTCATTACCTTGATTTAAGAGTGTTTAGAAATTTATACTGGAAAAGAAGCCAAAAATACTAAGTAAGAAACCCATTTTTTGCAGTGCACAGACTTATGTAAACCACAAAAACCTGTACAACAATGCATGTAAAATCTTTAAGTGCACATCCTAAAATCTATCACTGAAACATATATAATTATGTTGATTATATGGATCCTTTTTTTCCCAACCCATTTTATGGCCATTATTGTGATGATTCACTTGCCAAACCTAGATGGGACATTTCACAAAGCAAAGGTTTGACAAAGTAAAACTGAAATCATTCTTCTGAAGTAGTAGCTAGCATACATGCATCCCTGGTTGGGAATCACTGCTTTATTTCATTCATGTCGTTCTCTCTGTGCCCTCACGGCTCGTTCGTTCTCATTCTTCTATTCTTCCACACCGGAGTGACATCTCCACAATGAACGCAAACACACTCACAAACACACACCTCCATACAAAGGCCCTGTCAAATTCCCCACATTCCCCTGCATTAGTTCTGCAGATATGCATTGCATCCCGTTCCCAGACAACCCTTCCCTCGCACAGTCACCGGTGGTCCAAAGGGCCTGACAGCATTTTAATCTTACTAACTCACTCCGGGGTCACCAAAGGTCACAAGCGTTCTGATCAGGTGACCTGCTTACCAACAATGTCTTAATTGTAGTATTATGTATGTGTAAATCTGGATTGTTCAGAGTCAGACACGGTTCCTTCTTTAAAAAATACGGAGCCAAAGGATTTTCATGACCTTCGGTTCCATTAATGGGTCTTGAACTTCTGCATTCTTCAGTCATCATACTAAAACACTTTGTGAATCTATTAGATCTAAAGCACATGAGGATTTACGTGAGTTTGCTGAAATTAAACGAGAGAGAAAACAATTCAAATAATCTTACTGTTGCAATACTGTTACTGATTGCACACAACAAACATGATGAGTGACTTATGAATTAATGATGTGTTGTTCGTAGTGCTGTCAAATGATTAATCACGATTAATCGCATCCAAAATAAAAGTTTTTGTTTACATATGTGTATACTGTGTATATTTATTATGTATATAAATACAAACACATGCATGTATATATTTAAGAAAAATATGTTATGTTTATATATTAAATATATGTACAGTGCCTATAGAAAGTCTTCATACCCCATCATTTTTTCACATTTTGTTATGTTGCATTATGTTAAACTGCTTTAAATTACTTTTTCATCCTCATAAATCTACACCCCAATCACCATAATGACAAAGCAAAAACCGGATTTATCACTGCTTTGCAAATTTATTAAAAAGGAAACACTGAAAATGACATTGCACAAGTCTTCATACCCTTAACTCAAAACTTAAAGCAATTTGGCAACAATTACAGCCTCAGGTCTTTTTGGTTATGATGCACCAAGCTTTGCACATCTGCATTTGGGTTTTTTTGCCATTCTTCTCTTTGGATCATCTCAAGCTCTGTCAGGTTGGCTGGGGACCATCGGTGGACAGCCATTTATAGGTTTCTCCAAAGATATCTGATTGGTTCCAAGTCCCAGATCTGGCTGGGCCACTCGAGGACGTTCATAGAGTCATCCCTAATAGGGGTGGGACAATAAATCGATATGGCGATATATCGTGATCCTTCTCCATGCGATACGATAATCGATATCTGGCGCCAAATATCGATATTTTAATTAATACAATAAGGTGCTCTTAATACATTTTCCTGCTCCCAGAGTCTAAAAATGCGTGGAAATCGCAGCCGCGCCATTTCCACATTCTTTCCAAGAGCGCTCTGAGCAACTATGAAGCGCGTTCTCTATGAAGATGGGGAAGCACGAGGAACCGAATGATAAACAGATTTTCAGCCACTGTATTAGCTCTACTGCTATATATACGTTTATGGAGATGAAAACTAAAAAACTGCCCCGGAACAGTTATCAGCGTGGACCATAGGCACCGATCACGTTATTATTGCAGAGCGCATATTCAGTTCATGAGTAGCCTCTCCGCTCGGATCGCAGGTGGATTTCCCTCACTATATGAGAGAGAGAGAGCGCCGCCGGTGCGTCCAGTTTTATGTGAACAAAACTGGATGCTCTCCCTCTCTCACAGATATTACAAGTGCGCGTTATGCAGTGTGAACAGTGGGCACCGAACAGAAACATAAATCTGTACCTATGGCATGGAGGACGAGACAAAACACTGTCAGAGCCGTAATGCGGCGCAGAAGTGTGCAGTGTGTGTGTGCTTGCCGCGCGTCTACATTTGAAATAACCAACCTGAGCGCGCAAAAGACGCGATGTGATTGTGAACGGCTATATTTCCGTGCGGGGCTCTGTTTTTATGATGAGAGGAGTAGAAAGGTTGAGAAAGCACTCCAGGTAAATTTTGAAATGTACCAGGTTTATATATATATAAATATATAAATATATATATATATATATATATATATATATATATATATATTACATGGAGAGAGAGAGAGAGGCTATATAAGTTAAGCAGTTAAATGTGTTTGTTTACAAAGAAAAGTGTAAGCTTTTAATAAGTCCAAGAATAAAATTATTAATTTACTCAACATGTTAAAATTGATTTACAGAACTTTTTTTGCTGTTTTCTAACAGTTTGGACTTGAATAAAGAAAGAAAACTTGCACTTAACCTTTTCACAGGCATTTTGTTTAGACAGATATCGCAATATATCATTATAGGATTTTCTAGAAATATATCGATTATCGCAGAATCGCTGTATCATGAAAGTATCGTTATCGTGAGCCATGTATCGTGATTATATCGTATCGTGAGGTACCCTGCGATTCCCACCCCTAATCCCTAAGCCACTCCTGCATTGTCTTGGCTGTGTGCGTAGGGTGATTGTCATGTTGGAAGGTCAACTTTCAGCCCAGACTGAGGTTCTGAGCACTCTGAACCAGGTTTTCATGAAGGATATCTCTGTATTTAGCTGCATTCAGCTTTCCGTCTTCTCTGATCACTTCCCCAGTCCCTGCCGCTGAAAAACACCCCCACTGCATGTTGCTGCCGCCACCATGCTTCACCACTGGGATGGTATTATGCAGGTGATAAGCGGTGATTGGTTTCCCTCAGACATGAATAAGGAATTGAGGTTCATCAGACCAGAGAATCTTTTTTTTTTTTTTTTTTTTTTTTTGATAGTCTGAGAGTTATTTGGGTGTATTTTTGTAAATTACAATCAGGGTTTCATGTATCTTTACTGAGGAAAAGCTCGAGTTTGGTCACTTTGCCATCAAGCCCAGATTGGTGGAGTGTCGCAGTGATGTTTGTCCTTCTGTAAGTTTCTCCCATATCCATATAAGATCATGGAGCTCAACCAGAGTGACCATCAGTGTCTTGATCACCTCTCGAACCAAGACCCTTCTCCTTCAATTGCTCAGTTTGGCCAGGAGGCTAGATCTAGGAAGAGTCATGACTGTTTCAAACTTCATCCATTAAGGATTATGGAGGCCAAATGCTCCTGTGAACCTTCAACACAGCAGATTTTTTTGTAGTCTTCCCCAGATCTGTCTCAACACAATCCTGTCTCTCAGCTCTGCAGGCCATTCCTTTGACCTCATGGCTTAGTTATTGCTCTAACATCCATTTCAGCTGTTAAACTTTATATAGGCAGGTGTGTGTGCCTTTCCAAATCATGTCCAATCAACTGAATTTGCCACAGATTAACTCCAGTCGGAGTATAGAAACATCTCAAAGATGATCCAATGAAACTGGAATGCTCCTGATCTAAATTTCAAGTGTCAAAGCAAAGGGTATGAAGACTTGTGCAATGTCATTTTTTCAGTTTTTCCTGTTTAATAAATTTGTAAAATTGTGATAAATCCAGTTTTTGCTTTGTCATTATGGTGCGTGGGGTGTAGATTTATGTGGAAAAAAGTAATTTAAAGCAGTTTAACATAATGCAATATAACAAAATGTGAAAAAAATGAAGGGGTATGAAGACTTTCTATAGGCACTGTATGATAAAAATATAAGAATATAAATATTTAAATGTATATATATGTAAATATTTTCAAAATATATGCTCTATGTGGGTGTTTTTATATATATATATATATATATATATATATATATATATATATATATATATATATATATATATATATATATATATATATATTTTCCCACTGTTACCGATTGTTCACACGCACATACAAGTGCCTATTTCTCTCCTAATTAGACCAGAACCCTTTGTCATTGTAGAAAGCAGAAACGGGGGCACCATTCACTGCAATTATTTTGATTGGAGCAGACAGGATAATGTGGAATATAACTCCAAATGTGTTTTCGTCTGAAAGAGGAATGTCAGACACGCCTAGGATGCCCTGAGGGTGAGTAAATCTTGGACTGATTTTCATTTTTAGGTGAACTATCCCTTTAATGATGGATTTGTTTCTTTTGGGTTCTCAAGATGTTAATTGATGGAATGAAGTGGTGTGGATTATTGTGTTTTTATCAGCTGTTTGGACTCTCATTCTGATGGCACCCATTCACTGCAGAGCATCCATTGGTGAGCAAATGATGTGATGCTACATTTCTCCAAATCTGATGAAGAAAGAAACTCATCAAACTCAAATTTTCATTTTTGGGTGAAATAATCCTTTTGGATCATTTTGAAGAGCCAAAGCAACGCACCTCCTCATACATTCACAGATGGAGCAGCTCTTCTGAGTCTTAATTAACGTTAGACCTATCAGGAGATTAATGTAGGAGGACAGGGAGGAACCGGAGGAGGAACATGTGGTTTTCCTCAAGACCAACACATTAATGAAATGTGCGTGTGCAGGGCTCTACAGTGCGACCATTTCAGTCGCATTTGCGACAAAAAATTACTGTGCGCGATCATGAAAAAATATTTAGGCGCACTTGTGCGACTGACCCGATCGAAGCTAAAAAACTACAACTCCCAAATGCCCTTACACGTACGTTACGTATCAACAGTGATGTTTCGCATTGTGATTGGTTGCTTTTAATTCCAGTCACCCAAGCAAGCGGCGCGAAAACGTTTGCGACGACTGTGGCATTGAATTAAAGCTGTGTTGGGATGAAAAGCATCAAATTTTACTTTAAGAGTTCTGTCTCAAATGAGGCAGAACACAGTAGATTCAAAAAACAAGAAGAAAAAGAACAAGACGAACAAGAAGTCGGTGCTGTTGTTCCTTGTAAGAAACAGAAAATATCAGTGACAGGTAACTTTAAACAGTACAAGTTCCGGAATGAATGGCTTGACGCTTTTCCATCGCTACAATACAACCGAGATAAAGATGTCATGCTGTGCAAATACTGCAAAGAAGCCAGTGTGGAATTAGCAGGGCCAACAATGTTTGTGTGCGGAAATTCACACTTCAAGCGAGAATCGCTTGTAAAGCACGGCAATTCCCAGCGCCATTTTCGCTGCCGGGACATATTTATTAACATGTCACAACCTAATAATCCTCGTACAATTCAGGCAGCCGCAAACAGGTAAATAAGCCTTACAAACGCAGAAGCTCTTAGACAACTAAAAATCAAATTCAACACCGCATACCTGATCGCGAAAGAAGAAATCCCATGTACGAAATTTGGGCCATTACATTTGCTTCAGAAGAAAAACTGTGTTGATATCAACCCTACCTATGACAACGATGTCAGATGTGCAGAAATGATAGCCCAGATCGCTGAAGACATCAGGGATAAGCTTGCACGTTACCTCTCTGTTCTTGTTGACGGGGATACAGATGTCTCCAATACAGAGTGCGAGATGGTGTATGTGCGCTTTCTAGAAGACGGAAAACCGGCTACTCGTCTAGTCGGCCAGCAGATGCTTCAGCATGCCCATGCAGAGGGAAAGTAGCCTACCACATTTTTTATTATTGTCTTTTTTCCCCCCTGAAGTCTTGGAAGCTGTAGATAACACTTAAACATGCATTTTACAGGAAGCTTATACTAAACTATTATAATCTACTATTCAATTAAAGTGGCTTAAGAACCATTAGTTCTAAGTTATCATCCCAAAGTAAATTACATAACTGTAAAGTAAGTTACATAGCTCAGTAAGATATTAACACAGTGCCTAACAACTTTTGTAGACTGTACAATTTTTGTAAACTATTTTTTTTTTATTGTATTTCAAAGAACAAGGAAAACATTGTTTTAATGCAATGTGGCTTGATAATGAAAATATTATGAAAGTTATGAAAAGAAACTATAATGTAAAGGAACAATATATTTTTTTAAGGCATCCTAGATGGTACAAAGGCTGCGTTTGATTCCCTTGGCACCCCTGACTGGACAGAAAAATGCATTGCATTTGGTGCAGATGGTGCATTGATAGCTGGCGATTCTCAACCTGCAGCGCAAAAATCCGATGGTAGCAAAAGTGTATGATCTCCTCCATCTTGTTTGGAAAACTTATCATTTTAGTGCAAAGTCAAGATGGGAGTTGAATGCCCTTGGAGAACAGCTTGGTGTGGGGGTTTCCACTCCTACTAGTGTGAAGGGGACAAGATGGATACCTCACGTGCACTGAGCACTCAGTACCCTTCTTAAATCCAAAAAGAATGGAGACCTGGCTGCAGACAGTGGTCAGTATGCTGTCACCTTCCATCATATGGAACACCTGGCCTCATCTGCTGCCAGTGCTGACATACTGGGTCGAGGCCATGAAGGGAAGACCTAAGCAAAGTGGTATGCTTTCCAAGTTTCTGGCTTGTCTTCAAGGGCAAGAAAAGGATAAGGTCACATTTCAGGTTTGTTAGGATTAGAGATAGTGAGCCTACTACTTGTACAAAATATTTAAGCAAGGCACAAGATTAGGAACAATACCTGTTATGTTGGATTTTTCTAAACATTGTGATGTTTATATTCTCAGACAAATACACTACATTGTTCTAACAACAGAATATAATATAAATGTAATACTTTTTTTCTTTTTTCTTTCAGGGTGTATCACTTGCTGGTGACATGTCAGGAATGATCCAGCCTGGTGGCCTAGGCAAACATAAATTACAGCAGCAAATCAGTGCTGTCATTTCTGTTGCTGTTGAGGCCCTGCATGCTCGCTTTGGTAGTCTAATAAACAAAGACAGACAGTGTCCAGTATTTACTGCAATTGACTGTTTCAAAATTTTTAACCATGACACATGGCCAGAAAATGAAGACATTCTACTATTATGGCAGTGAGCAGGTGGATGTTCTTCTAAATCATTTTCAAGAAGTACTGCAAAGGTAAGATGTTACCCCATTACATTGTAGAATTAGATGGATGGATCATTAGATGTTTCTGCATATCATCATTTATAACTGTGTACTTTGTTTGGGTTAGAGGTGGATGCCAGACAGACAACGTTCAAGGGGAGTGGAGAAGTCTGAAGACACTTGTAAGACAAACATTTCAAGACAAGTCCTACAGCAGCTTGTTGCAATCTTTGTCCACCAAAGAGCCATACAATGTTGACTACAAGGTAATGTACACTTTTTACCATTTCTACAGTACTTTATGTAATAGTTTGCCTAATCGGGTTTATTTATTTTTAATCAGTACAGTTGTTGGTTTCATTTCCAGAACATATCGCACCTTGTTGAGATGATGCTGATTCTACCTATATCAGCTGCACAGTGTGAGAGAGGATTCTCAGCACAGAACCGCATAAAAAACTCCACTCGAAGCAGTCTGCACGTTTCTACCACGGAGGATCTTGTTAGAATCAGCATTGAGGGACCTTCTCTGAGAAATTTGATCCAAGCAAATGTGCAGAGAAGTGGCTGTCTTCAAGTAAACGTTCAAGAAAACCACACTACAAAGCCTGGCCAGCTGAAATATGCAGCATCTGATTGCTGTTCACTGTGTGGCAGGAACATTAACTGTGTTCAGCAGTGCAGATGTCAATAAAGCTTTTAAAAGGACAGTTGACCCCAAAATGACAATTCTGTTATCATTTGCTCACCCTCTTGTCATTTCAATACCTTAAGTCTTTCTTTCATCTTCAGAACTCACTTGAAGGTATATTTAATATTATGTGTATATAATGACATTAGGGTGGGTAAATGATGACAGAATTTTTATTTATGTTGGTGAACTGTCCTTTTAAATATATTTAAGCATTATACTTCAGCGTCTGTACATTGTGTATTTGTGCATAGGAAATTTATGCATGATTTTTTTGTGTTTTTAGGACAGCCTGTCTAACTGTTTTTATGAAACTGAAAATATTAAATGTTTATCTGAAGCTATGTTTCTGATTTTTTTTCTCATGCTCTCCATACTTGTGTATGGTATGTGGCACATTAATATTGTGTTGTTTAAGGGAAAAAAAAACTAAAATGGTCTGTGCTCCTAAATTTTTGACTGTGCTCCTAAATTTTTTTGCTTAGGAGCACAAGTGCTCCTAATAAAAAAAGTTACTGTAGAGCCCTGGTGTGTCAGGTAACACACAACATGTGCACCAGTCTGTTCCTGTTCAGTGTTCATGCACGCTTTTATTCGCTCTCACAGCATTCGGGTGTTTATGAGAGGCACCAAACCTATGGCAGATATTCCTCAGCATTCCTCCGCTGTCAGGAATCTGTCACAGAGACAATAAAGCTCCGTCCTGAGAGACATCAAACAGACTCACGTCAACACACTAACCTCACAGCAAAGACAGAGTCATGTAAACGGCGTCTTTCACCATCCATCAGAGTAAAGCCGGGCTCACACTGTGCAATTTTTAGGATTGTACTTGTCAGACTGTACGAACATGATGATCATGTCACACTATGGGATCTCAGTTGTCATTAATGTCAGACTGTACGACAGTCAAGATGCGTTAAAAAGGGGCGCACGCAAGAAAATGTAGAACTCCGGACAAGTTATCAACCCATACACGTCCAGTTTTGAAAAACGAACACAGTTTGACGTTCGTCGTAGGAGAAGTCACACTCCAGGACTGTGCGCCAAATTTTCTGACACTGCCAGAATTTCATCAGAGGTAAAATCTGATCGCAACAGCCATTAATCGGCTGTCGGTGAACATGTCAAACCAGCGATCAAAGACTACAGATTTTAGCCTAGGATTATAGGAATTAGGATTTTCCAAATTTGTCTCAGACGACCAAATCGTGGCCAAAATCACAGTGTGAGCTGGGCTTAAGATCAGTCTTCAAAACCAGCTGAACAAACACTGAAATCTTAAAAATGCTTGCAGAATGAAAGTCTCTTAAGGGTTATGATGTGAAGCAGACTGCAGAAAAAACATCTTAAGCACTTTAAAGGTGTCAACTTGTTTTGACTTTGATTGGATCTTCAGAGTTGTGAGGAAATCCTGAGGCAGAATTTACATTCGGTTGTATTTCTTGCAGATCTGCTCACCTCCATTAGCTGCATTAATGGCGCTGTGTGTTTAACATGCCATACACACACATTTGGACAGTATTCACGTTTAACAGCATCCGGTCCGGTGAGGCCACTGTCTGACAGATGATTTTGGCTAAAATGCTTGTATACATTATAAAGATGATCCCTGAATCTAGAGGTGGGTTGTATGACCTAAATCTTATATCAATGAACAATCCTTTTTCTTTTCTTTTTTTTTTTTTTTTTTAGAAAATATATATACAAGCTACATTTTATCTTTACAAATATGTATTTAATTTTTTTTAAATATATTAAATGCTTTATAAATGTATATTTTATTCTATATTTTTTATACATAAAACACAGCCTATATATAATGTTTTTCATATTTAACCTAAATATAACCTTGAACTAGTGCCTATTTTTGAATAATCCAATGAAATACTTAAAAATATTATTATTATTACTACTACTACTACTATTAATTATTATTATTTAATTATTAAATTTTTATTTTATTTATTTATCCATTTATTTATTTATGGACTCAAACCAAAGATGGGTATATTTATAGCAAATGCATGAAAAGTCTGACATCAATGCTTCACATTGCTTAGTGTAAATGTTACAGCTCTGTAATGATTAACATTTCAACTGTTGGGCAATATATAACCCTCCAGTATACAGTCATTCTGCTGTAGTAATATACTTCATTTGTGGTTCAGACTGTAACTGTAAATGACCCACAGCCTTGAACAACATCATCTAAAGTCAGATAACAGCCAAGACTGGGAACAATTACTGGGAGAAGATTATTAGATGAAACCTGCTCCAGGGTATAAGAAAGAGGGAAAGAAATGGGTTTCTGCTCAATTCCTGTTCTTCTCTCAATTTTTGCACTTGGTTAAAACTGGGTGTTTGTTCACTCCATGTTGCTGATGTGACATCTTCTTCATGAAATGGGCAATATATATCCTGAATATTCACAATACATTAGTAATGACATGTTTTATTAGCCTCTGATTTAAATGTTTATAGTGAAAATGGTGTTAGATTTGATACAGTATATTTGATTTGGATCAGTTCAAACTGTCCATTTCAATAAATCAATTAAAAAATGTTCATGCAAGACTGCATGGCTTTTTTTTTTTTTTTTTTTGTAATGTTAAATTATAAAATTTTGGAGAAATTTTTGATCCTTCAAACTAATGTTTTCCTGTGAATATGAGCTTGATCTCTGAAGGGTTTATGAGCACTGAACTGCCGCTGACGTCCTGGAGCTTGCGTCTCCGAAAACAAAGACGTTATTTTTTATTAACAAACTGCATATTTGAAGTCCAAACAAGTACATTTTTGCCTAAAAAACTCTTAAAACTCCATTCCGTGACACAAAACAGTATTATTTTTAAAATTATAGTGGATCTGGGTTTCCGCCATGATACTCACTGTGAGAAATACAGTAACTTCGGCAAGCGGAGTGACACAAACGGTGAAACGGCTGAGGAGTCTGTTGGACTCTAATATCACACTCTTATCAGCCAGTCAGATTCGAGGACCAAAAAGGATCTTTGTACAAAAAAAATTATCTGACATTAATATAAACATTTTTTTACTATTACTACAAATAAAAAAATCTGAGTATAGGATCAAGTCAATTAAACTCCTGGGATATTGATCAGGCAGTCCAACTCCTCCAGTATGCCGCATCAATATGTGCCATTGCCAGAAGGTTTGCTGTGTCTCCCAGCACAGTCTCAAGAGCATGGAGGAGATTCCAGGAGACAGGCAGTTACTCTAGGAGAGCTGGACAGGGCCGTAAAAGGTCCTTAACCCATCAGCAGGACCGGTATCTGTTCCTTTGTGCAAGGAGGAACAGGATGAGCACTGCCAGAGCCCTAAAAAAAATTACCTCCAGCAGGCCACTGGTGTGAATGTCTCTGACAAAACAATCAGAAACAGACTTCATGAAGGTGGCCTGAGGGCCCGACGTCCTCTAGTACAGTGGTTCTCAACTGGTAGGTCGCGGGACCGTTCCGAGTGGGTTGCGGAGTGTACGGCCATACACAAACACATACACAGATAATGACATCAACAACAAAAAACGTAATTCTAAATGTTTTTTTTTTCTGATGCGAGACTTTTATTTTAAAAGACGTGCATGAAAGCTGTTGACACTTCTGTCAGATGCAGTAATAATTCCTGAGAAAAACACGCTGTCCAGATTCAGTAGCTGCGGTCAGACGAGATGTAGACAGATTTATTGTCAGTGTCATTATTCTATCGTTATTTTCGTAACTTGCTATGAAAAGTCTCTCACCTCAGAAAAGCGAACTATCCTGTCCTGTCAGATGTTATACAGTGTTCGTAGCGCGCACTCTTCTATAGCACGCGCGAACACGGCGCCGCGCTGTATATCACGTCACTAAAGCGCAGAAACTACGAACATGCAACACGTGAAATAAAAGTACAGTACCGATAAATCACATAACTGGTACTGCGTGTGTTAGCTGGGAAGGATTTAAATGAAGGTATGATATTCATTCTATTCAGGAGCAGTTTTCACGTGTTATTAACAGTTCATGTTATTCATGGTAACGGTTGCTTCCATAACCCAAAAATATCATGTTATTTCCACTTTGTGTTATTTTGTATATGCTTAAATGACTGTGGTGTCTCATACCAACTTAATTGTATTAACAAAAACTAGTTTGGGACTGCTATTTAATAGCCTTACCTTATAGGCTGTTTATTCAGTATTAGTAATATTCTTAACAGTTTTAACTTAATTTTTGTTAAATAAATTTGCTTTGTTTTTATTTTTTAACAAATTATATATATATATATATATACATACATATACACACACACACACATATATAATATATATATAAGTGGATCACGGCTTGATGACCATGGGAAAACTTGGGTCCCAAGGCCGAACCAGTTGAGAACCACTGCTCTAGTAGGCCCTGTGCTCACTGCCCAGCACCGTGGCGCTCGATTGGCATTTGCCATTGAACACCAGAATTGGCAGGTCCGCCACTGGTGCCCTGTGCTTTTCACAGCTGAGAGCAGGTTCACCCTGAGCACATGTGACAGACGTGAAAGGGTCTGGAGAAGCCGTGGAGAACATTATGCTGCCTGTAACATCGTTCAGCATGACCGGTTTGGTGGTGGGTCAGTGATGGTCTGGGGAGACATATCCATGGAGGTCGGGCTGCACGATTAATCGTATTTTAATTGTGATAACGATATCCACCTTTCTCGATTAATTAAAAACAATCGTCACAATATTGGCCCGCTTGTTATTTGTCCTGAAAACATGTTTTTAATTTGGCATTTGCGTTATCTTGCATTGCTAACAAGTCTTCACATGCGTTCAAGCTTGTGGTTTGCCAGAAGTGAAGAGATTAAGTCCCCAAAACAGAGCTTTCTCCTTTAAGGATACACTTTCTGTCCGGTGTTTTACTTAATCTGTGCAATCTGGCAACCCTGTGCGCATGGTGACTGAGGGCGGAACAAGCGCTGGTGATATGAAAACATACATGTGCTGGAGTTTAGTGATCTCTCCTCAGCGATTTCTGCTTACATGAAAGTGTCATACAGCCAATCTGTGTGTTTTCACAAGCCATTTGTGCTGCTTGTGTAACCAAATCTGCCATGATCAAACTTTCACTGAGTTTCAATAATAGATCTATTGTGTTTGAGGAATATATGCTTTTGCTACCTGTGGCAATACAATGGGGAAAAATGTACATGGAATTATTTTAAGTTATATTAGGAGTTTCTAAAGTTTACCAATTTTCATAATGTTAATCAGTTGAAAACGGCATGGCAATGTTATTATCAGTGTGTATTAAAAGTGAAAGTCGTGACGTATTGTCAAGTATGGTGACCCATACTCGAAATTGGTGCTCTGCATTTAACCCATCCAAGTGCACACACACAGCAGTGAATAGTGAACACACGCACCGTGAACACACACCCGGAGCAGTGGGCAGCCATTGCTCCAGCGCCCGGGGAGCAATTGGGGGTTCGATGCCTTGCTCAAGGGCACCTCAGTCATGGTATCGAAGGCAGAGAGAGTGCTGTTCATTCACAATCCCCACCTTCAATTCCTGCCGGTGTGAGAATCGAACCGGCAACCTTCAGGTTACTAGCCCAACTCTCTAACCATTAGGCCATGACTTCCCATGATTAACGATCTTTGAGCAAATTTACTGTGCGATCTGGTTGGCTTGTCTTGTCTTATTTGCCAACAGATTGTCACTTAGAAAATCTAATGTGAATACCGATTACAAAACCATGAGTTTTGTATTATAATAGTTGGTTAAATGAAGTCAGTGTGTAGTCAGTGGAGGTTGGTTAAAGGACACATGAAATGTTATTGCATTTACCCTTTTGACAGAATAATCGTTATTAATAATCGTGATTATAATTTTTATCAAAATAATCGTGATTATCAGTTTAACCATTATCGTGCAGCCCTACATGGAGGGATGCACAGACCTCTACAGGCTAGACAATGGGACCCTGACCACCATTAGGTCAGGCCCGGTTCCAGAATCAAATCACTGATGGTGCTTCTTAAATTAGTGAGGGTGCTCTAACATATATGTCAGTTTTGGTCGAATTTGAGGTTTTCACAAAATTTAGTTAATTAAACCCTCTTCTAGCGATCCCAATGCTCCAAATAGTAATTAAACATCTAAAATGAACTTTATTTGTACGTTTTCTGAGAGGAGTACCCTTTTCTCTGCTCACTTCTGGATGACTGCTGCTGCTGCTCACCACGAGTAGGTCTATTGTTGCAAAGCACAGCATTCCAGCTTTGTGAATATTTATATCGAATTCTCCATGACAGAGTCCAAACCAGTGAAATGTGATTTTTAAACCCATGCTGATGAAAACAAAAGGATCACACCGCTGACTGACATTTGCAAAGCGCTCACACTTAGAGCACGCAATCTCCCTATAAAGTATATTATTGCGAAATATGGCTTGGCAAGATTTACACAAAGATAATATTGTCTTACATGAACATTTAGTTAATGGTTGGGGGAAAGTCTGATGTGTAACATTATATGGATCCGTGCATTAGGTCTTAATATAGATCTGTCTCAATGTTAATCAAACATTAAAAGAAAAGACGGAATTGCTCTTGATTAAATTACTGTTTATTTGCATTCTTGTTCTTGTTTTTAATAACAACGATAAAATAAAAAATAGCTATATTAATAATAATATAGTAATTATTTTAAAGAAAAGAATAGGAGGAAATTATGCAACGTTGCTTGGTGATTTTTGCTTTGGAATCTTCAGAAAACTTAAACTCGATATTTCTCAGAATCAACTCTGCTGACTCAATCGCCTTCAAATTCATCATTTGCTCAGTCATTTTTTGTCAGATTCCAACCAATCATATATCATTTTGAATGTATTTTAATGGAGAATGTGAAAATAAAAAGAAATCATTTTTGAAAAATTGCTCATTACAGACTCATTTGCCAGCACGGGTCACACACACACACACACACACACACACACACACGTGGGTACGGAAGGTATTCAGACCCCCTTAAATTTTTCACTCTTTGTTATATTGCAGCCATTTGCTAAAATCATTTAAGTTCATTTTTTTCCTCATTAATGTACACACAGCACCCCATATTGACAGAAAAACACAGAATTGTTGACATTTTTGCAGATTTATTAAAAAAGAAAAACTGAAATATCACATGGTCCTAAGTATTCAGACCCTTTATTGTGACACTCATATATTTAACTCAGGTGCTGTCCATTTCTTCTGATCATCCTTGAGATGGTTCTACACCTCATTTGAGTCCAGCTGTGTTTGATTATACTGATTGGACTTGATTAGGAAAGCCACACACTTGTCTATATAAGACCTTACAGCTCACAGTGCATGTCAGAGCAAATGAGAATCATGAAGTCAAAGGAACTGCCTGAAGAGCTCAGAGACAGAATTGTGGCAAGGCACAGATCTGGCCAAGGTTACAAAAAAAATTCTGCTGCACTTAAGGTTCCTAAGAGCACAGTGGCCTCCATAATCCTTAAATGGAAGACGTTTGGGACGACCAGAACCCTTCCTAGAGCTGGCCGTCCGGCCAAACTGAGCTATCGGGGGAGAAGAGCCTTAGTGAGAGAGGTAAAGGAGAACCCAAAGATCCCTGTGGCTGAGCTCCAGAGATGCAGTCGGGAGATGGGAGAAAGTTGTAGAAAGTCAACCATCACTGCAGCCCTCCACCAGTCGGGGCTTTATGGCAGAGTGGCTGACGGAAGCCTCTCCTCAGTGCAAGACACATGAAAGCCCGCATGGAGTTTGCTAAAAAACACCTGAAGGACTCCAAGATGGTGAGAAATAAGATTCTCTGGTCTGATGAGACCAATATAGAACTTTTTGGCCTTAATTCTAAGCGGTATGTGTGGAGAAAACCAGGCACTGCTCATCACCTGTCCAATACAGTCCCAACAGTGAAGCATGGTGGTGGCAGCATCATGCTGTGGGGGTGTTTTTCAGCTGCAGGGACAGGACGACTGGTTGCAATTGAGGGAAAGATGAATGCGGCGAAGTACAGGGATATCCTGGACGAAAACCTTCTCCAGAGTGCTCAGGACCTCAGACTGGGCCGAAGGTTTACCTTCCAACAAGACAATGACCCTAAGCACACAGCTAAAATAATGAGTGGCTTCACAACAACTCCGTGACTGCTCTTGAATGGCCCAGCCAGAGCCCTGACTTAAACCCAATTGAGCATCTCTGGAGAGACCTAAAAATGGCTGTCCACCAACGTTTACCATCCAACCTGACAGAACTGGAGAGGATCTGCAAGGAGGAATGGCAGAGGATCCCCAAATCCAGGTGTGAAAAACTTGTTGCATCTTTCCCAAAAAGACTCATGGCTGTATTAGATCAAAAGGGTGCTTCTACTAAATACTGAGCAAAGGGTCTAAATACTTAGGACCATGTGATATTTCAGTTTTTCTTTTTTAATAAATCTGCAAAAATGTCAATTCTGTGTTTTTCTGTCAATATGGGGTGCTGTGTGTACATTAATGAGGAAAAAAAAATGAACAAACGATTTTAGCAAATGGCTGCAATATAACAAAGAGTGAAAAATTTAAGGGGGTCTGAATACTTTCCGTACCCACTGTATAGGCTCCCTTTCTAATCACTAAGGCTGTCATTCATCTTAGTTCATCGCGATCTCACAAACTTACATTATAATTAATGAAATTCTCTATGCTGCACAGTGAATCTCTTATTTACATCGCGTCTACACTTAAGATTATTCTACTCTATCTTAAACGCCTCTGATTTGCTGTTAGGTTCAAGAAATCAACAGATATGTATGTGATTGGATATAATGCTGCAAAAACATGTTGAAATAGAAACCGATCTCCAGAGCGCAAACCGTAACGCACTGGATAGTTTGCCAAATCTGCAATAAAATGCCATTATTACAGCTTTAACTGAGGGTGCTTTTGATTTCGTTTGAGGGTGCTTAGCACCCTCAAGCACCCCCTTAGAACCGGGCCTGCATTAGGTATCGGCATGAAATCTTTGGACCCATTGTCAGACCCTACGCTGGTGCAGTGGGTCCTGGGTTCCTCCTGGTGCACGACAATGCCGGAAAGTATGCAGGCAGTTCCTGGAGGATGAAGGAATTGATACCATTGAATGGCCCCCACGCTCGCCTGACCTAAATCCAGTAGACCACCTCTGGGACAGGGGTCTACAGTGCGACCATTTCAGTCGCATTTGCGACTGAAAACTACTGCGTGCGACTATGAAAAAATATTTAGGAGCACCTGTGCGACTGACCCGATCAGCATATTTGTGTTTGCGCTGAGGGAGCTTCAAAGGTTTCTAACGTACTTACGTGTTTTTGCAGCGTTGGGTAATATATCACAGATGTATCCTCTCATTATAACAAACAAAGTGTAGACAGAGAGTAAATAAGAGATTCACTGTGCTGTGTAGAGAGCTACGTTGATTATAATGGAGTTTTGTGAGATTGTGATGAACTAAGGAGAGTGACAGCTTGCAAATGTGATATTTAATACAACAGTTCATTAAACAAGAAGTTAATATTAAGTGACTTATATTGTCTGTTGCAATATAATTGTCTATTGCCTTATTTTGTTCTATTTCGTCAATGAAAATAGTTTTAGACAAAGTCACAGCTGAGCTGCTGCATCGCCATTCAAACACAGCAGTGTTTCGTTTATGAATGAACTGCATTTTTAACTGAATCTAGTGAGTCAATGATTCAATTACCCATTCATAAAGACAGTCAGATGCTTCGTTCCTGAATGAATCAGCCGTTCGAACGAATCAATTAGATGAATGATTCAGTGATAAAACCAGTGACTTGACGCCACCTGCTGGCAGTTTTAATTTAATTTTTTAAAGTATCTTTTCTGTTATTTAAATCATTTAATATTTCTATATTCAAAATTGTATATTTAAAACATTAACCTCAACATGAATTTATGAATTGCACTCAAGCAACCTCTGAGCCTCCTTAAATGTCTGAAAATACACCTACAAGCCACTTTTGTGTTCTTCTGTGCCACCTCTGTAGTACAAATTTATTTCTTAAATACTGATTTAATTTTATTTGTAACTTAATCTTATTCTACTTCTTATTCTGTTGTTTTAATTAAAAATGTTAAAAAGCTTATAAATATATATTTTTTGGAATTTGACAAAAGATGACATACTTTTAATAAAGTTAGAAAAATGCCATTACAAAGGTAAAAACAAAATTCCCTGTAAATCACTTTAAGGAGTCAAATATCACCTCGTAATAGGAAGGTTAATTTTTTTGATCAGAATTTTTGATTATTGATTAGAAGGTGCTCCTAAATTTTTGACCGTGCTCCTAAATTTTTTAAATTAGGAGCACATGTGCTCCTAAAAGAAAAAGTAAGCGTAGAGCCCTGCTCTGGGACATTATGTTTCTGTCCATCCGATGCCGCCAGGTTGCACCTCAGACTGTCCAGGAGCCCTGGTATAGATCTGGGAGGAAATACCCCAGGACACCATCTGTCCTCTCATTAGGAGCATGCATACAAGTATGTGGGGGCCATACAAACTACTGAGTACCATTTTAAGTTGCTGCAATGAAATTTCAGCAAAATAGACTAGCCTGCTGCATCATTTTTTCACTTTGATTTTCGGGGTGTCTTTAAATTCAGCCCTCTGTAGGTTGATAATTTTCATTTCCATCAAACGATGTGGCATCCTTTCGTTCCTAACACATTGCCCAGTCCATATCAGTATAGATATCCAGCATGATATTTTTCCTAATTGGGATCTGATGTGTTTTCAAAGTGTTCCTTTAATTTTTTTGACCACTCTATATTAGCATGATTTTAGTAAATATTTATATTGTTATTGGTCCTTTTGTTCATTTAAAAAAAACTTCACTGTTTTAATTCTTACATTAAACATTTTGAATCATTTTAGCATCAATAGCTATGTGGTGGACTGATATAGTTTAATACAATCACTGTTTTAAGCCATTTCTGAGCAAATACAGAAATATCAAGATATATCAAATATCCAAAAAAAAAAAAAAATACTGCACTATAATTGTTTAGCAATATCACCCAGGCCTAAAACACACCCAAACTCATAAATCTGTTTAAAGGTTCACAGAGTTTTGTTTTTCTGTTAGCAAATATTTTGCATATTTGTTTTCCTCAGCTATATATATCAAGTCTGCAGCTGAAACGCACACACATATGGCAGTAATCATAGCTGAGGGAGTGTATGTGTCTGGATGAGTCAGATCAAGCTGTTATTTGGAGACGTGAACAAACCAAAACCAACCGAATCCTTCCAGTCCAACATTACTCATAATAATAAAAACGACCCGCACAGCGGCGACGGAGACGAGCAGTCACAAAGACAACAGCAAACCTGCCAACAACATCCGGCTTGGACTAAGAATCATGAGTGAACTTTGAAGAACTGTTGACTTTATTTGAGAGATGTGTGTGCATTTATTATTTATTATTAAACTCCTTTTGTTAAATGTTTTGCTTGTAAGCTCTTTTTGCATCTCTCTTTTCAATAAAATCACACTTGTTTTGATATTTTCTTATCTAATGCACTGACATTCAGACATTTATAAGTGTGACTGAAGTGTTTTCATGACGGTCACGCTCTGCTTTTAGAGGTTTTAAAGTCTCAGTGACTGAGTTTTACAGCGTAAACAAAGACAGTTGAGCAACTCTGAACTCCTGAGGAGCTCAACAAACCTGGAAGACGCTCAAGACCTCCCTCAAGTCAAAATACAGAGATGAAAGCCATCTTTACATCATGTCTTTGGCTTATATGCTGGGATGTTTTATAGCTGCTGCGATGGGCTGATGGGATGTACTGTTTATATACATACATAGGCTGTATTTGAAGCTGTTTCTGAGCTCTGTTGCTGCAGTTGAGGCAGGTAAGAGACATGCAGACAGCAGATAATAACGGCTGTGATAATAACCCAACACACATACTTCACTCAGAGACACCAGCTGTTTCTGAGCCTCTGATTTCTGTCAATACTCCATCAGCAATCTTGTTCAGACGTGTCTGCTGAAAGACCTCATTTGAGACCACATTTTGAACAAATGATGGCAGAATTTAAATTTTTAGTTGAATTATCCAATAGCAACTGTAGAAGTTAAACTTCATCAAACTTCATCGGGGAAGTCGTGGCCTAATGGTTAGACAGTTGGGCTTGTAACCTGAAGGTTGCCGGTTCGATTCTCACACCGGCAGGAATTGAAGGTGGGGATTGTGAATGAACAGCACTCTCTCTGCCTTCGATACCATGACTGAGGTGCCCTTGAGCAAGGCACCGAACCCCCAATTGCTCCCTGGGCGCTGGAGCAATGGCTGCCCACTGCTCCGGGTGTGTGTTCACGGTGTGTGTGTGCGTTTGTTCACTATTCACTGCTGTGTGTGTGCACTTGGATGGGTTAAATGCAGAGCACCAATTTCGAGTATGGGTCACCGTACTTGACAATACGTCACGACTTTCTTTTTTCTTTCTGTCATCATTTATTCACCCTCATGTTTTTAGTTCTGTAGAATGCAAAAGGAAAAGTTTTTTTTTAACAGCAAAAGCAAATGGTGACAATAACTTCTAAGCTTCAAAAAGAACATAAAAGCATCATAACAGTTGTTCATATGACGTCTGCACTATATTTCCAAATTCCTTAAGTCATATGATGCTGTGTGTGAGGAACAGGCCCAAGTTTAAGATTTTATTCACTGATAAATCCTGTTCAAATCGTAATACAATTAAGCAAGAATAATTTTGTTTGAAAAAACATTTTCAGTAATAATAATTTAAAGGGACAGTTCACCCAAAAATTAAAAACTGACCATTTTTACTCATATCTCTCCAAACTATGTAACTTTCTTTCTTCTGTGTAACATGAAGAAAACCATTTTGAAGAATGTTTGTAACCGAAACTGTTCCATTTTTGGTCTATGTTACGGATAATGAGACTGTTTGGTTACCAACATTCTTCAAAATATCATTAAAGAATTAAAGACATTAAAAAAAAATCATTTGATGTGTGCACTACATTCCAAATCTTCCAAAGTTGTATTTAAAGTGATAGTCCACTAACCATTATGTTTTGGTTCCCATTGACTTCCATTATATGGACAGAAAATACAATGGAAGTCCATGGGAACTGACACTGAGGTTTGGAATGACATGATTTTATTATATATTTAGAATTTTTTTATATAGCTTATATAATTTTATATTTGTTCACCTGCATGTCACGTGACCATTGAACCAATGAAGGTTAAATAATTGAAATATTAATTTAAAATATCAGGGTAAATTTGAAGTAAATATTTTATGTCAACAAGGTTTGGCTGATAAAAATTAATAATAATAATTTTAAGGAATTACAAATACAGCCAAGGTATACAAAAGAATAAACAAAAAATACATAATAATAAAATAAAAAATACATGAAAATCAAATGATAAAAGTTAAATATAAAAACATTATAAACATTCTTATTTTTCAAACATAAAATTGTTTTTAGATTTTGTTTTTAAACTGAATGGAACTGTCCTTAAAATGAAAAACAAAGGCTTATTTCACCTGCATTTACATGTGTACTATATGTGTACTAAACAAAAGTAACAGATTAAGCTTATACTTTATTTTAAGGTGTCCTTATTACAGTGTAATTATACATTTAAGTACTGAATAATATGTGACCCTGGAGCACAAAAGCAGTCATAAGTAACACAGGTATATTTGTAGCAATAGCCAATAATACATTTGTAAACGTCAAAATTATCGATTTTTCTTTTATGCCAGAAATCATTAGGATATTAAACATATCATATATAAACATATCAAAACGTAATTTTTGATTAGTAATATGCATTACCAAGAACTTCATTTGGACAATTTTAAAGGCGATTTTCTCAATATTTTGATTTTTTTGCACCCTCAGATTCCAGATTTTCAAATAGTTGTATCTCAGCCAAATATTGTCCTATCATAACAAACCATACAGCAATGGAATGCTTATTTATTCAGCTTTCAGATTATGTATAAATCTGTCCACATATTTATCTGGTCACATATTTATTAACTACATGTACTTACTATATGGTTAGGGTTAGGATTAGGGTTTGGCTTAGATGTCCTTGCATGTAATTATGCATAATTTATTGTTATTATAATTAGTAAGTACATGTATCGTGTAACAAAAGCACCTTAAAATAAAGTGTTACCCAGATTATTTAGATGATATTCCTTATGATAAAACGAATCAAACATTTTTTCTAAAGTTCTAACCGACGCCCGTCAATCAGAGCAGAGCGCCGTGACGTCACGCCAGCAGCGGCGGTTTATTAACGGACTCACCTGAGATGTGGCACGCGGTCTGATAATCGTCGCAGCAGTCGCCGCTCCTCCGGCAGTACGTGTCGCAGTAGCACACGCTTCTCCTCGCGCTCCTCTCCACGCACTCGTTATTCCGTCCCGGACAGCATCTCGGTGCCGGTCTGTCCGCGCATCCCGCCTCGCACGCGCCGCACGCGCACATCACGAGCGCGACCACCGCACAAACGCGCGTTAAACCTGGCGTTATCATCATCATCACGACGCCTCACAGAACGTCTTCGGGGTCGCTCTGATACAAAAGATGCCGCTTTAAAGAGGTTTCTCGCACTTTCAGACGCAGCGAAGGAGAGCGGCGCGTCCCGTCAGCAGCATCTCTGAACTTCATCTGGAGGCGCGCGGAGTGACGCTCACTGACGCAGCGCCGTCCGCAGGACGCATGCGCAATCACACAAACACACCGCAGCTTTCAGTTTAACAAAACAATGATTCAATAACATACATTATTTTTAAATAAATAGCCTATAAGTGTGTGTATATAAACATATTTAGATTTCTATTAAACATTTTCATTCACACATACAGACACACACATACATATTATATTTATGATGTGATTTTTATAAAGGGATGAAATGTGCAGTATTTTATCAAATATATATTTATTCGATAAAAAAATATGTTAATATAATATTATATATATATGATACTATTTTTATGAAGTGATATGAGAATTGCATTAATTTGTCATTATTATTATTGTTTATTGCATTATTTAGTCTGTCAGAACTGGACAGTTCTTGTAATCAGTTGATTTTACATTCAGCATTTCATCTTTTATGAATCAATGGCTTTTCATGTACTGGATCATATACAGGTGAATCTCAATAAATTAGAATGTCGTGGAAAAGTTCATTTATTTCAGTAATTCAACTCAAAATCAGATCAGCAGTCTTCCCCATGATTGTGTAGCCTAGTGAACCAAACTGAGAGACCATTTTGAAGCCTCAGGAAACCTTTGCAGGTGTTTTGAGTTGATTAGCTGATTGGCATGTCACCATATTCTAATTTTCTGAGATAGTGAATTGGTGGGTTTTTGTTAAATGTGAGCCAAAATCATCACAATTAAAAGAACCAAAGACTTAAACTACTTCAGTCTGTGTGCATTGAATTTATTTAATACACGAGTTTCACAATTTGAGTTGAATTACTGAAATAAATGAACTTTTCCACGACATTCTAATTTATTGAGATACACCTGTATATATATATATATATATATATATATATATATATATATATATATATACACACACACACACACACATATAGGCTATAGTCAAATACTTAAGTAAAATAATTGATCAATATGGTGTTTATGCCCATATTTTCATCTGGTTTCTAAACCCATACAGAGTTCTAAAATAGATTATCACAAGTATATCAAATGTTGATGCAAAAACATGAATTCACTTTGGCTGTATTTTTTGCACTACATCCTGAACATCTGGATGTATTTGTTACTTTCAGGTGGCATTTTGCACCAAACCCCAGATCATTTCTGTCTGTGGTTCTGGAAACCCAACTAAACGGCACGTTTTGATGGTCTCTCTGAGAACACACTTCATTCCTGCAGTGAAGCGGAGCGTCAGACATCTCAAATGTGCAGGATCTGATCTGAGATCAGCACTCTGAGCTGTTATTACACAACATCTGTTAGTGTTTCCTCAGCTCGGTTTGGGTGATGGATGTGATAATTATGATTATGAAATCCCCCCCACAGAGAGAGAGAGCATGTATTGTAACACTGATACAGCCGCTAATTCATGTGACAGAGTCAGTCTGTCTGACAGATATTCACAACAAACACTGAAAAAATGACAAAATTCTGATAGAACACTTAATAGAAAACAGATTCAAACAGTGTATTTGTACTGCCAAAGCATTTGCTGCGAGTCTGCACATGATGAAAACTGTGTAAAAAAAAGAGTGCAAATAGAGTTCACAAACATGAGTAACAATATTAGAATAACAAATAATAAGATAACAAAAAAGAAACAAAAAATAAATATAATGCAAAATGATTTTATTCCAACAAGATATAATCAAAATTAAAAGTCATTTTCTTACTCAGAACTTTTTTTCTTGTTTTGTAGTGTAAATATGTAACTATAAATCAAACTACATTTACTTGATATGCAAAATGACTTAAGATATTAGGCTATGTTTTCTTAGAAATGAAAACAAAAGATGTGGTATTTTTCCGATTCCATATCTGACAATAGATTAAATTAAAATAAATTAAATCAAATTAAATTAATTTGAAAATAAATATTTATAATAAACAATAAATTAAAGCTCCTGTAAATTTGAATGATTTCTCAAACAAAACAAGTCATTTTGCCATCTTAATTCAAGAATCTTTAGATATTTATACTGGAAAACAAGACACAAATACTAAAGAACTTTTAGTGAATTTGTCTAGTTGCAAACAGAAACTTGAACAAAAACCCCTGAACACAAAAACAGCAAAGCAAATGCAGTTCATGTGTTAATGTGAGCAGCTGGTACCAAAAGAGCTGACAAATATTAAGAAAAAATGCATTTAAAATAAACTAAAATAAAAAAAAAAATAATACTAAAATAATAAATATTTTTAATAATAAAATAAAACTAAAATAATGGAGGAAAGTTACATTAGATAGTGTTATTTTAGTATTTGTGATATACCATCATACTATCATAATTACAATCATAATTTACTATTATAGTTTATAACTTACTATCATAATTTTAGTTGATATTTTGAATTATATTTTTTTTATTTTATTTGTTAATTTTAATTTTATATTTTCTGTTTTCATTTTAAGTTTTATTATTTTTTATCATTTTTGTTATTTGTTTTATTTTATATACTGTATATATATTTTAAATATATCTGTATATTAATTACTAATATATTAATAGTTACCATGGTACTTAAAGACAAAAATTATAAATGCTTCCATGACAACTAGCTGAAATAAAATAAGTTAAAGTTTTTATATTTTATTTAATTTAATGTTTATTTTATTCCAAGTAACCAAAGTGTGTTTTAGTGGTTTAAGTTTTAGTTTTTGTGACTGGTAATAGAAAGAGGTCAGACGGGTCACTCACTGTCCGTCTCTCTCTGTGGATGAATGTGATTCTCTCATGCATCAGAGCTCATGTATGTGTTCGGTCATCAGCGCTGTAAAACATCTGCTGGTGGGAGTTTCTGATGACCGACAGTCGGACGAACCACAAAAGACAGATACACATCTGTCCTGTGAAAGAAGGAAAGAATCACTGAATCCGGCTGGAAAATCACAGACGTCTTTCTTCTTATCAGTCTGTCATATTTGACTTTCTTTGTGATTTTGAGACTGAACAAGACTAGATTTGATAAAAGAGACCAAAAGCAAGAGAGAAAGAGATTCCTTTCCATGTTTCTAACAAAGAGCTATTGTAGCAGGACATAAAGAGACGAGGAATCTCTCAGCGGAGTGTGTGAGAGACAGACAGGAGACGGACACACTGCCGCATCTTTCATCCCAAAGAGAAGAAAGAAGTCAAAGAATCCTTCATTCTGCTGGACTGATACAAGAACTATTGTTATTCCAGAGGTCACCACCAGATCACAGACACTCGCCTAGCAACACCCTAGCAACCGCATACCAACACTCACAACACCTTAGAAGCTGCACAGCAACTGTCCATAACATGATGACTTCTGCAGGCAAACTGTCAGTCTATATACAGTATACTGTTCAAACGGCCTTGACAAGACATGTTTTGCTCACCAAGGCTGCATTTATTTGAGAAAAATACAGTAAAATCAGTAAAATTGAGAAATATAATTACAATTTAAAATAGCTGTTTTCTATGTGAGTATCTGTTAAAATGTAATTTATTTCTGTGATCAAAGCTGAATTTTCAGCATCATTACTCCAGTTTTCAAGGTCACATGATCCTTCAGAAATCATTCTAATATGCTGAGCAGTATTACTTTTATATCACTGAGATACCACTAGATCAGATTTTTTATTAATATTTTTAATTTGTTTTATATATGTATATATATATATATATATATAAAAGATTGTCATTTTGTTGTGTTTGTTGGTTTTATTTGTAATGTCTACCCAGCAACGTTTTTTAAAAGTTATAACATTTAACATTTGATATGTTCTCATAATGTTGAGAGAAAATGTTCTTAGAACAACATTCTCATAAAACAAAAATTCATAAAATTCATAAAAATAAAGTTAGCAGAACAATGTAAGAAATGTTTTTGTAACCTTTAAATAAAGTTACAATCACCAAAAAAGAAAAAAAAGAAAAAATGGACTAGTTAATTTTTTAGAAACATTTTAAAACAATGTTCCTAAAGGGTTTTAATAACTTAAATTTGTAACCTGGTTATATATTAATTTTTATTTCAATGTAGCTTTTAAAGTTTTATTTCTTCTTTTATTTTATTTATTTTTAAGCTTTTTTGTTTATTAAGATTTTTTGGCTTTACTTAACTATTTAATAACCCCGATGCTGATTTGCTGCCTGAGAAACATTTCTGATTATTATCAATGTTGTAACAGTTGTGCTGCCCAATATATTTTGTGCAAACCAACACATTTTATTTTTCAGGATTCACAGATAAATAGAAAGTTCAAAAGAACAGCATTTATTTAAAATAGAAATTATTTTTAACATTATTAATGTTTTTATTGTCACTTTTGATCAATTTAATGCATCCTTGCTTTATAAAAGTATTAATTTCTTTGAATGTAAAACTTTGAATGTAAGTGTAGATATATAGAGTAATTTGTGAGATCATTGTTTGTCTTGTACAAAAATCAGACCTTGTTTACACAAACTTTAAAATAAAGGTACCTTGTAGAACTTTAAGAGCCAAAAACACAATAATGTCACAGAGCTGATTTAACTGTGAAAATAAAATAATTTTATTAGCACATTAGGATTTAGTTTTAAGAAGCCTTCACTCTAGATCTAAAAAGAAAAAGCCAAGAACATACACACAACTGTATATGGTACAAACAATCCCACAGAGTATTTCTAAAGGGCCTAAACACACACACACACAGACACACACACACACACACAGACAGAGATCAACACTGAAGCACGAGATCCAAACATCTGTCCGTGCTGATTCTGCCTTCTAGCGGCCAGCAGCAGCACTGCACTTTCAACTAGGATCAATAAAAGATAAATAGATCACACTATTTCACCTCATACAACAGATACTGACACACACACACACACACACACAGCTGGAGATGCATGCTGCAGAAACACTTTAATAATCCATATCAGGTCCGCTCAGAGATGAATCAGTCACATTTACAGTACATGTATGTATTTGACATTCACTGAATCTATATTCCAGTTGTATATAATACAGTTGATATTGCACATAGACAGATACAGCCGGTCATGCCTGACAAAAGATGCTTCAAAACTGACAATTTGATGGCTAAAGGCACGTGTGCAACAGGAAAATAAATATATTCAAATTAATTAATAAAAAAAGGTTTTTACAAATGTAAAAATATTAGCCTTAGATAAAAACAAAACATTTTAAGTAGAAATAAAATATTATATTTTAAAATATCTTTCGTACAGTATTATGGAATGATCTGTAGTTAAGTAAATATATCTATAAATATTCATACACTCCCAATATGTAATTCATTTACTGTCACACTTTTCTCTAGATTATTTCTCTGGCTCAGAGTTTAACGTTTATTTGCGCACAAACATCTGTAAACGTACATGTTTGCTCTTTATTAAATCTAGCAGTTAAATAATCAATTTATTAATAAACAAAATCTGTTAAATTTGGCACCTACAATGTTTAATGTTAATTTGACTGCAGTTTTTAGAGCTGTTATATGAAATGAAATGATTTTCAAATATAATGTGCGTGTTTAAAGGCGGAACTGATGGGAATGAATCTGCAGACGTCACAGTGATGGCGTCTCATCTCTTCTGCTCTTCATTCCTTCACTCAGTCTTCCAGACTTTGTTCAGGACCTTCACAACCTCCTCGTAGATGATGAAGACGATGGCCACGTCCAAACACACTCGGCCCAGCCGTGGGACCGTGCCCTTATAAAACCTGCACACACATCAACACATTTCATCACTGGAATTACAGTTCATTAAAACCAAAACCATAACAACACTCTTAAAAATAACGCTGCTTCGTGATGCCATAGAAGAACCTTTTTGTCTAAATGGTTCCATTAAGAACCTTTAACATCTGAAGAACCTTTCTGTTTCACATAAGCTTGTGAAACAGAAAGGTTCTTTAAAGAACATTTGACTGAATGGTTCTTTGTGGAACCAAAAATAGTTCTTCTATAGCATCACTGTGAAGAACCTTTTAAGCAGCTTTATATTTAAGCGTGCATATTCATTAATTTACATAAATAAATGTTAACTTAAATATAATATAAAAAAACATATTTTGTTTCAGTTAGTTGCCAAGGCAACATTGCTAATTTTTCAAGTAGATGTAATGAAATATCTAAAACTGAAATAAAAATAATAAAAAAAAAACTATAATGAATGCATAAAAAATAAAATAAAATAAAAATAATCAAAATGACAAAACACAGCAAAATTACTACAACTTTTTAAAATTAAAATGTTAACGGAAAATATCGAAATAAAAACAATTTCAAAAATATTAATAAAATCTATAATAGTACCTCAGTGATACTAAAATAACACTGACTGTAAGATATGTTTATGGGTTAAATCAGGGATTCCCGAACATTTTTTTTGTTTGTTTTGGTCAGCTGAATCCCTTTTACCTAAAATATGTATTTAATATTAGTTATTATTATAATTAAATATTATAATATAAATTATTATATTCCAGGAATTTAACTACACATTCACGTGCTCACATTTTCTGATGTTAATTAATGGTCACAAGACATGCAGATGATCAAATGAAATATTTCATCTTTTTAGTAAGTGTTTATTTTGATTTTATTTTTAATTTTTTTTAATTATTTCATTATTAGCTTTTCATCAACTAACAAACCTCAGTTTGTTAAACTAAATTGATCAACCCAAACTTAACCAGCAAACCAGTGTTATTTTAGTATCACTGATATACTATTATAATTTTTAATGTTTTGAATATATTTTTATATAGAGATTTTATTTTTTTATTTTGTCTGTTTACATTTTAATTTTAGTCAAAGTTTTAGTAATTTTAGTAGTTTTTGTCATTTTTGTTAGTTTTGTTTTTATTTCAAATATGTCTATAGTTTTTATAGTTTTATTTTATTTAGTTCTAGTTATTTTAGTATTTCAGTGAGACATTTTGCCTTGGCAACTAGCTGAAATAAAATAGATTTTTAAAAAATAATTTATAATAATTTTTTTAGATAATTTTTCAAATAATTATTTAATTTCAGTTAATGCTTATTTTATTTCAAATAATGTAATTTTTTAATTTTTTCTTTTTTATATTATTTAATGATATTAACCCTGCCACACACAAACCTTTCTGCATTTGTACATTTTCATTAGGAGATTATTTAGTATGTTTATTAAGCTTCTTTTTGTGTACACACACACACACACACACACACACACACACACACACACACACACACACGTACACATACACGTACACGTACACACACACGTACACACACACACGCACGCACACACACACGTACACGCACACACGCACACGCACACACACGCACATGTACACGTACACACACACGCGCACACGCAAACACACACGCACACACACACACACACAAACGTACACGTACACGCACACACGCACAAGCACACGCACACACACGCACATGTACACGTACACACACGCGCACACGCAAACACACGCACGCACACACACAAACGTACACGCACACGCATGCACACGCACACACACACACACGTACACACACACACAAACGTACACGCACACGCACACGCACACACACGCACACGTACACGTACACACACGCGCACACGCAAACACACACGCACACACACACATACAAACGTACACGTACACGCACACACGCACAAGCACACGCACACACACGCACATGTACACGTACACACACGCGCACACGCAAACACACGCACGCACACACACACAAACGTACACGCACACGCATGCACACGCACACGCACACACACACACACGTACACACACACACAAACGTACACGCACACGCACACGCACGCACACACACACGTACACACACACGCGCATACACAAACGTACACGCACACACACACGCACACACACACACACACACACACTTACGCTGCTGGTCCTTCATGCCGCATGATCTTCATGGCACAATCCATTGTGCTTTTATACTTATGAGCTTCCAAACCCTAAAAAAACACACACATTTTCATTAAAACTTCTTTTCCAACAGAAATACTCTAGTATACACTTCACCTTAGAAACCGTTTTATTTTATAATAGCAAATCAATTTCATACATAGTGCTACAATCTCAGATGATTTGAAACAAATGAGGACTGAAATTCGTGGGCCAGAAACAATAAATATCATGAGCTGCTTATTTATTTTATTTATTTTTTCTAATATGATATTTATTTATTTTTTTATTTTTTCTTCTAATATTGTGTTTTACTGTATTGTATTTTTATTTTATTTTATATTTATTTTATACAGCACTTTTGGTTTTGAAAGTGCTTTATAAATAAAATTTAATTTGATTTGCTTAAGTGTGGCAGTCAGATGTAACACACACACACACACACACACACATATATATATATATATATATATATATATATATATATATATATATTACATAATTAATACAATTCATAGAAATCAATTCATGACATCTGTAAATAATTTAAAATAATAGAGAAAATAAAGTGTCTGGATTAGTTGTGCATTGAGTCAAAAACAGAAAGAATAAGGTGTGTTTCAATGCTGCAGATCAAGTGCTTTCAATAGATACAGCTTCACTGCTCATAACAGGATTGATCTGTGTCGAGAAGAGCTGATAAATGATCGGTGTACCTGCATTCTGGTCTTGATGACGTCCAGCGGCGTGTTTCCAAACACACTCGCCGCTCCTGCAATCGCTCCAAACGCTCCTGTGATGATGGGGTTGATGGATTTGTTGGGATTGTCACCTACAACACATCCAAAAAACAGCTCATGTGAACAGATGAGACTCTATCTGCCATCAGAGGGCAGTGCAGCTCACACAGTGTGTTATATATAATGTGATACTGCTCAGTGCACAAACACACACTCACCCTTGTACCAGTTCCTGAGAGAGGTCATGACGAAGAAGCGGATCGCCTGATTGGATCCCTGTTTGAGGACGGTCGCTGTGAGGCCTTGATACGTCCCTCTGATTCCTGAGAGACACATACAGAGCATCACTTACTACAAACACGGAAAACACATTATATACATCCTATCACATGCACTATAATAGTATGGTGTTGTTTAAATCACTTATTTGCAAATACATTAATATCTAAGATCTCTTTACAGTCAATTTAAATTTACATCAAGAGATTTTATCAAGAAAAATTTACATCTTGATATTTTTCTTTACAATAATTCACACACAATCTTTTGTTAGACTATGCAAAAATAATACAAAGTTCAAATAAAATAGAAAATATAATCATTGCTAAAACATATCGCTTGCTAGATGATTTTTTTTTTTTTTTTTACTTATTTGTAGCTTCTAAAATAAAATAAAACTTATAATAAAATTAAAGCCCAACATAATCCTGCAAAGGACAAGTGAAAAATAAAATAAAAGCTCCATCATCCTAATGACTCGACACAGGACAAGTGGTTTGGGTAAACAAACAAAACAAATAAACAAAATAAAATTATGGTGACTTAAATTTAATGCATAATATTCAGACTGTCATTATCATGATGAGTATAAAGAATTGACAGAAAGACAGAAGTAAAAGAGCAGGGAAGATACAAAAATAAAATAAAATAAAATAAAATAAAATAATGAGGACTTACATTGACACATAATATTCAGAATGTAATTACCATGATGAGACTAAGAATGTCAAAAGTAAGCAGGGAAGATACAACAATAAAATAAAATAAAATAAACACTAAAGCAATTACTTGCTATATTCACCTCTTTGATTTGAAATAAAATAACAAATAAAAAATTAAAAAAATAATAAATTAATTTACATAATCTCAACCAGAAAGTGAAGACTGTCATGATTGTATTAATGTGTTTCAACTATCTTTTTAAACTGTTGTCATGGGGGAAAATTCAACAGGACAGACCTTGCAATCAGGACACGGAGTTTTTCCCACAACTATGAGCTGAAACAGTCAAAACAACAGGTTTTTCACCTTGAGTTCTGACGATCTCTTGCACTCCGTGGAAAAAGCCTCTGTATTTGGGATTAGCAGAGGTTTGATCATGGATGAATTTCACCTGGAAACACGAGAGATGAAGCACATACGGTAAAACTGCGGCAGAAATAAATGCCAATGCTAATGTAATTTTCAACATGAATGACATTTGACCTCACCTTTATGGTCTCCATGGGACAGACGATCAGGACGGCCTCCATCACGCCGGCACCCAAACCGCAGACTAACCCTCGAGTGCTGTCCAGCTTCCCAGCCTCGTCCTTCATCTGGTTACTGAGTATCTCAAACACACCAAACCTGCAGAGGAACACAGAGACTTTACATTAAAGCATATTCAGTGTAACTGCTTCATCATAATCATCATCATCATCATCATCATACACCACTGTGTTTTAAATGAAGCAGAGACTGAGGTGAAGTAAGCAAACATTAGAGAATAAAGTATTGCTGCAGGGCTGGAAACTAATCAGATGCTGAACCTCAGCGCGCTCTCCAAAAAACCTGTTAACATTTCAAAAAAATAGCATGCAATATAAATCAATCATTTTTTTGCACCCCAATAAGTCACACAAAGTTGTTTGTTTCTGAGGAAAGCATACCAGAATTAATGGTAAACAATGCAAGTTATGTAAATATGCAATAAATACAAACAATAAATTAATTAATTTAACAATTATAGCTAAAGTAATTGTTTGCTATGTCACTTCTTTTATTTGGCTTATTTGATGCTTCTAAAAATAATATAAAATAAAATAAAATAAAATAAAATACTAACTAATGCAAAGTTTGCTATATCACTTCTTTCATTTGGCTTAATAAAACAAAATTAAATGAAGTAAAATAAAATAATCACTAAAGTAAAGTTTGCTATATCACTTCTTTCATTTGGCTTAATAAAACAAAATTAAATGAAGTAAAATAAGATAAAATAAAATAAAATAAAATAAACACCAAAGTAAATTTGCTATGTCACTTCTTTCATTTGGCTTAATAAAATAAAATAAAATAAACACTAAAGTAAAGTTTGCTATGTCACTTCTTTCATTTGGCTTAATAAAATAAAATAAAACATATTTTGGCAATGTTAAAAGGTGAATAGTTTTTGGGAGGTTGTACAGTCTACTATTAATAGTAATTTCACTCTACATATACCAAAATCTACATATACCATTTTATGTTCTTCACTTGGGAGATATTCCAGATGACGTTGTAAAAGTAAAAATAAAATAAAAATTTTATTGGCAACAAGTAAAAAGGCGATAACCCACCTACGAGAGAAGACTGTTTCAAATAGTAACAGAGGTTAGAGAAATGGAAAGACCCACATATACACTTCATCTGCAAACGCAAATCTTTGAGAACAAATAAAGGACATGGTTAACAAGCTCCTTCGTGGTCTAGATGATTGGATTTGTAAATGTATATAAATGTTTATTGATATAATGTACTGGTGAAATAATTAAGGGTTTATATGTAACATATGGCAATCTTTGTTATTCCTGAAAGTTTTATGTAGTGTATAGCAACATTTGTTATATTTTAATTTATTTTGTATTTATTTTTTTCTTTTTCTGTTATGTAAGGTGTTCTTCTGTTCTCAACCAAAAAACAATTAAAAAAATAATAAGTATAAAAAATAATAAAATATAAAATAATAAAAAAATAAAATACAATAAAATAACAAGGACTTACTTTTACCTTATAATATTTTGATCGTCACTACCATAATGCTATATCTATTAGGGATGTAACGATACGCATATTCGTATTGAACCGTTCAGTACGAGGCTTTCGGTTCGGTACGTATTACAAACCGAAGGATTCGTTGGACTAATCCTATTACGTTTAGAAGATAAAAGAGCTTAAAGTGTGTGAAATATCAGTGCCACAACAACGTAACAGGCATCGTGCTGTCTGCCCCGCAATAACCTCCCCTTGCTGGGGTGCGTCGAAAGACATGATCTTCGACGATAGCCAGAGATATTGTCAAAAACATCAATTATTGGCAATCTTAAGAGGATTTGGCATTTCCAATTAATGTAGGCCTGTTACATTCTTATTTTTATTAGACCTATTATTATTATGAAGTTACTTTTATTATTAAATTAAAATTACAATTAATTTGCCCCCCAATAATTACCACATAACTGACCCGCTGCGAGGATAAGATTAGGCTATATTTACTCCTTAATTAAAAATTTTTAAAAAAAGGTCTTTTAAAACAGGTCTATTAGGCTACGGCTACCTACAATGAAATATAGTCCTATAATTAAAATATTAACACTGCAGTCATCAATAAAAATCAACTAAATAAAAAGCTTTTATTTCAAGCACCAACTTTCAAAAACAACCTGTTTAACACGAAATACGTTTCTTCTTTTTTTTTTTCACTATGTACAGGCCACAAGAGAAATATAAAGGAAATAAATGAAAACAGCTTATATTTGTTATCAGCATATGTTGAAGTAGATTGGTCTCTCTTTGTCTCTGAGAGAATAAGCGGCGTCAGATGCCGAAAGCTTCGTCATTACTGTTCACCAGCATAAATCTTGCGCAAAGTTTGCATGTGTGCAAATGCGTGCTTGTGTGTTATCCATTGGCTTACCTTCATGGTTTAAAAGAGAAATATTTCCAACATTGCAACGTAACCAATTGCCCCGCCCCCCATATCGAAAACGTACCGAACCGTGTGTCGTATCGAACCGAACCGTGATTTCTGTGAACCGATACACCCCTATTATCTATATATAGCAGAAATAAGAAGAATAGTACGCTAGTATGCTGTTTTAAATTCATCCACTGGCTCTGTATATTACCTGTTAACACACAGGAAACACAGATATGCATTTCCACAAACTTTATTCATGCAGACACACGATTAGCCTCAAGTCACAGTCCTCAGAATCAGATCTGAGGCTTATTTTAAAGCGTTTCCTCGTGAATCGAGCCGCGTCAGCAGTGAAGCGTCAGCGCCGGCGGGAAGGCCACAGGTGTCCATTAGCAGCAGGAAACAGCCCTGTGTTTTTATTACCTGCTCCATGTTTATTTCTGTTACTCAAGACAGATACGACCGCAGGACGTCCAGCAGAGTCCAGCGCTATTTATAGCACCGAAGTGAACAGAAGAGCTAAACACAAACTGTCTGTCATTCTACCTGAACCTCGACTCGTCTGTCTGCTTAACGTCTCCACCGGCGTCATTCATTTATCCTGACTCTCTCTATCTCTCTCTCCCTCTCACTCTCTCCATCAAATTCAATTTACTCAAATTCAATTTTAAAATCATCCATCCAGCTCTATTCATGCAGCATTTTCAGCATGACAGAATGAAACTCCCACTAACCAAGACAGACTGGCTGTTTAGAAAGGAATACTAACCAGCTGCTAAACATATGCATACTATTTTTTACTAAATTGTGAAACAGTATGCAGTATGCATTAATAAATGACTCAAACAGCAGTATGCTGAAGCACAAGCTCACAATGGCTGCATTTGGAATGGAATACTTGCATGCTTACCAAGTAGTGTGCACCATGGATATTATCATTAAATATAACTAAAACCAAAACACAAACAAACAAACAAACAACTCTGTTACTTGAAATAAACTACAGATAATATAAAAAATAAAAACGAAAACTAAACTACTAATGAAAACTAACAGAATATTAATGAACTAAAACAAAAATGTATTAAAAAATATAGATATTTAGAAAAAAAAAAATTATAAAAATGATAAAACAACTAAATTACTAAAACTAACTAAATGAAAATATAAAATAAAAACTAATTTGAAATATGGATTAAAAACTATAAGAGTATATTAATAAACTAAAACAATTTTGAATAAATTGAATAAATGAATAAATATATTAAATAATAATAAAAATGACAAAACACAACAAAATTACAAAAACTAACTAAAACAAAAAAATAAAAACTCGTTCAAAATATAAATAAAAACTATAACATTATATTAATGAACTAAATCAAATATTTATAAAGAATTGTATTAACAAAATTGAAAGTAATGAAAATGATGAAAACAGCAAAATTACTAAAACTAACTAAAATGAAAATATAAAAATAGACACTTATTCAAAATATTAATAAAAACTATACCAGTATATTAATGAACTAAAACAAAAATGTATAAAAAACATTTACAGTATATATATATATATATATATATATATATATATATATTTTTTTTTTTTTTTTTTTAAAAACAAATAAAAAAATTACAACAAAATCACTAAAATTAACTGAAATGAAAATTAAAAAATTAAAAAAGGAATATATGAAATAAATAAGAATTAAAACAATTTATTAACTTGAAATAAAGTAACTCTTAAATAAAATAAAATAAAACATAAAAAACCTTTTACTTTAGCTAATTGCCAAAGCAACTTTTGTCGTTGTTTAATGTGGTTTTAACTAGTACTAAAATAACTTATTAAATAAAAAATATTAAAACTATATAGACATATTCACAAGTAAACAAACAAAAACTAAAAAGACAAAAAATTTAATTAAAATGAAAACTGAAAATATAAAAATGAAAACAAATTCAAAATAAATAATAATAAAAACTATAATAGTCTATTAATGATACTAAAATAACACTAATATGCACTGAATAGTGATTATACAAAAAAAGTATATATTCTCAAAAAAATAATTTCAAACAGTAGAATAAACACATGATATAACTAGCATATTTAATTAAAGCATAGAGTTTTTGTCTTAGAAAAAAAAAAAGTTCAATTTTTAAATCTAATTTTGTGTAAAAATGTAACTTTTGGCAGTCCAATCAAATAATGATCAGTTGATATGACTTCCAGGTCAAGTTGAGTGCATTGCATTGTGGGATACAGTCTTCTACAGTGATATGCATACTGCACATTTTGTAGCACTAATGCAAAAAAAAAACAAAAAAACCTGTACATATAAATGATTTTGAGCTGATTTTGAGGATATGCACGCTTGCAGACCCTCTGTAAACCGCTGTGCATCTATCAGAGCCGCAACGGTTTCTGTCTCTGACAGACATCTGGGTGCAGCGCTCTGAAAACACACAGCTGCATTCAAATAAGACGCTGCTCATAAATGTAATCTGGGCTCGGATCCAGCGGTCAGTGTCAGACGTACAGCACTGGATCCATTAGCAGGACAAACGCAAGGTCACCCGCGCAAAACCAGTCCAATCAGCTAATGAAAAGAGGAGGAGGAAGATGATAATCAATCTGAGTGTGATGAAGGCACAGACGACACACACTTAAAGAGACACACACCGCTAAACCACCGCTGATCCAGAACCAGTCCGGCATTGGATGAATTAGATTCAGAATAACTAGAATGTGAACAATGAGAAACGTAAGATTGTCTGGACACGCGTTTCACTTTCATCTTTTCATGCATGAATGAATCCTAAAAGAATTTTATTCCTGTTTTCTCTCCATGTTAAAGGAATTGTTTTCCTATAAATGAAAATTCTGTCATCATTTATTCACCCTGAAGTCGTTTCAAACCTGTCTGGAAACCTGATTTTTAAGGAAAATGTTAATGCTGCTCTAGTTTTTAATACATTTTAAATTAATTTTATTTAATATAAAACAAAAAATTAAAAACTTATTTCACTTTAATTGCAATGAATAGGTTATTTTCATTGCCATTAAAGTAAAATAACTGAACATAAACATAGGAGCCTGAGAAAAATGCTCATTTTAGAACAAAATTTCAAACGGCACTTAGAGGCTTTTGCATCTGAACACTTCATATTAATAAACCATTATATTGGTATATTAATTATTAGTATATTAATAAAATTGTGTTATTTTTTCTTATGCATCTATTATGATTATCTTATATCTTAAAAACAAAGTATAAAAATTACATGGATGTATTTAAAAATGAATAAAAATGACAAAAACAATACAATTACTAAAACTAACTTAAATGAAAATGGAAAATATAAAAATAAGAACTAATTAAAAATATTAATAAAAACTATAACAGTATATTAAACAACTAAAAAACTAAAAAATGTATATATAAAATTTATATAGCTATTAAAATAAACTACTAAAAATAGCAAAAAACAAACTGCTAAAATTTTCACTAAATTGAAAATGAAAACAAAAATATAAAAATAAAATTAATTAAAAATATTAATAAAAACTATAAGAGTATATTAATGAACTAAACAAAACAGGCATAAACAAACAGGCATAAAATTATATAGATATATTTAAAAAAAAAATGAACAGAAATAACAAAAACAACTAAATTACTAAAACTAACCTAAATGAAAAAGAAAATGGAAAATAAAAGAAAAAGAAAAGAAAAAAAGAAAAGAAAAGAAAAATTAATTCAAAATATGAACAAAAAAACTATAACAGTATATTAATAAACTAAAAACTAATCGCAAAATTGCATAAATATATATAAAAAATATTAAAAATTACAAAAACAACAATATTACTACAACTAAAATGAAAATTAAAAAAAATATGAAAACAAAAAATATTCATAAAACCTATCCACCTTATTCTTCAAAGTGGAAATAAGCCTTGGTGAGACTTCCAATTCATTAGCCGCTACAGGGAAATAACGAGAAGAATAACAACGTGCAGTAAACGGTAAAACTGTTTACACTACAAACCAGTGCATTCATAATTAAGATAATATATTAAAATAATACAGTGAGACACACCGGTTTGCAATATCAAGCAGCAAAACAAGCGGTTTTGTACCGCTAAAAATAGCTGGACGTGGATGAGACTGGAAGCCAGACACATTACATTTGTAATGTGATGAGGTGGATAACAGTAAATGAATTAAACTTAATTAACAATGCTTAGAAAACAGCACACGAGTATACGGACTACCGTTAGGCAGTGTTGGGCAGTAGCGTCGCTACAAGTAACGTTAGTGACGCTACTAGTTTAACTACATTTCTCAGTAGCGTGGTGGTAGCGTCGCTGTTTTCTGCTTTTCAGTAGCGAAGCTCTTTTTTTGATCAAGTAGCGTCAACAAAAGCTAACGTTACATTTTCCAAAGCATTTCTGAAACTCAAGCTCAAATCAGAAATATAACTTGCTACGCATCACTGATCCTGGATCAGTAAGTGATCCCACCGCCACTAAAGCTCGTAACGCCATTGGCTCCTCAACCTGTCAATCAAACCTCATTATTCCTCCCGCCTCTCTCGTCAAAGAAGTGCGGCGCGCAGTTTAGAGCATCTCAGCTTGTTTGCCGTCTGAAGGTAAACAAAGAGCTGTTGATTGAATAAGTACAGCGTTTTCTTTACTCTATATTTATAAAGGCTAATGTTTTTTGTATTTGAGGAGTGGAGAAGAGTGTCTTAGTCTAGCATTTTGTTGTCAAGTCACAGCCAAATAGCTCGTGCGAAGCGCTGAATCTTTTGTGATGCTTTGGCCAAATAACAGAAAAAACTGAGCGCCCACATAGAGACAGAAAACTGTCGAACTGCAAGTTCATAAAAATGTAAATGCGATGCCCGTACTGCCTTTGATGTGGCAGTAATGACAGGGGAAAAATGCTGGTCAAAAGCTTGAACTTGATTTTGGTGAAATGTTAATAATATGACACATGTAACGATACAGATAGCCAGGCCTATACATCTATATGATAACACTATATAATAAGATTTCATTAATGCTAGCTGTATTAACTAACATGAGCATACAATTGAACAATACATTTATTACACTATTTATTAATCTTTGTTAATGTTAGTTAATGAAAATACAGTCGTTCATTGGTAGTTCATGTTAGTTCACAGTGCATTAACTGTTAACAAACACAACTTTTGATTTTACAGTTTTTCTCAGACACTTTGTTGCATTTCTCGAATCATCCTTAATATTTGTAAAGTATGTGCATTTCTCAAAACAATTTGTACAAACAGCACCACACAATGGATTACCTGCAAAAGCCTGAAACCTATTCAAAATATTTAGTTCATCTCTCAAAAGTATTTATGTCAATGAACATATCAGACAGTGCCATCAGAATGAAAAGTCCTTGTGTCATTGTTCACAAACAAGATAGTCAAAATGCTTAGTCATGTTGTCAATATAACAGTGCAAACTGTTCGTATTACCTGATATAAACTATGGCAACAGTTTGGATGACAGTTACTGTACTGAAATGCAGAAGGCTGCACTTCTTATGTTTGCCATATCCGTTTCAAAAGTATAATTTACATATTACTGTATGTGGGGATATTGTTTGAAAGAGACTGGATAGGATTCACAGTTACACTTTTACTAGTGATCTGACCAAAAAAAAAAAAAAACATTACAACGTCATTGTGATATAGAAAAGAAAAATAAATATGGGCACAAAGTCAAAAATACAAAATTAGAAAGACAAACACAGGCAGAGCTTTGCTTTTGCATGCAATTGCAAGCAATTGCAACTTAAAGTGTTAGAGTGTTAACTACGGCTACTCACAAATCAGGCAACCAACTGGACCTTATTTACACACGACACTGCTCCACTGATCATGTGCTGGTTACTCCACTACACACCTCGGATCACTTCCTCCTCACTCTTAACCTCGACGTGATTCCTGACACAAGACATACCCCTCCACATGTCACTTTTCGACGTAACTTACGCTCACTCTCACCCTCCTGGTTATCTGCTATGGTTTCATCTTCGCTTCCTCCCTCTATACAGTTATCATCTCTTGATGCTAACAGTGCTACTGATACTTTCTGTTCCACTCTGACATCTTGTTTAGATACTTTCTGCCCCTTATCTTCCAGGCCAGCCCATACCACCCCTTCTGCCCCTTGGCTATCTGACGTTCTCCGTGAACATCGTTCTAAGCTCAGGGCTGCAGAGAGGATATGGTGCAAATCACAAAATCCTACTGACCTTAATTTATATCGATCACTCCTCTCTGACTTTTCTGCTAATGTCTCTACTGCTAAAAGAACATACTATCACAACAAAATTAACAATTCGCCTAACTCTCGCATGCTCTTTAAAACATTCTCCTCCCTCCTTTGTCCTCCTCCTCCCCCTCCTTCATCAACTCTAACAGCTGACGACTTTGCCACATTCTTCATTAATAAAATTATAAACCTCACTGCACAATTCTCCACACTACAAACTGTCAAACACATCTTACCAGCAAACAAACACTCGTTCACATCCTTCTCTCCACTCTCTGAGGCAGAAGTCTCTAAACTCATCCTTTCCAGTCATCCTACTACTTGTCCGCTTGATCCTATTCCATCTCATCTCCTTCAAGCCATTTCTCCTGCAGTTGTACCTGCACTCACTCACATCGTTAACACATCCCTTCACACTGGAGTTTTTCCCTCAGCATTTAAACAGGCTCGTATAACCCCATTTCTTAAGAAACCCACTCTTAACCCAACTCTTTTAGGGAACTATAGACCAGTTTCCCTTCTACCTTTCATTGCAAAAACACTTGAACGAGTTGTGTTCAACCAAGTCTCTGCCTTTCTCACACAGAACAACCTCCAGGACAGTAACCAATCTGGCTTCAGAAGTGGACATTCGACCGAAACTGCCTTGCTCTCAGTTGTTGAAGCCCTAAGACTTGCAAGAGTGGCTTCCAAGTCTTCATTACTTATCTTGCTGGATCTATCCGCTGCTTTTGATATGGTCAACCACCAGATCCTCCTGTCAACCCTATTGAGAAAGGGCATCTCAGGAACCGCTCTCCAGTGGTTTGAGTCTTACCTCTCAGATAGATCCTTCAAGGTATCTTGGAGAGGTGAAGTATCCATGTCGCAACATCTAGCTACTAGGGTGCCTCAGGGCTCAGTCCTTGGACCACTTCTCTTGTCTGTCTACATGGCATCATTAGGTTCTGTCATTCAGACACATGGCTTTTCATATCACTGCTATGCTGATGACACTCAACTCTACCTCTCATTCCATCCTGATGATCCAACGATAACTGCTCGCATCTCAGCATGTATAACAGACATTTCTTGCTGGATGAAGGACCATCACCTTCAACTCAACCTAGCTAAGACAGAACTGCTTGTAGTTTCAGCAAACCCATCACTTCATCACAATTTCACCTTCCAATTAGGCTCATCAACCATTACTCCTTCAAAAACAGCCAGAAACCTTGGAGTTGTGATTGATGATAAGCTGAATTTCTCAGACCACATTGCTAAAACTGCCCGGTCCTGCAGATTTGCTTTATATAATATTAGGAAGATCAGGCCCTTTCTTTCGGAATATGCAACAAAACTCCTTGTTCAAGCTCTTGTTCTGTCCAGACTTGAATATTGCAATGCTCTCTTGGCAGGTCTTCCAGCCAATTCCATCAAACCTCTACACTTAATCCAAAATGCCGCTGCAAGATTAATCTTTAATGAGCCGAAAAGAACGCACATCACACCTCTGTTCATCAATTTGCACTGGCTACCAGTAGCGGCTCGCATAAAATTCAAGACATTAATGTTTGCATACAAAACTGCCTTTGGCTCTGCACCCCTTTACCTAAATTCAGTACTTCAGACCTATGTGCCCTCTAGAAACTTGCGTTCTGCAAGTGAACGCCGCATTATTGTGCCTTCCCAAAGAGCCACAAAATCACTTTCTCTGACTTTTTCATGAACTGTTCCCATCTGGTGGAATGACCTGCCCAACTCAACCCGAGCAGCTGAATCCTTAGCCATCTTCAAGAAACGGCTAAAAACCCATCTCTTCCATCTTTATTTGACCCTCTAACTCTAGCATTCTCTTTTCTAATTTTATTTTATCTATCTCCTTTCTTTTTATTAAAAAAACAAAACAAAACACATACACACACACACACACACACACACACGACCCTCTATCAATTGCATATTTATTCTCTAACTGCTAGCTTTTCTTAAAAAACTAAAACACTAACTTTCTTTTCTATATTCTATCTACTTGTTTAAAAAAAAAAAAAAAAAACCTTGCTACGTATACTGCGTTAGACTAACAGAGACTTGTCATAGCGCTTGTATGTTGTTGCTCTTTTGTTGGTTTTGATTGCTTCTATTGTCCTCATTTGTAAGTCGCTTTGGATAAAAGCATCTGCTAAATGACTAAATGTAAATGTAAATGTAACTTGTTCAAAAGAATGAGAAACTGCTTTTATGATGTGCACAAGTGACTAGATGATGTGGAGCTTGAACAAGTAGTTTTGAGAATTTCATTTCTGATCTGAGAAATGCACCAAATCACCTGAGAAAAACTGTAATAGTGCATTAGTACATGTTGAAATTAACATTAATAAATGCTGCAGAAGAATTGTTCATTATTAGTTCATGTTAACTAGTTAACTAATGTTAACTAATGAACCTTATTGTGAAGTGTTACCATTTATATAAATGTATCTGTGTATAATAAAGCCACAATACCAACAACCAATAGGAGGTTTCCAGCCGACAGGAAAAATTTATTTTGCCTATGTCACAATATGAGGTAAATCCGGCCCTGTACATGATAGTGATTTTTGTTGCCAAATTGGTTTGGAACAGTTGTTGAATAAACAATTAAACTGAATGCCTTTCTATCTATCTGGACTGACAATTTTATTGATCACTGAGAGAGCATTGACTTGGTATGATGTTGGTTCAATATAAAAATGATTAAAAACTAAAAATAGCTTAGATGTAGTAAACTACTTTTGCCATGTTGCTGTAGCTTAGCTTGCTACATTTCCCAGGGCTGTAGCTTTAGTGTAGTGAAGCTTTATTTAATGAGTAACTGTTAGCTTAGCTCACTACATTTTCCAAGTAGCTTGTCCAACACTGCCGTTAGGACACTTTTACAGTGCTTTAATCAGCTGTTTTTGGAGCTTAATGGACATGTTCACAATGAAATGTGGCTGTGTGGAAAGAAAACAGTGTGAAGAGTTTCTGCTCTTGTCAAACGGCTGCAGAACGACAGCAGGGTGAGTAAACAGTGACAGAAGCTGATGTGTGTTTAGTGTGCAGAGGTCAGTTCTGTCGTTCTCCTCAGTGACCAGGAGAGCAGAGAGAGCAGAGAGCATCAGTCTGACAGACAGCGCCGGACACACACTGCTGCTCCGTCATATCACACACACACACACACACACACAGACTCATGGGAGAAACCAAACACAGCCTCTGAATGAGAAAGAGCTGCTCGCTTCAACAAAAACAATCAGCATAATAAATGTCAGCTGTCTGAAATAGATGGGCTGCACAGCTCAAATATGCATGAAGACACATCTGCTAGTTTCTGTTTATGTATTTATTACATTTACATTTAGTCATTTAGCAGACACTTTTATCCAAAGCGACTTACAAATGATATTATTAATTAATTATTAATAATAATAATAGTTGGCTTTTGGCTCAACAGATTGATCTAACATAGTGGCTCTCTTGTTGTCTCCTGTGATGTTTGTTTTATTTGCTTATTAATCTTTTTCCTTCTGAGATGTTGGTCTCATTTTTATTGGCTGTTGTTATTGTACAGCACATTGGTCAAGCTTGTGTTGTTTTAATTGTGCTCTATAAATAAATCAAACAAACAAACCTGACTGCAGATTTAGGGATGGATCCGTACAGCAGCGAGCTGAGGCCTCGATATAAACCCTTCACTCCATGATGACGGACCGTCTGTGACACACAGTCCGCTGTGAAGAAAAGATCACAACATCATCTCACGGTCTCTTCTGCTCAGCAAAGCTGCATTTATTTGATTAACAATACAGTAAAAACAGTGAAATATTATTAGAATTTAACATAGCTGTTTTCTATGTGAATATATGTTAAAATGTAATTTATTCCTGTGATCAAAGCTGAATTTTCAGCATCATTACTCCAGTCTTTAATGACAACGGTTTTATTCAATTTAATGGTATTGATATTAATAACACATTTTAATAAATAGCAAATTTTTAATGGACACAGAGCCAGGGTTATAATAGTTAACTAAAACTAAAACAATAATAAAAAAAAGAATAATTATTATATTAAATAAAATAAGCATTAACTAAAATAAAATAAAAAATCTACAACTTTTTAACATTTTATTTCAGCTAGTTGCCAAGGCAACATTTCCCATTTTCATTTAGTTTAATTTGAAGTACTAATATAACTAAAACTAAATAAACTAAATAACTAAAACTGAAATTAAAAAACCCTAATACCATAAAAAATATAAACTATAAATATAAACCATATTTATTATTAATGAACGAAGTTTATAAAAAGTATAAACATATTTAAAAAAAAGAATAAAAATGATAAAAACAACAAAATTGCTAAAACTAATAAAATTAGAGTGAAAACAGAAAAAATATTTAAAAATTTCATTCAAAATATTAAGAAAAACTCAATGATACATTAATAGTACTAAAATAACGCTGCACAGATCATCATCTGGGTATTAGAGATGTGCAACTAAGAGCAGCTGTCAGTCTGTCTGCTAAATCAACAGAAGGCTTGTTAAAATGTTCTCTGAGCTTCAGCCAGAGAGAGAGAGAGAGAGAGAGAGAGAGAGAGAGATGGAGAGAGAAAGAGAGAGATGGAAAGATAGAGAGAGGGAGAGAGAGAGCGAGGGAAGATAAGTTTGTTTACTTTCTGAGCGCAGCAGCAGCAGGTTGGAATCAGTTCTGGCCCAGAGAGTTTCACTAATTAACTCCAAAGAGGATGTGAACGTCACACATGAGAGTGTGTGCGCGAGTGTGTGTGCGCGCGTGTGTGTGTGTGCACTCACTGATGCCTCTGTAACGGGGCGGGTTAGCTTTCTCGTCTAACTGTAGCTGAGTCTTCACATACTCTGTAGGAAAGGTGATGCAGATTTCAATGCCACCTGCGATTCCACCTGCAGACGAAAGATCAGATAAACATGAACACACTCAAAACACACACAGTGTCAACATTTTGATTAGATTATGTTTCTTTCATAACTACATGAAGCAGTAGATTATGAGATACTCTGATCATGATTTGGTTCAAGTCAATCATTTAGGTATGATTTATGTAGAAAATATTTCAGATAATTTATGTAGAATTGTAGATAATATGACTGATAAAAAGATCAGCCTGTAAAATTTTGAAATGTTTTCATGTCTCTTCTGCTCACCAAAGCTGCATTTATTTGATCAAAAATGTAGCAAAAACAGTAAAATATTATTACAATTTAATATAACTATTTTCCACGTGAGTATCTGTTAAAACGTAATTTATTTCTGTGAACAAAGCTGAATTTTCAGCATCATTACTCCAGTCTTCAGTGTCACATGATCCTTCAGAAATCATTCTAATATGCTGATTTGCTGCTCAAGAAATATTTCTGATTATTATCAATGTTGAAAACAGTTGTGCTGACCAATATTTTTGTAGAAAATGTGATACATTTTATTTTTCAGGATTCTTTGGTGAATAGAAAGTTCAAAAGAACAGAATTTATTTAAAGTAGAAATCATTTGTAAAATTATAAATTCTTCAAATTATAAATGTCTTTCACTTTTGATCAATTTAATGCATCCTTGCTGAATAAAAGTATTAATATCTCTCAGAATAAAAAGTTTGTTATGATTTATAACAAATATAAATATATTTTTAAATGAGAAATTAATGTTTGATACACTGGGTATTATTACAGTATTTATTACAGACTATTAAAATAATCTGCATTTTTAAAGATGATTTTTAAGGCCTTGTTTTTACAGCCTTAAAATCAGTCACGATCAGTTCGTACAGATGCATCAGTCAGGATGAAATAAGAGCAACGATCCTCTCTCTCTCTCTAATTGTAATAGCTCATCTGCCCGTGGGGACATGGGAGACACACACACACACACACACACACACACACACACACACACCATTTATCCACCGTCTCACTGGCACAAACTGAAATATATAAGCTACACAACAAGGCTGAGAGCAAAACACTACATCCATCTCACTCACTGTACCTTTTCTATTTTCCTTTCCATTTTCTTGCTTTAGAGCAATGTTTTTTTTTTGTTTTTTTTTTGTTTTTTGTTATTGCACTTTTCTACAAGGTTCCATTTGTCAACATTAGAACTAACACTAAAAAATACCTCTAAAGCATTTATTAATCTTAGCAAATTTTAACATTTACTAATACATTATTAAAATCAAAAGTTGTATCTGTTAATATTATTTAACGGACCTGAGCTGACATGAACAAACAATGAACAGTTGTATTTTTATTGAGGTTAAAGGAGTAGTTCACACAAAAATGAACATTTGCTGAAAATGTCCTCACCCTCAGGCCATCCAAGATATAGATGAGTTTGTTTCTTCAGCAAATTTGTAGAAATGTAGCATTACATCACTTGCTCACCAATGGATCCTCTGGAGTCAATGGGTGCCGTCAGAATGAGAGTCCAAACAGCTGATAAAAACATCACAATAATCCACAAGTAATCCACAGCACTCCAGTCCATCAGTTATTGTCTTGTGAAGAGAAAAGCTGTGTGTTTGTAAGAAACAAATCCATCAAGATGTTTTTAACTTGAAACCGTTGCTTCCTATGGAGCCATTATACATAATAACGCTTCCTCCAGTGAAAAAGTGGTCTGGTCTGAATCAGGAGAGGAATCTGCACAGATCAAGCACTGTTTACAAGCCAAAACAGTCCAAAACAGCTCTAAATAAATATGTGGCTGGATTTTGATGTGAGAGACAACAGGAGATGCACGTCTTCACTGGAGGAAGTGTTATTATGGATTATGGACTCATGTTTTAGCTGGAAGCAATGGTTTAAAGTTAAAAACATCTTAATAATGGATTTGTTTCTTTTGTCTTCTCAAGATGTTAACTGATGGACTGGAGTGGTGTGGATTACTTGTGGATTATTGTGATGTTTTTATCAGCTGTTTGGACTCTCATTCTGACGGCACCCATTGCTGAGACAGTGATGCAATGCTACATTTCTCCAAATCTGATGAAGAAACAAAATCATCTACAGATGGCCTGAGGAGGAGTACATGTTCATTTTTGAATGAACTATTCCTTTAACAAAGATTAAAAAATAATGTATTGCTCCTTGTTATTTAATGTTAGTTCATGCACACTGAAAAAAAACGACTCATTGAATTTATTAAATTTTTTTAAGGTAAGTGGTTGCAATCAATTTATTTTAGCTACATTTAAATAAACAAATTTAGTTGACTAACTTTCAATTAAATTTGTTTATTTAAATGTAGCTAAAATAAATTGATTGCAACAACTTACCTTAAAAAATTTTAATAAATTCAATGAGTCGTTTTTTTCAGTGCATTAACTAACTTTAACTAATGCAATCTTATTATAAATTGTTACTAATTATTTTTTCTTACACACTGAGACCTGTTTGAAATGAGGGTGTTTTAAAATCTCTCTCACACACACACACACACACACACACAGAGCTGCTAAAGCAGCTAATCAATAACCCCATGAGCTACTGCTGGTCGCTTCACCCAGAAGCGTCATAAATCAAGCTAAAGGCCTTTACAAGCTCTCTGACGCGCTCACGTCTGCGTGTGGAAACAGAAACAGAGCGAACGGCAGGAAATTACCACAGACGCCACATCTGAGACCTGTCAGTGAAACACGACTGATTTACATGAGCGCAGAAATCAGTCAGCGCTCTGGGTGTGTGTTTCTGTAATAGCCTGCTGCATTGAAATATCAATCAAAACACACACACACACACACACACACACACACACAAACCTTAACCAAACACACCACATCAATAAAACGCTCTCAGCTCTCAGCATTCACACAAGATCTACAATCTACAATAATTGTCAAAATCCCATGATATGTTTGGTTAAAAATGTTAGTTTGCACTAAAGTGTCATCATTTACTCATTTACTCATCATTTATTCACGTCAATACAAAACCTGTACTTTCTTTCTTCAGTGCAACACAATAGAAGATACTTTGAAGAATGTCCATGCTGCTCTTTTCAATACAATGAAAGTGAATTAGGAAGGATGCTGAGGTCAAAAAATAGCAGAGAAAATAGCATAAAAATATCATAACAATAGTCCATAAGACTTGTGCACTAAGTTATAGTTATATGATGGATTATTCACTATATGGACTACTTTTGTGTTTTTTGTTTTTTTTATGTTTGTCTTTCTGGGGCTTACCAGCCCTGCATATGCTTTCATTATATGGAAAAGAGGATATTCTGAATATTCTTCTAAACCAACATACACTACCATTTCTGGGGTCAGTACATTTTTTTTTATTATTTTGTGGATAGACTTATGCTCACCAAGACTTCATTTATTTGACCAAAAATCCAGCAAAAATAGCAATATTGTGAAATATTATTACAATTTCAAAAACTGTTTTCTGTGTGAATATATTGTAAAATGTGATTTATTCCTGTGATCAAAGCTGAATTTTCAGCATCATTACTCCAGTCTTCAGTGTCACATGATCCTTCAGAAATCATTCTAATATGCTGATTTGCTGCTCAAGAAACATTTCTGATTATTAAATGCTCAATACTTTTGTGGAAACTGATACATTTTCTTTTTCAGGATTCTTTGATGAACAGAAAGTTCAAAATAACAGCATTTTTTAAATAGAAATATTTTGTAACATTAGAAATGTCTTTACTGCCAGTTTTAATCTATTGATCAGCACCCATAATGTATAAAAATATTAATTTCTTTAAAAAAAGTCTGACCCCAAACTTTTGCATCCACAGAAGAAATAAAGTGATACAGATAATGACAGAATGTTCACTTTTAATAATTATTAAGTCGCTGTTTTAATTAGATGTGGTGATTCCCGCCGGAGGAATGTGTTTCTGGATTCTGGCGATACATTAAAGGCAGATGACAGATGAATAATTCCTTTCATGTTTCTTGAGGAAGCAAACGATGACATTACGGCTCTATTAATACATGATGTTTGATCTACTCGAGGGCCTCGAGCCTCAGGTGGAGAGACAGATGAAATCAGCAGGACAGACAGGAACACAGAGACAGACGGAAGAAGAAGTGATTGTGAATGGAGGAGAGCCGCTGATGAGCGGAGCGCTGACGAACCATCGGCCTCAGAGAGGAGACAAGCACTCGCTGAGCTTAATTGCAGCCTCCCGGCGAGACACACACACACACACACACTCTTACACAGCAATGGCTGTATAAAGGGCTTGAGTGATGAAGAAAACACAATAGCAGCGATCTGACGGCTCTCCATTAGACAGAAGCGCCCGCAGGCGGCCGACCATCACTATAACACGGCTGCATGAAATATCTGAACAATATATCTCAATATATTTGAGCCTTCTGACAGAGTTCAATATACAGCAGGGTTCAAACGTCTGAGAGCACATTTCAAATATCGCAAAAATAAAACGGAAGCAATTTAAGTGTTATTTTAATATAACTAATATTCTATTACCATTTTTATATTTGTATTTTTATGTTTTTACTTTAATTTTAGTTAAAGTTTTGTTAGTATTATTATTATTATTATTATTATTATTATTATTATTATATTCTTTTGATTTATGCCTATATAGTTTTTATTTTTTTAATTAGTTTTAGTCATTTCAGTGCTTCAAGTTAAAGGAAAATGAGAAATGTTGAAATAAGTTTGTATTTATATATTTTATTTATAATTATTTTCTATTTATATTATTATTTTATCATTTATAAATATTTATAAATATTTTTATAAATATATTATTTATATTATATATTTTCTTTCAGTTTACTTTTTTTATAATTTTTCATTTATATAGTTTTAATTAAATAGCAAATTATTTTATTTAAAGTAACATTTGATTATATATGTATATATGTATGTGTGTGTGTGTGTGTGTGTGTGTGTGTGTGTGTGTGGCAATTTCACTCATGATCTTTTGAATATAATGCACACGATATTTGGACATATAAATATCGATATTTATGTCACTTTGTCCAAGTAAACTGAAAAGACTAAAACTAAAACAGTTCAAATCTAGTTAAAATAATCAAGACATGTTTTTGCTCTAGTAAATGAACACAAAAAATACAGAAAATACAAAACAAAAAATATAGAAAAAGAACAAAAGTTCTAAAATAAACCATGCAAATGAATTGTTGAATCACTGTTTGGTATCGATTCACAATTTGAACTGACTCACTGAAATGAATCAAAGGTTGCTGAATAGACTGAACGTTTCAGTGTTGTTGTTATATATTTTCAAAATATTTATACTGATGCAACAAAGTGCATTACTGTAAATATAACAAAGTGACATAAGAAGAGCAAGTGATTGTTCCTGCTCTTTTTTGTAAGTCGCTCTAGATAAAAGTGTATGCTAAACGCATAAATGTAAATGTAAAGCAAGGGGCAAAATGAATTTCTGTGCTAATCAACAGCATGTCACAGAGTTTAACCTTTCCTGTAGCTCAAATAGTAGAGCATGGCGCTAGCAACGCCAAGATCATGGGTTCGATTCCCAAGGAAAGCAAGAGCTGATAAAATGTAAAAACTGTAACTTGAATGCAATGTAAGTCGCTTTGGATAAAAGCGTCTGCTAAATGCATAAATGTAAATGTAAATGTAACCTACATCAAACCCTGAATGTTCCCTTAAAAACCACCATGACAGGAGATCCCACATGTGAACACGTTCTCCTGTCAGACGGCTGTAATCTCACTACACATGTGACTGTGGAAAACTGCTCTGGAATGCCGTGTGTGTGTAGCTTGTGAAATGTTTCCAGGTCACTGATGGGTTTGTGTGACAGTAAACCAGAGCTGCTCAACAATACAAAACAATACAGAGTCCAGGGGCTGAAAGCACAACACACTCGTACAATACACGTGAAAACAACACAAACACTCTGTACAGGACTAAACCGACCTGAACTGCCTGAACTTTCAGAACTGTCCCAAACAAAAGAGCTTTTTAATCTTAGTGTGACTGAAAAGTACAAATGCATCACACAAACAGAAAACACAGTTTTCACCTGTTTTAACTGTTTGAAAGCACTTACACACACACACACACACATATTATGAAGGGCCCAATTACTCAAAATTAAATCATTAAATAAATGTTGGAATATAAATAATTCATTAAATACATAATTTAATAATAAATACATAAATAAATGCATAAATAAATAAATAATAAATAAGTATTTATTTATGCATTTATTTATTTCGAAGTGCTGCAAAGTGCTCTTCCGCCATACATTATAGTTATCATTTTTTATCCGCTTAGAAAATCGCCACTGTTTATTTTGTGTCACCATACTTACTCGTGTAACTACTCATGTAACCGTCTTTAAATAGGGAAAACACGGAAGTGTTTGGTAGCATCTAGATTCATCTCTATTTGGATCCTAAGGAATGAATGGTGCTAAGCTAAACGCTAGCATAGTGGCGCCGCGCGCTAGAGTGATTAAGTGCACGCACTGAGACGGGAGATGTACGTATCAACTCATCTAAGTTGAGGGAAAAACATATTGGAATATGGAAAAACGGTGGCATTTTCCCTTAATGATTTAATATTGAGTGTGTGTGTAATTTAAATGTATGGGTATAAATACACATAGAAATAAATAAAACAATAGATTCAATTAATAAATAAATTAAAATAATAAAATTATTGTTAATATTATTAATCTTAATTATCTTAATATTTTCATTTTTAATATTATTCTTTCATTTATTAACTTTTTTTTTTACTTAAATATTAATTTAAATTAATTGTATTTTGTTAATCAAGAATACATTTATTTTAATTAAATTAAATATAATTTTTATTAAATTATACCATAATGTGTAATATCTGTGTTATGCACAGTAATTGCCATTGTCATAATATGAGGAAAATACAATGTGTGCATGTATATATATATATATATATATATATATATATATATATACACACACACACACACACACACACACACATTGTATTTTCCTCATATTATGACAATGGCAATTACTGTGCAAAATAAAGACAAAATAATGGTTTACACTGGGCTCAACTCCAGCACCAGCCTGTCATATTCTTTCCTTAAAATGAGACGTGGCATTTCCATCTGAAGGCTGGCTTGTGTAATTACAGACGGGTGGAGCAGCACAAGCTTATATAGAGAAAAAATATCACAGCCATTAAAACCTGTCATTTGGTTTCAGATGAACAGTTTCCAGATGGTTGTTCACCAATTACCCAGAGAACAGCAGAGCGGATCCGTCAGCGCTCACTCAGACAGGTAAGAGAGAGATCGTAATGACCAAACCTACTTTATAATTGCTCTCAATCTATTCTAAGACCATCATTACTCTGTGTGCAAAAATAAGGCCTTGAGTTGCTTATTGCTTTCATAAAACAGCAGCATGAGCATTGTGATAAAAAACACAGATGTGCAATAAATAGTAAAGCCTACATTTATAAATATTATTAATTCTGAAGAATAAACAATTGTTCTGCGAAGTAATATAGTTCATTAGCCTATGAGTTTTTGACACCTTTGAGCATTGCTCATCCAAAAACTGCTCATTTTACAAAATGATTTATCATAAATATTAATGCCTTAAGAAAAGAATTAAGTATATTTTCATACACTTTGGCTAAGTTTTGCATTGACTTATATTATGTCTCAAACTAAACACATAAGCGTCCATCTTTTCTCTGACAGAATAAGTGAGCATCAGTGTTTGGACATCAGCTGTGTGTCCTTGTGTAGATCTGACCGTTACAGGACTGATAAATCATGTGTCTGACTCTGAACCAAAACATCTCAGCTAAATCACTGTATTTAATCTCTAATACACAAACAGTAGAGTCTATTTTCTGGACTGACAACTCAAATTCGGCCCTTTTCCATGTTTAAGCAGTATAAACTAAACAGTGTCTCTGAAATCAACTGTTTGGTTTTGGTTATATATCTATCTATCTATCTATCTATCTATCTATATATATATATATATATATATATATATACACACACACACACACACACACACATTTTACCTGTGAATATATTCATTATACTGTTGTTGACTCACCAGATGATGATATATAGGCTACCTGAACTGATAAATCATAACATTAGATAGATAGATAGATAGATAGATTGATAGATAGATAGATAGATAGATAGATAGATAGATAGATAGATAGATAGATAGATAGATAGATAGATAGATAATAACAGTATTCACAGGTAAAGTAACTTGTTTGGTATTAGGTAGGTAATATATTTAACTAGTTATTATCTAATGATCTAGTGAATGTAAAATGCTGAAAAGGAAACCAGTAGTTTTCTGAATATATTAAATCACCCATATTTCACAGCAAAAACCAATAAAAATACAATTGTCAGTGTTTTGTCTCCTTTTCTGAAGCTTCTTTCTTTCACAAGTTCAGATGCAACAGACATTCAGAGTTCAGAAATGAATAAATTCACCTCAAATGTGAGGTGAAAACTTCAGTTCTGGATTCTCTATGAGTTTTTGGTCTTTATGTGTATAAACTGACCTGCCAGGATGGCTTTCCCAGGATGGGTGAGTTTGGCTTTGCTCTTCATCTTCAGTCTGATCCTCGCGAACACAGCGCTGTTTCATCTGAGAGCAGCGCGCGATCCGCCGATCATAGACTGATGACATGAGACTGCGCTCAGCCAATCAGCGGTCAGATCGGCACACAGGGGCGTGGCTCGCATCTCTCTCTCTCTCTCTCTCTCTCTCTCTCTCTCTCTCTCTCTCTCTCTCTCTCTCTCTCTCTCTCGGAGTCACGCCCTCCAGAAACCAAACTCGATTTAAAGTGGATCCGCATCAAATGTCAATCTTCACACCAAAACTACTTCACATCATCCGACTGACAGAAAACAGCTTTAGATTTTAAATAAATGAATAAATAAATCAGCAGAATGGAGGCTCAACCTGCAAAAAAATTAAATAAATGAATAAATGTGCCAATATTTAAATATGAAAACATATACACATGGGAATAAATAAATAGAAAGGAACCTCTAAAAAATAAAATAAAATAAATAAAATAAAATAAAATAAAACAATAAATGAAAGAATAAAAAAGTTAAAAAGAATAAAATTAAAGTTAAGAATAAATACATAAAATAATAAAGGAAAACTACAAAAATAAATTTAAGACTACATTTAATAAAATTAACTATTTGTTATTTATCAAGTCATTTATACCTTTATTTTCTTATTATTATTTTTATTAATTAATTTTCATTTAATTTTTTGCAGGTTTGGGCCTCCATACATCAAAGTTACATGTAAATAAATAATCTGTAAAATCTGTTAAAACTCTAGTGTAATCAATCTAAAGGAGCTACTTAATCAGAATTAGCTTTTATTATTGTTATTTTTTATTACTGTTACTGTATATTATGCACTAAATTTAACTAAAAGAAAAAACATGGTGTGCACTATGGTTTTTTTGGACATGCACTACAGTGCTACCATAGTTTTTTGGATTATAGATTTGATTGGACATAGTCTCTATGAAGTAGGTTTGCAGAAATACATATTCAGATTCCATCCCTATACTACGGAATCTGAAATTTGAAATATAAAATTACTTTTCAGAAACATAATCACTGAATGCATTGTAACTCTGCCACTACAGTGATACTGAAAACAAAACTAATCCAAATGGGCTTTTATCAGTGATCTTTCTGCAGTTTCGTTAAAAACTGAGCAAGAACCCAGACATGAACATGCAGGAAAAACACACAAAACCCACATTAAACAGGAACAACGTGAAAGACTGTGACCTGAAGTGACTTAAGAGAGTGAGACAGACTGAACAGCACAGGTAAACTTTATTCTCTGTCTGTGTATTTGACTCTTCAGTCTAAGGAGTCGCTACACACTGAGCAACCCAAACATCACTTTTTGTATTTTTTGCATATGGTTTTCCTAAAAAATAATGTCTCTTTTGACTACAACATTAGACTATAGACAGTGCATATGGCTTGCAGTAATACGGATGATGAACAGCACCAGAAAAAGCTTCAATAATCATGCACAAGTAACAGCTACATCGACCAAGCGTTAAATAAACAGACGTCCGGTAGATCTTCACATTGTAAAACTGAAATTTAGTACCGCCTGAAATGTAAACAAAGTTAATACTTGCAGAATCAAATGATTAAAAACGAATGGATAAAAGAACCAACAAATGAGTCTGTCGCTACAAATATCGTACCATTCACCCTAACTACAGTACACTCTTAAAATAAAGCTGCTTAAAAGATTCTTCACAGTGATGCCATAGAAGAACCATGTTTTGGTTCCACAAAGAACCATTCAGTCAAATCTCTTTCTTACCTTTTTATAATCTGAAGAACCTTCTTTTGCCACAAAGAAACAGAAAGGTTCTTCAGATGTTAAAGGTTCTTTATGCAACCATTTAGACAAAAAAGGTTCTTCTATGGCATCGTGAAGCACCTTTATTTTTAAGAGTGTAGTGTTGTTTGGGTCTAGTGTCCTTCCTCTCGTCATCAGTGCGATCTGATCAAATTCAAATGAAACATAAGTTAACGAGCAGCTTGTTGTGCGGTGCACACAACACACGTATGTAAGGAGCGCTGGGTGTTCGTTTGATTGCAGAGATGCTTTGTCATGCTTCCTGAATGCAGCACAGGCACACATTTCCCAGAATTCCTAGCGGGAAAATTCAAGGCTGAAGGTTGAAGCCATACACCGGAGGAGCGAAACCGTAAGCTGGGAAACCCGTCTGAGGAGTGACGGGTGTCTGACCGCCGCTCAGCATCAGCTGTTGACCTGCATCAACACACACACACACACACACACACACACATTCATATTCAGTGTTGGGGGTAACGCATTACAAGTAACGCAAGTTACGTAATCAGATTGCTTTTTAACTAGTAAAGTAACGCATTACGTTTTAATTTACAAGAAGATATATGAGTTACTTTTTCAAATAAATAATTCCAGTTACTTTTTTCCCGTTTATAGATTGATCCAATGGAAGCCCGTTTCCCCACTGAATAAAAAATAAAAAATGTAATTGCGACTTTTTATCTCACAATTCTGACTTTGTTTCTCAGAACTGCGTGATATCAACTCGCAATTCTGAGAAATAAAGTCAGAATTGCATGATATAAACTCACAATTTCTAAGTTTATATCACGAAATTGTGATTTTATAACATGCAATTGCAAGTTTATATCATGCAATTCTGAGAAAAAAAGTCAGAATTGTGAGAAAAAAAGTCAGAATTGTGAGTTTTTATCGCAATTGTGACTATAAATCGTAATTCTGACTTTATAACTCGCAATTGTGAGTTTATATAATTCTGTGAAAAAAAGTCATAATTGTGAGATAAAAAGTTGCAATAACTTTTTTTTTTTTTTTTTATTCAGTGGCAGAAACGGGCTTCCATACAATTCAACCATAAGCAAAAATTACTCAAGATAAACTAAAATTTGTTAGTTTTTTTTAATTGCTGAAGATTGTTGAACTTTCTTCTTTTGCATTATACTGTACAGACGTGAATTTACTTTTCCTTCAACCTGAGGCTTTTGACAAGCAAACAAACAAGCAAACCCTACCCAGATTTAAAAAGTAACCTAACACGTTACTTTCCATAAAAAGTAACTAAGTAACGTAATTAGTTACTTTTTAGGGAGTAACACAATATTTGAATGCATTACGTTTGAAAGTAACTTTTCCTAACACTGTTCATATTCATGAACAGGAGCGTTTAACTTTCGAGCAGAGAATGATCTGTGATTGATACTGCATCACAAGCACTCAGTATCTGGGCAGGATTTCACAGCGCTTTCTGTTGAGTAACAATAATAGATCAGAAAGAGCTGTACGGGTGAGAACAGGGAATGACAAACTACTGGATGGGATACTATACTATATTTTTGAAGCTTTTAACCACATGTAGAGGAGTGAACACATGCTTTATTAAAAAAAATGAAAAAGATTAAAACAGAATATGGTTCTGAAAAGCTGGAAATATTTAGTTACGGATAAGAATTAAATAAATGTCCTGGCTCTAAGGCTGGAGAAGTTTCTCAAATTATAATGTATTTAAACTGGAATTATTGAAGCTGCATGTCATTTCATCATGTTTCTTGCCACAGAGCCATCAGCTGAAAGCACATTTTAAAGTACTTTTTTAAATAATTTAAATAGTTTAATAATAATAATAATAATAATAATAATAATATAAACAATTTCATATACAAATGTAATTTACATACATAATGTACACACTGAAGTTATAAAAGTATCATTAAGATCATTTTGTATCAATATTTGGAATTAGTTTTTATTTTTATATTTATTTATTAATTCATTTTCATTTTAAAGTTTTAGTAATTTTGTTGTTTTTGTTATTATTATTTTTAAAATTAATTAATTAATTTGTTTCTTTCACTTTTTTTCAGTGAGAAATGTTGCTTTGTCAACTAGCTGAAATAAAATAATTTTGTTTTTATATTTTAATTTATTTAATTGCATTAAAAGTTTATTGTATTTCAAGTAACAAAGATTGTTTTTATGGTTTTAGTTCTACTTAACTATAACCCTGCTACTATATATCTGTAGATAATAAGCATTGATGCAATTGGCTTTGATGCAATGGTTAAAAGTAATTAATATATTGCCTATAACAAATAAAATTCATAGCCATAAATTCTACTGATAAAAAAAAAAAAATATATATATAAAATAATTGTCCTGGATCACAGGTTGGAATAGTTTATCCATGATAATGTATTTATGCAATTATTCAAGCTTCATATCATGTAATAATTTTTTTAATACTTTTTATATAATTGAATTTCAATATTAATATAATAATTTTAATAAAATACTCAAAAATGTAATGTGTAACACTTTACTTGAAGCCTTAATGTATAATGCATTATAAAGATATTCATGATGTACATTGTAATGCATTATATTGTTTCATAAATAACTGTAACCAAAGTTTAAATGCATTCCTTGTTACATATGAAATTGGTTGTGTTTTAATGATAAAATAAGTATTATAATGTAATACAAATGTGGTTACAATTATTCATGAGATGTTACAATGCATTATAAGCTGCATTACAAGGCATAATTAATACATTCAAAATAATTTTATAAAAAGGCCAGAAGCATCATAACCTGGCTTTCATTGAATGGTTCGAAGTTGTAAAATATTGCTCAAACTCTGATGCTGCATTTCATAATAAAAGTTAAATCAGTTGCCAAGCTTAACATGGCGGCTGATGCATGTTTACATTGATCAGGAATTAGAAAAGACTGATTCAGTAGAAAGTGCATGAAAGAGCTGATGATGAGCGCACCGTAGACGATGGAGGAGGCTTCAGGAGTCTGGTCTTCAGCCTCTCTCTTGTCCTCAGCCTCCTGCAGTTTATCCACCTGTAAGAGACGCAGAAGTCAACGGAGCAGCAAACATCACTGTCAAAGTGTCACGCTGCGTCCTTTCATCCAAACGCCGAGCATTCAGCCGCTGTCTGAGCCGCTCATGCCCTTCACACACTCCTCAAGTCCTCCTCTGACGGCTCTCTACAGCAGCAGCATGCAAATGCACAGTAATGTCACACATCACATGCCAACATACACTCACATTCACTTAACTATTCCTTACAACATCAGTGACTTTCTGTAAGCGTTATATAAATATGACTTATAAATGCCACTTACAAAACCACAATGCAAGATCTCACATTTTACATATATTTACTGTTAGAATATGTGAAATGCTAAAATAATAGCTGCTCAACAACTGTTAAGCACCTACAGTGAGACTAATGAACTATTATTTGTCCAGTGTTTCTTTGTCAACTCTGTGCAAGTTTAGTTAACTAAAACTAAAAGTAAACCTAAACCTAAATAAATAAATAATTTATAATATAATATAATATTATAATAATATCATATATGTATTTTATATATTTATAATATATATATATATATATATATATATATATGTAATAAATTATATACAGTATATATAAATAATAATTGATAATATAATATTATATTTATTTTATACATTTATGAAATTATATATATATATATATATATATATATATATATATATATATACACACACACACACTCACAGGTGCATCTCAATAAATTAGAATGTCGTGGAAAAGTTCATTTATTTCAGTAATTCAACTCAAATTGTGAAACTCGTGTATTAAATAAATTCAGTGCACACAGACTGAAGTAGTTTAAGTCTTTGGTTCTTTTAATTGTGATGATTTTGGCTCACATTTAACAAAAACCCACCAATTCACTATCTCAACAAATTAGAATACTTCATACTTTTTAAAAAAAAAAAAAAACATTTTTAGTGGATTGTTGGCCTTCTGGAAAGTATGTTCATTTACTGTATATGTACTCAATACTTGGTAGGGGCTCCTTTTGCTTTAATTACTACCTCAATTCAGCGTGGCATGGAGGTGATCAGTTTGTGGCACTGCTGAGGTGGTATGGAAGCCCAGGTTTCTTTGACAGTGGCCTTCAGCTCATCTGCATTTTTTGGTCTCTTGTTTCTCATTTTCCTCTTGACAATACCCCATAGATTCTCTATGGGGTTCAGGTCTGGTGAGTTTGCTGGCCAGTCAAGCACACCAACACCATGGTCATTTAACCAACTTTTGGTGCTTTTGGCAGTGTGGGCAGGTGCCAAATCCTGCTGGAAAATGAAATCAACATCTTTAAAAAGCTGGTCAGCAGAAGGAAGCATGAAGTGCTCCAAAATTTCTTGGTAAACGGGTGCAGTGACTTTGGTCTTCAAAAAACACAATGAACCAACACCAGCAGATGACATTGCACCCCAAATCATCACAGACTGTGGAAACTTAACACTGGACTTCAAGCAACTTGGGCTATGAGCTTCTCCACCCTTCCTCCAGACTCTAGGACCTTGGTTTCCAAATGAAATACAAAACTTGCTCTCATCTGAAAAGAGGACTTTGGACCACTGGGCAACAGTCCAGTTCTTCTTCTCCTTAGCCCAGGTAAGACGCCTCTGACGTTGTCTGTGGTTCAGGAGTGGCTTAACAAGAAGAATATGACAACTGTAGCCAAATTCCTTGACACGTCTGTGTGTGGTGGCTCTTCATGCCTTGACCCCAGCCTCAGTCCATTCCTTGTGAAGTTCACCCAAATTCTTGAATCGATTTTGCTTGACAATCCTCATAAGGCTGCGGTTCTCTCGGTTGGTTGTGCATCTTTCTCTTCCACACTTTTTCCTTCCACTCAACTTTCTGTTAACATGCTTGGATACAGCACTCTGTGAACAGCCAGCTTCTTTGGCAATGAATGTTTGTGGCTTACCCTCCTTGTGAAGGGTGTCAATGATTGTCTTCTGGACAACTGTCAGATCAGCAGTCTTCCCCATGATTGTGTAGCCTAGTGAACCAAACTGAAAGACCATTTTGAAGGCTCAGGAAACCTTTGCAGGTGTTTTGAGTTGATTAGCTGATTGGCATGTCACCATATTCTAATTTGCTGAGATAGTGAATTGGTGGGTTTTTGTTAAATGTGAGCCAAAATCATCACAATTAAAAGAACCAAAGACTTAAACTACTTCAGTCTGTGTGCACTGAATTTATTTAATACACGAGTTTCACAATTTGAGTTGAATTACTGAAATAAATGAACTTTTCCACAACATTCTAATTTATTGAGATGCACCTGTATATGTTTATTTTTTTATTCATTTATTTATTAACTTATTACAAAAAGTTAACTACATTGAGGCTATTATATCTACTCTATCTGATTATATAATTTAATTTATGCAATCAGAACAATATTTATCAGGCTCTAAAATTGACACCAATTATAACTATTGAATAGAAAAGACTAATTTATTTAAAATAGTGATAAACAGCAGCATCTGACTTAATATTTTAAAATTATCAAATTGACAAAATAAACGGTAACTGAAATAAAATAAATATTAAAAACGCTTATTTGATTTCAGCTAAGCAACATTTCTCATTTTCATTTAGTTTAAATAGATGTACTAAAGTAACTAAAACTGAAATAAAATTATTTAAAAAATATAGACATATTAAAAAATAATAAAGACAACAGAAACACTAAAACTTTAACTGAAATTAAAATGAAAACAGAGTACATAAAAATAAATTGATTTACATTACAAGCACCAGATTTTCAGCACTTTTTGTCCATATAAATATCAGCATCTGCAGAAACCTACATGTTTTTGCTCAGTTTGAGTCTCTGAATATAAATGAGCTGTTTTTTCCTGACATATTCTCACTATATCAGACTACATGAGCCACAAAAGCCTGATGTATTAAATATGACACTCAACGTACAACGTGCAAAATTTTATGTTTATTTTATTATTATTTTTATGATTTTGTCTAAAGGTTCAATGTATGTCCCATAAAAAAAAAAAATAAATAAATAAATAAATAAAAGATTTTTCCGGCTATTTCATGTTAGGCTTTCCAGAGTTTAACGTAAGAGTGTTTTTTCTGCCATCTGCAGGTCAAACTGATGTACTGCATCTGTAATGAGCGTCTGACTCCTGCAGGACTTGCAGGAGGAATATTAAAGAATACTAATTTAGTTTGAGAAGGTTGTCTTGGTAACAGTCAGAAATGATTACAGTTCATATGAGGATTGACGCTCATCTCCAGAGAACAACATCTCAATAATTCTCCTTCTTATAATAATTAGCTTCCTTTTATGGTCTCAAAGATGCACTCACAAACAAACAAACAGGCTTATTGCAGCTACAGAGCAGTGCACTGTGGGTAATCAAGCAAACTATTCAGAAACCTGTTATGAATCTGTACTCTACATGCGCTAATGTCTAATACAGAGACAGACAGACCTTCAGCTGCCGGGATAACTCATCCACCTGTGGAGGACCAAACTCAGGTCAGCTTTAGCGGTCATTTACAGCCTGCTGGACCATTTAAACAGCTCTCACTTACTCTCAGAAATCAGTTCACTACACTAGAGCTATTATACCTACTCTGTCAGATGATATCATTACATTTATGCAATCAGAACAATATTTATCAGGCACTAAGACATTATGAATCTCATTTAGAGTGACTGAATTAAACCTGAACAGATATATTTACACTAATTACAACTAATAAACTAGAAAACACTCATTTGTATAAGTGTAGTTATAAACAGATGGTCCAAAAAAATCATTCTTAATGAATATTAAAATATAGTTCATGTTCAGTTCATGTTAACTCAGGTCTATTAAATAATATTAACAGATACAACTTTAATTTTAATAATGTATTAGTAAATGTTGAAATTAACATTAACTAAGATTAATAAATGCTTTAGTATAATAGGTATTTTTCATTAATGTAGTTTATTAATGGTAACAAACAGAACCTATTGTAAAGTGTTACCAAAATCTGATTTCAGTTTTTTTTTTCTTTGTGGTAACAAATTCATTAACACATTATTAATATGGTCTACTTGCTGTCCACACCACACCACAAGAAAAAGACACTATTATTACTTTTAATATAAGAGGAGAATCTGCCAAATGTTTTAATGCCAAATGCCAAAATGTATTAATATATGTAGATTTTATTTCATTTTTTGGTGAATTATTCCTTTAAAGATATTGAAGCAAAAAGAAGCTGGAAAATAGTCACTAAATCAACTGATTTTTTTGTATAAATAAATAAATAGTCACTAAATTGATTGCACATTTAACATTGTTCATGATTAATGGTAACTATTTTAATTTCTGTGTGAATCATTCCTTTAAACATTAATAAAATGCCAAATAAATTAAATATAGAATAAACATTTTTATTAAATTAATACAATAAATAAAATAAAATGTTATTTTTAATAATAACAGAATTTTCATTTCTAGGTATTTGTTTACAAACATGGTAGCAAAAAGAAGGTGGAAAATCCATTTAATTATTTTTTTTTAATTATTATTTATTACATTTAAATGATTTATGTGAATTATTATTTGTTCCTGTATATGGAGCAAGTGTTTATCTAAAAATCAAATACAACATTTATACTAAAGGCCTGAAAAGTGAAGGAAAAGGTCATTTGGTGCAAGAAACCTTGACTAATGTTTTAAGTGGACTTTCATTTAAAGAGTATGAGCGCTTTATGATGATCAGCACATGCTTGAGATGCTTTGATACGCACCTTGCTCAGGTACTCCCTCATCACCTGAATGAAGTACGGCATGGCGAAGTCCACCAGACCATGTCTCCAGGCCAGCTCCAAAACCACGTCAGGAGCCAGAAGATCATAGGAGCTGAAGAGACACGCGGTGAAACACTCGCGCTTCCCCTCCTCAACAAACCAGCGCAGGAGATCCTGAGCCCGAGCGCCGTCCTGAGACTCGGCCGCAAACTGCATCGCATCCTGACGGACAGACAGAGAGCGTTTAGCCTGATTCTGCTCTGCTTTTCTTTTGCTTGGCAGAAAGTACAAAACAAAGAAATAATGCCAGAGTTTTGAAACAACATGAGGGAAGTAAATGACAAAAAAAAAAAAAAAAAAAGGGGTGGAAAATAGTCACTAAAGTACTTTACATTTTTAATGAAAATTCATTAAGAAATTAAGGGGGGGGAGTCACTAAATTTGCTTCAAATTTTATTTTTAATTAAAAATTATTAATAAGGAATAAATTTAAAAAAACTGTAAATTAAATGCACATTTGTAATAAAAACATATTTAAAAACATCTATTAATTAAAGACTGAATTGTATTCATTGAAAACATTATATTAATTGAAAACAATCACTAAATTATCTGAACATTTTTTGATGAAAGTTAACTTAAAACAAACAAACAATAAATGCACATTTTTTAACAGAAAATAATTGTTTTAAATAAATAAATTAATGAAGACAGATTTTTCGTTTTTGTGTGAATTATTCCTTTACAGGCACAGTAGCAAAAAAGTGTGGAAAATAGTCACTAAATTAATTGGATATTTTTATTGAAAATAAATCAATAAACAAAATAAATAAATGAATAAATACTTTTAACTTTTCATTTCTGGGTGAATCATTCCTCTATATACACAATAAAAAGAAGGTTGAAAATGTATTTTTATTTATTAAATTATTCATTTTTTTATTTTTTTTATTAAAAAATTAATAAAATTATTAATTAAAAACAATCAATCATTTAATAAAGCACAAAAGACTAAAGTAAATAATTAAAAATACTAAAAATATTTTTGCAGCGTTAATATGCTCTATTAAAAATGAATAAATATGTATAATTAAAAAAATATAAATGTGTAAAAATAAATAAATAAATAAAATAAATACAACTACACAAATATATATAGGAACAAACATCAATGGGTTTTTTGTGTCCAGTGGCAGTGTTTGTACCTTGTAGAGTTTGTCTTTCTTGCAGAGCTGGATGCTCTGAGCCCAGCGCTGGTTGCTCTTGTAGAGATACGCAGAGATGCGTCTGAACTCGATGAGCTCGTGTGTCTCCAGCCTCTGAGCCAAACCGATCGAGTCAAAGTTATCGTACGCATCGATGGAGGCGCGCAGACCCTGAGCGGGACGATGAAGAGAGACACTTCAGATTACGTGATCTTACTCTGACTGAAGCTCTGTGTGTGTGTGTGTGTGTGTGTGTGTGTGTGTGTGTACCTGATAGTCCTCTTCCTCCGTCAGCAGGGTGTTGAGCGCTTCATTCACGGCTCCGTTATTGTGGCTCTGCACTGATCTGAGATACGGTTTAACCAGACGCAACTGATTCACCTGCAAACACACACCACCCTCATCACAGCAGTGCCGTCATTATTAATAAAAATCAGTTTTGTTAACTGAAAATAAAATAAAATAAAATAAAATAAAATAAAATTTGCCTTGGCAACTAACTGAAATAAAATAAATGTAAATTGAAGTAATACAATTACTAAAACTAAAATAAAAATACATTAAACCTAAATAGAAATATAAAACTAATAAGAATTTTAAAAAATAAATAAAAAATAAATAAAAAAGCACAAAAGCACATAACAAAATGACTAAAACAAATGAAAATTAAAATTGAAACCTAAAAATATAAAACTAAAAGCTAATTAAAAATCTTATACACTATAATATTTAAATAATACTAAAATAATAATGCATCACAGAAAAATAAATAAAATAAAATAAAAAATATTAAATGAAAAACTTAAACTCACATTTAAAGTACTTGTCTTGGCAACTAATTAAAATAAGATAAATTTAAGTTGAAGTAATACAATTGCTAAAATTAAAATAAATTAAAGCTAATTAGAAATATAAAAACACAAAAATGAATAAAAATGACAAAAGCACATAACTAAATGACTACTACAAATTAAAATTAAAACTGAAAATATACAACTAAACGCTAACAATTAAATCTTGTACACTATAATATAATATATAAATGATATTAAATAATGCTGCATCATAGAGAAAAAATAAAAATAAAAATAAAAATAAAAATAAAAATAAAAATAATAATAAAATAAAATAAAATAATTACATGAAAAGTAGAAATGTTGCCTTGGGAACTAACTGAAATAAAATAAATTTAAAATGAAGCAATAAAATGCCTAAAACTAAAATAAAAATAAATTAAAGCTAAATGGAAATATAAAAATATAAACTAATAAAAAGCACTTAAGATGACTAAAACAAACAAAAAAAAAAATACAAATAAAAATATAAATATAAAATAAAAGCTAATTAAGAATCTTTAATAATATATCAATAATACTAAAATAATGCTGCATCACAGCATTTTGAATACAGAAGGATATGCATACTGTTTGGGTAGGTCTTTTACCGTTTTACATTATATATATATATATATATATATATATATATATATATATATATATATAATGTAATTGTAGGCATTAATGTTGGCGTACCCTGCTGAAGAAGCTGACGGCTCTGCTGTGATCCAGTCGGGGAGCGAGAACAGACAGCAGATCGTTGAGCAGCAGCGGCTTATAGTCCAAATAAAACTGCAGGGATTTATAATACAGCTCCACATTCGCCACCTTCATGAGACGAATGAACACAAGAATAATAAACATCCTCATATATACTCAGATATCAAAGTCTGCATGCTTCAAACTCAATCATTTCTCATCAGAGGATCTGAGCTGCTCCACAATCATTTCAGAGCTCTAGACTCTCGCTGCATGACTAATTACTGGAGAAACATTTGAGAAACGAGAGGAACATGTGATCAGTGTCATGTGACCTTGCAGATGAGCTCTTTGAAGGAAGCATCTCTCCAAGCGTCGGTGGGGTGTGTTATCATCGTCAGGATGGCGTTGTCATACTCTTCATATTTATCATACAGGAACACAAGCTCCGCCCACAGATGGGCCTGTTCTGCTGCTCGTAACACCTGACCAATCACAACGTAGCAAATCATAAACAACCTTTCCAACACAGCCTTTACTGCAGTCAATTCATATCATTATTAATATTACCAAAAGAAAAGTAAAAATTATATAGCTAATTACACTACCATTCAAAATTTTAAGATCAATATGATTTTATTTAAAAATTAATACTTTTATTCATTAAGGATGAATTCAATTGTTGAAAAGTGACAGTAAAGACATTTATAATGATACAAAGGATTTCTATTTCAAATAAATGCTGTTCTTTTGAACTTTATGTTCATCAAAGAATCACGGTTTTCCCAAAAATATGAAACTGTTTTTAAAAATTGATAATAATAATCAGAAATGTTTCTTGAGCAGCAAATATTAGAATGATTTCTGAAGGATCATGTGACACTGAAGACTGGAGTAATGATGCTGAAAATTCAGCTTTGATCAGAGATAAATTACAATTTAACACATATTCTCATAGAAAACAGCTATTTGAAACTGTAAAAATATTTCACAATTTACCTGTTTTTACTGCATTTTTAATCAAATAAATGCAGCCTTGGTAAGCAAAAGAGACACTTTTAAAAACATTTTAAAAAATCTTGCCGACCCCAAACTTTTGAACAGTAGTGTAGATATAAATAATTAAACCAAAATGGAACATTGAAATGTTACCCTTGTGCAACATTGAAACACAAAAAAAGAAAAAAAAAAACACAAAAAGGAAATGCAAAAGAAATTAACAATTTCCTCAGTACAACTGTCCTTACAGTGCTGATAACTCACTTTATTTATTTATTTACTTATTTAGTCATTTTTTATTTATTTACTTACTCAGTTACATGAATGCATTCCGCAGATGCCTTTATCCAGAGTGGCATACATTGCATTCACCGTCTACATCTAATCAGTTCATGCATTCCCTGGGAATCGAACCTATGACCTTGACATTGCAAGCATCATGCTCTTCTATACGAGCTTCAGGATGCAGCTTTCAGAATGCAGAAAGTAACATTTTTATTTACTCAGCTCACACTTTGAGAAACACATCAGCGAGCATCACACCTTAGGGATGTTGACTCGGGACCAGAAGAGCTCCAGATGTTCCCTCATCCTCTGGGGTTTGTATTTGGAGTAGAGGATGGCCAGCTCAGTGAACATGCCCATGTGAGCGCGCTCCAGCCCCAACGCCGCCTCCAGCAGCACGATCAGCTCCTCGAAATACCCACGGTCCTGACGCACACAGAGAAGACGTCACAAACCCGCACTGAGCTCATCCACAGACTGAGATTGTGAGGGCTGTTCACCTGATAGTAGTTAATGAGCTCCTCCAGTTCATCAGCGTGAGTGACGATGTGAAGGCCAGAGATCTGCGCTAGCTTGAACTCCTCTCCGTCCACACACGCAAAACACACCTAAAAGTACAGTACGATTGAGATTTCAGTGAGCACACAAACATTACAGGACGCTACAAACCAGTTGTGCATGACAAGAGAATAACGTGTAAAGTAGGGTTGTCAATTTAACATGTTCATATGGGGCAATAAAATGCAGTTATATGTGACCCGTTCTGGCAAAATGAGTCAGAATGAGCAAATTTTCAAAAATGACTGAGCTACAGCCGTTTGAAGGTGATAGAGTCAGCAGAGAAAAATCGAGTTAAAGATTCCAAAGCAAAATCACCAAGCAACGTTACATATTTTCCCCCAATTCTTTTCTTAATAATAATTACTATATTATTAATCACAATATAGCTGTAAATAAATGCAAATAAACAGTAGTTTAATCAAGAGCAGCGAGTGATTCCTTCTTTTCTTTTAATGTTTGATTAACATTGAGACAGATCTATATTAAGACCTACTGTAATGCATGGATCAAATATAATGTTGCACATCAGATTTTTCCCCAACCATTAACTAAATGTTCATGTAAGACATAACAGATTATGTTTATGTGAAGACATATTTCGCAATAATGAACTTTGTCTTACGCACGCACTTTGCAAATGTCAGTCAGCACGATCGTTTTGTTTTCATCATGGGTTTGAAAATCATATTTCACTGGTTTGGAGAATTCGATATGAATATTCACAAAGCTGGAATGCTGCGCTTTGCAACAATAGACCTACAACTTGTGGTGAGCAGCAGCAGAAGTCGTCCAGAAGTGAGCAGAGAAAAGGTGCTCCTCTCAGATAACACACAAATAAAGATCATTTTAGATATTTAATTACTATTTGGAGCATTGGGATCGCTAGACGAGGGCTTAATGAACTCATTTTTGTGAAAACCTCAAATTCGACCAAAACTGACATTTTTCACTTCTTTTGCCTGTAGCTCAAAATTAGTCCGTGCGCATTCACACTCATTTTGCCAGCAAGGGTCACATATGCTTCTAAAATTCAAGATATGAGGGCATATGAGGGTTTTTGTTTTTAATTTATTTCATATGATACTTTTTAGCAAAAATGTTTTTCCCGATTATCTGCACAAAAATGCGATATTGATTTCATACAACAGTAAATAAACCAGAAGTTAACACTGTGTAATATTTTAAACACAACATTGTCTGTTTTTTCTCCATTTTGCAAACTAAAATAGTTCCAATCAAAGCCACAGCAAAGCATTGATTCGTTACAGAATGAATCTATGTTTTTGAGCGAATCGAGTGAGTCAATGATTCTGTGAATCATTCATAAAGACAATTCACTTGCTTCATTTCTGAATGAATCAGACGTTGGAACTAATTGGTTATGAATAACTGAATGATTTATTCATTAACGCACTGACTTGCCACCAGCTACAGGTGGTTTTAGTTTCAAATTTAGTTTCTCATTTTCATTTAGTATAACTTGATGTACTATATTAACTAAAACTAAAATAAAACATAAAAAAGTTTTAAATATATAAAAAAGTTTTAAATATATAAGAATATTATTATTACAGACATTGTTTTCATTGATAAAGACAGTTACTTGCTTCATTTCTGAATGAATCGGTTGGATGAATGATTCAATGACTCATTAAGAAAATGAATATAGTTTCACAGAGTTTCATTTATTTTTTATTTTTTTTATTTCGTATTTTATATTTCAGTAAAAAAAACATGAATGCCTATTTAAAACCAAATAATCTTATAGAATTAATTATGCAATTCTAATTCATGCTTCCTCTGAAAACAATGTTATTGTAGCCTTAAAAGTTTATGTGTGGCCTAATAAATTCTATGGTGAATCAATATATTTCTTTTAAGCAATGTCTATTCAATGCTTTTCTCAATTAACAGAATAATGACATTAAATGATCTTTTGAGGAGTAATTTATCAGCCCATATTGATGTGCAATTAATTAATCGGTACTTTAGGTAATTAATTTGTTTAAAAAATCTCAGTCAGCCCTAGTTTAATGATATGTATTTAATAACATCTTCATCTCACACCTCTTTCCATGTGCGTGTGCAGCTGGCCTTTCGTGCGCTGTCAACAGCCGCCTGAAACTCGCCGAGGTGAACGAGTGTGGACGCCAGACGAGCGAAATTAGACACGTTATTAAACAGCAGCCGGGCGGCTTCAAACATACCCTCTTCATAACATCTCTCACCAACCTACAGACAGAAACACGTTACTGGACACTGGAAATAATACAAGATGTGATGCTCTGAAGACCCCAGTGATCTCAAGTGATAGATCTCAAAGCACACGTTCTGCTACTGTCGTCATGTGAGAATAATACTGTTGAGTAACAAGATTATAAATTCATCTTAAAAGACAATTTATTATGGATTATTATGCATTAGGGAAAATATTTCAAATATAATTACTTTAATAATTTAATATATATTCATTATTACATATAAACATGCTACCATTAATATTAAATATATGCATAATATATTGTTGTTGCTATCATTATTGTTAATAACAACATTACATGAAATACGTTATATTTCTATTATCTTCTCTTATCTATTACTATTATCTTGCATATATACTAAACTATATACTATATATAAAATATTTTTTATTCAATAATAATACAAGTATATAATTGTATATATAATAATATATTATATAATAGTATATATTTATATATATATACATATATATATATATATATATATATATATTTAATAACAATGTATAATATATTATTAACAATATAATTTCATATTTACAGGGTTATTACAGTTAAATAAAACTAAAACTAATACCATAAAAACTTGAAATTATTGTTACTTGAAATATAATAAGCATTAAATGAAATAAAATATAAAAAACTTAATATAAAAAACTTAAACTTACTTTTATTATTATATTATTTCAGCTAGTTGCCAAAGCAACATTTCTCATATTTACTAAGTTAAATTTGATGTACTCAATCGACAAAAACTATATAGACATATTTAAAAAAAGACCAAAACAAAATTGCTAAAATTTTAACTTAAATTAAAAAGAAAATGGAAAATATAACAATGAAACATAATTAAATATTAATAACAACTAAAATTGTATCTCAATAATACTGAAATAAAACTTAAAAAGATATAGAGAAAGAGATTTATCAGACAAGGAAGCTAGCTAAAGTAAAAGTGTATAAATCTCCGTACTTGCTGTATGTGAGCATTGTTGGGGCCGTTGATAAAGTCCTCCAGCTCAGTCAGACGGTTTGTTTTAGCCAGAGCAAAGATGAGCTCTGTCTCCACGTACGACTCTCTAGCTTTCTTCCTCGCCATTTGAAGAAACTTCACCAGATCCTCCCAGTTCCCTATAAAAACAGACACTTGCCTGGGATATTGTTCAATCAATTTACAGCATATTATGGACGTTTTTCAGCCATCACATCAGTTTAAGGATGTTTGAGGACAGATCAAGTTGAATGTCCTAAAAACAAAGGAAATGGTGTTTGATTTCCGATGGTGGACAAATGCTGTTTTGCCATTGACTATTAATGGTCAGGACACTGAAAATGTTCAATGTTTTAAGTTTCTCGGGACTACCATCTCTGCAACATTAAAGTGGGATGACAACATAAGAGGCATTATTAAAAAATCCCATCAAAGGATTTTTTTTGTTTTTTTTTAAGACGGCTTAAAAATTTTGCCGTATCTAAAGTTGGTATGTTCAATTTTTATAGAGCTGTCATTGAAAGTCAGATGAGAAACATAACTCAGGCTGCTTCAAAAATTATTGGTTGTGATCTTCCCACTATTAATGAGATCTAGGTTATGTGTTGCATTTGCAGAAAAAAGGTTTAACAATCCTGAAAGATTCCTTACATCCAGCCAGACACCTCTTTACGCCTCTTCCTTCAGGCAGACGCCTTAGAGCAATTAAAAGTAAGTCTACACGTTTTCTGAACAGCACTTATTGTAGGATTGTTCATGCTCTTAATTCCAGTGGTATCTATGAATCTGCATTTCACTCTTTATACTTGATAGGACATATATGTATAGTTGTATTTATGTATGCATTTTAATGTATGTTATTATTTTTGATGAGCTCACCAAGCAAACAATTAGGGTGTTTGGCAATAAACAGGGCTGCCCCCTAATAGTCGACTGACCGTTAGTCGACCAAAATTTTTTTAGTCTTTTAATTCGCAGAAAAAAAAAATCCACAGGCGAACAAAGTCACGCAGTCCTTGATGGACAGATCGTTAACGGCTGGTCTATGTGGTAGGCTAATTCAGTACATCGGGCAGGACAACCAAACGCTCTAAAGATTATGATTACTTGTGTGCACTCACAATAACAACAAAACATTGCGCTTTTGTAAAATAATGAAAGCATCAGGATGTGCTTTCTGTCGTCTCGGTCTCTGTGAACTTGAGCGTGAAACTCTGAAACTCCATGTATACTTGCCTTACAGACATGAAAAAATATCTATAGAAAGCGAAATGTCTACTTTCAAATGAACCAATTCAAATAGAAAACAAATATTCTCAGATTATGTAATCCGTATGAAACATGCATACAGACGCATCCACTACTGCGGAGACGACGAGTCGCCGACTTCATCTCTTATGCTGAAAACAAAGAAAGCACTAGTATATCAATACATTATTAAAATGTTAATGCAGCCTCCTTACTGTTTTTCGCTGACACATTCATAATCATTAGCTTTTGTGCTGTGCTGTGGCAAGCTTTATGCGTGTGCTAGAGCGCTTATAGGCTATGTAGGCAATTAAAGACTCATTATAATAGTTTATTAATAAATGTGCCACGAGTCGACTAATGTTTAAAATGAACAACTACTAGTCGACCAGAAAAATCTTTAGTCAAGGGCAGCCCTAGCAATAAATAAATAAATACGGTGAAATAATGTTATTTAGCCATATCAAAACAGTAGTCATGTGCGTGGGTAAAATTGACCCGCTGGCAGTTCTAGTGTTAAGGATGTTTGAGGACAGATCATCTCACCATTTCTACTGGCAGCATCGACCACCTCCATGTACGCCGACGGCTCTCCGGCTTTGATGTAGGAGTCAATGGCCTCTTTGATCAGACCGGACAGAAGCTGAGCCTGAGCCAGCTGACTCCAGACCGAGCCCTCGGCACAACGCTCTGCAAACTCATACGCCCGGTCCAGATTCCCCATGTGCTCAATCAGAACCTGCGTGGACAGAGCTTCAGTCCAGACGTCTGTGTGCGGACCATCATGTGATCATGTGTTTGTGTACCTGTATGGCTGAGGTGTTGACGTCAAACTTCTTGAAGATGGAGAAGGCCTCTTCGTGCAGCTCGTTGCTGATGGCGATGTTGGCAATGTCAGGAGCGTCGTAATTGTCCAGCCGGTTGATGTACTCCATGACTCGCGTCCGGTCCGCTTTGATGGCCGTCAGGATCAGCAGGTTCTGCAGGTTCCTGAGGCAAAAGACAGGTTTTATTATCATCACATACAGTCAATATATAATCTACATCAGATCACTCCCATTATAATCAACAACACATTTACATTCATTCAGCTTTTATACAAAACTACTTACAATTACAACAATGTGAATAATCTTATTTCAATAAAATCAAATCAAATAAAAACACATAACTCCCTTTATAAATCATACAATATAATAATCAATAATATCAATATAATAATATATTTAAGTTTATTCATTTAGCAGATGTTTTTATCCAAGGCTGCTTACAAATGAGCAAAACAACAAGGCGATTAATCCTAATTCAGCATTATAATATAATATAATATAACATACAAATATAATATAATGTAATAGAATAGAATAATATGAATTTACATTTATTCATTTATCAGATACAATGAAATGAGATATATAACAAAGCAATCAATCTTAATTAATTGTAATGTAATGCACTATAATTTAATATTTATAATATAATACAATACATTCATTCAAAACTACGTACAGCTGAGGAATACAATAAAAAGATTAAACTTAAAATAATAATATAATATAATAATATAAAAATGTTGTAATGTAATATATTTACATTTATTAATTTAGAAGATGCTTTTATGCAAAGCTACTATTCAACAGTGGTTAATCTTAATAAAATTAAATTAAATTAAATTAAATATTAACATTGTAATCTAATATATTTACTTTTTATTGTATTTACATTTGTCATTTAAATACATTTACATTTTCATTTAGCATGTGCTTTTATTCAAAGCTTCTTAGAAATGAGGAATATAACAAAGCGATCGATCTTAATTCAATACAATGTAATGTAATAATATATTATAATATATAATATAATATAAAAAGAATAATTACAATCTACTTTTAATGCTCCACACAGCTACTCTCCAACTACATAATTTTCCTGTCAGTCAAAAACAATCCTTTATTTACACAATCTGTGTGATTTTTGCAATGCATTTTATTCATTATATATTTAATTTGGACCAATACCTAACATTTCACCTCGTGATATTTGGTCTCTGGTAAAATATGAAATTGATCTCAAGCGGTGTGACACGAGTCACTCAGACTGACCTGTGTTCACTGAATATGGAGTTCTCCAGAACGATCTTCTCCAGAAGTTCAATGAGTTCATTGGGCAGATCGGCCGTCATAAACGCCTTCACCGTCACAGACACTTCCTCTGGATCCTGCGTCTCCGGCAGAGCCGTCTGAACCACCTGTGCACACAATCCTCATCATTAACATCTCAATGATCACACACTGCATGATATCTGTAGATGTTTCAGGTGCGACTCGTGCCTGATCTATCAGCGGCCGTCTGTACGGGTTCATCTCCTGCAGAACTTGAGCCCAAAGATCTGGATCTTTCCGCCGCACCAGATACCGCGACTCGCTTTTAAACAGGGAGTTCTCATTGCACACCTACAGGACAGAAAACACTGATTTATGTTTCTTCAGCAGCAAATCAGCATATTAAAATGATTTCTGAAGGATCATGTGATACTGAAGACTGGAGTAATGATGCTGAAAATTCAGCTTTGATCACAGAAATAAATTTAATTTTAACAGATATTCAAATAGAGACTGGTTATTTTAAATTGTAAAAATATTTCATAATATTACAGATTTTATGGCATTTTTGATTAAATAAATGCATCCGTGGAGATCAGAAGACACCTGTATGAGCTCCAGGTCACACTGTCCTCTCTCATAGGCCACAAAGGCGAGGTGTGGGTCTCTCTTCTCGCAGTATTGGCCCACGGTCACGCTGTCGTAGTGCAGATTTTCTCTGAGGAAGCGCTCAGGATTGTTGTTACTGTCTATGTAGATCTTTGCCAGTGCATTGTGGGTAGCGGGTTCTTCACAGCCTTCCTGAACACGAGATTCCAGCCAGGACAAGAGCAGCTTCAGTCTGGAGAAAACGAGACACTGATGGATCTGACTGTCACATATATATATATAATTCTTTTTTTATATATAGTACATTCATTTTCTATTCATATTTATTTTTTGTTTTACATTTACTAGATTTATTTTATATTCATATATAGATTTTTATATAGTAGATTCATTTCATATTAGTATATTTTTAATTTTATATGTAGTCGATTTGTTTATATTCATGAATACATTATTACCATATAGTACGGTATATCCTTATATATACGTTATATATAGTCAACATTTTGATTTTATATAGTACATTTAAAAATGTTTAATAGGAGAAGAAAAATATAGTATATATTTAACTAAAAATAATCAAGGGTGTTATTTATTTGTGAGCTTTGATTGAGTATTCATGATACATTGTATATTTACAATATCTTAAATATTGTATTATTTTACTTTTTTTTTATTTATATCTTTTTTTTTCTTGGCAATCTACAATTTACTAATAACTTACTTACTAAATACTGTGATAACAAACTGCAGATAAAAGAAACACTGGAATCATCACACTAGTTAAAGATACTGGTAAATTGCCATATTATTATATGTGACCCTGGAGCACAAAAGCAGTCATAAGTAGCACAGGTATATTTGTAGCAATAGCCAACAATACACTGTATGGGTCAAAATGAGCGATTTTTCTTTTATGCCAAAAATTAGGATATTAAGTAAAGATCATGTTCCATGAAGATATTTTGTAAATTTCCTACCGTAAATATATCAAAACTTAATTTTTGATTAGTAATATGCATTGCTAAGAACTTCATTTAAACAACTTTAAAGGTGATTTTCTCAATATTTAGATTTTTTGCACCCTCAGATTCCAGATTTTCAAATAGTTGTATCTCAGCCAAATATTGTCCTATCCTAACAAACCATACATCAATGGAAAGCTTTCAGATGATGTATAAATCTCAATTTTGACAAACTGACCCTTATGACTGGTTTTGTGGTCCAGGGTCACATAATGTATTATATTATATTATATTATATTATATTATATATTATATTATATTATATTATATTATATTATATTATATTATATTATATTATAAATATATCATAAATATCCGATGCATCTAATGACTCTTCACTTCACTACTAGAAAAAAATGCATTTTTCATGAAAATGTGTGTTTTGATCTTGAGAGAAGCAGCGGGTGAAGAAAAAGCACAGGACAGGATCCGTTATACCGGTTTCTTTTCTCCACTTCCTCCACCAGCTGGTCTGTGCTGAAATCTCCTCGTACGGCCAGGATCAGACTCTTGATGGTGTCCTCGGAGCAGTCGACATCCAGCAGACCTCCGACCACCGCCGGCAGCCTGCTGGGATTGACCTGCACCAGCGCAAACACACACACATCAACTCCAGATCAGCAGCATGTGTGTGTGTGTGTGTGTGTGTGTGTGTGCATGATGAGCTCAGAACTCTCGCTGTACCTTCTGTACGTAGATCTCAATGTACTTCTGCAGGCTGTTGCGGTACAAGTAGAGCACGAGATCGTGGACGAAATCGAAGCGGTCGCACACGATGATGAGAGGAAGCTGATCGGTGAGTTTGGCTTCCTGTGCAACGATGCGACAAAAACATGATTACAAATACAAATCAAGTCTGATGAGCTTTACTGGCATCACAAACAAAGCTATATTCTGTTGTCAAAAAATTACAATGCCTTTATATATTCAAAGCAGTAGAGTGTGAGACAACAATGAACAATTTATAAACAGTTATTATATTATTAATTATTATAAAAATTGTAATCAAAGAGAAATGCAAAAAGGGGGAGATTGTTGTAAATTTAATTAAACTGTTAATGATTAAATTAAAAATGGTAAAAGTAAGCTGAGGTTGAATTATTTATTCTTATTAATTCAACTGAATTCAAATCATTAATTAAAATAAAAATGTAAATTTAAGCCAGTCTTGAATGTTAAATGTTATTAGTTCAATTCAGTTTATTCAATTAAAATAAAATAAACTGTTAATAATTGCATATAAAAATTTAAATATAAGCTAATGTTGAATGTTTATTTTATTAATTATTTGATTCAGTTCAATTTAAATGAATTGTTAATAATTAAATAAAAATTGTAAATTAAGCTGCACTGGATGTTTGTTTTATTATTATTAATTAAATTTAATTAGTTCAATTAAAAAAAAGGTTAATCGTAACTAATTAACTTTAAACTAATGCTGAATGTTTATTTTATTGTTATTAATTCAGTCTGAATTAATTCAATTAATTAAAATAAAATTGTTACTAGTTAAGTTAATAACTGAAAATATGAGCTAATGTTAAAGGTTTATTTTATTGTTATTAAATCATTTAATGCATTTTAATTAATTAAAATACACTGTAAATTATTACATTAAAAATGTAAATATAAGCTAATGTTGAATGTTTATTTTATTGTTATTTATTCAATTCAATTCATTCAATTAATTAAAATAAAAGGTTAATTAAATGTAAAAATGTAAAATGTAAATGTATTTTATTATTATTAATTTAATGAAATTCAATAAATGAAAATAAATTGTCAATTTGATTAAAACAATGTAAATTGAATTGAATTGAATGTTTTTTTTTTAATGGTGTTATTATTATTTGTATTACCATAACTCATCATCTGTATTAATGCTTCTGTTAATATTGTGTGTTTAACAATTGCGCCAGTAAAAGTCACATATATGAAGACAGATGCGCTGAACTGGATTTATTGACAGATTTTGTTGAAATGAATGCATCAATGAGCTTGGTTTCTCTCTCGTGTACCTTGAGGAAGTTCTTGACGCGCTCGGCATTGTAGCAGTTGCTCTCTCGACAGATGCGCTCTACCTCTTTGATCTGACCCGTCTTACACGCTGCCTGAATGTACTTGAAGTGCACATCGGGGTCCTGACTGAAGTTCACGATAGAGCCCAGAAAATAAAACAGACCTGAGCGAGACACACAGAAATGAGGAATCAATTCACCACACCAGAGTCACAAACACACACGGTCGTGAGCGTCTCACCCTCGTAGCTCTTGAACGACTCAAAAAGCTCCACCAGCGTCTGCGTTCCCAGCTGCTCGTGGTACTTGGTCGCGATCTGAACACTCAGCTGCAGGTTCTGACGAAGGTTTGCAGCCAACATGGCCCTCAAACACTCGACGGAGTCGCCGACAGACAGAGAGCCAAAGAAATTCACCAGCCACTGACAGAGAAAGAGAAGAATAACAACACTAAATGTTCAATACTGCTCTGACAGACAATAACTTTATTCATACATTATTGAATTTGAATATTGAATTTGAATTTAAAAATGTAAAAATGTGAATTTAAAATTGTAAAAATTTGAATTTAAAATTGTAAAAATTTGAATTTAAAATAATGTAAAAATTTGAATTTAAAAATGTAAAAATTTGAATTTAAAAATGTAAAAATTTTAATTTAAAATGGTAAAAATCTGAATTAAAAAAATTAAAAAATTTGAATTTAATAATGTAAAAATTTTAATTTAAAATTGTAAAAATTTTAATTTAAAAATGTAAAAATTTTAATTTAAAAATGTAAAAATTTTAATTAAAAAACGTAAAAATTTGAATTTAAATTTTTTTAATTTAAAATGTTCTTGATATTTACACACAAGAGGTTACTCTGTAATAAACACACTGCAAGTTTCAAAACACAAAACAAACTCCCCATTTTAAATATTGTTTTCTACCCTTCTAAGGAGCCAGGATCTGAAATCGGGAGAATCGTGACATCACAATTTCCCCTCAACATGCCCTTAACATGCATCATCATCATATATAATCAAGGAGGATTTTCTGAAAAAAACTCATGTCTGTCCATCAATCACAAGAGCGATACTATTGTTAAGAAAATAAAGACCTTTTTTTTGGTGCAAAAAACTTTGTTATCTTTATAAACTAACCTCGAGAAAAATAATATAAAAATCTAAAACTGCATTTCATGTGTAATATATAAATAAGTGTAATATATAAAGGCTCAGGTACAGATGTTCTTTGTCGCAAAGTGTTTTACTGCTGTTTATGCATAAGTGAATCAAACCAGAGACTAAACAATCAACTTCTCTATTATTGCGATCAAAGTTTGTTCTATTTATAATTGTGATTAGAGTATTGTAGTTTATTGCAGGTATGCACATATGTTTTCCATTCTGGTTCTCATGAGAGCACCTGGAGATTTGATTTGGTACTCACACTGCACATAGAGCTCCGGACGTCACGTGACCCATTCTGTTTACACCACCATGCTGGCAGGCAAGAACAGCCGGGAGCGAATATGAAATGAATGGCGCCAGCATAAGTTTCAAGGCAACAGAGTTCACTGCGCACTTTAAATCAAAAGACATAAACCTGTACATAGCAAAACTTAATAGATTAAACATAACAGATCCCTATAATACCCCCGGGGTGCTTTTAACGTGTATCAATAAATGAACGGATAGATTTCCTAACTTGCAGTATCCTGATATGTACAACCACCTCAACTTTCCCTCCTAACATTACTCCGGAGACTCTTCAAAAGCCTACAAAAGGCTGGAGGGGTACAAATGGACGCAATCTAATTTTTTGATGAATATTCAGGAGTTTGCCGGCTAAAACCATAGACCGTAAAAATGCCGTCACTGGAAGGTAAAGTCAACTGTGTTGTTAGCAAAAGTATTCGACCCTAGCTGTCCTTGTAGGTAGCCAGCATAGTCACTGTGAGTACATTAAACATCATAAATGTCATGAAATCTTACCCGTTTAATCCCAAATGTTGTGTGTTAGCACGTTTTATTGCAGTGAACCATTTTAGTCATCTAGGAATACGATTAAATGATTTCCCCTTTGCTTTATGGGACAATCACATGGGTATTTTCAATTAAAGATAACTTATAGATTAAACATGGGCTGCTTTTGGTGCTCGACACTTTTTTTTATTGGTCATTTTGTGTGTTTTACAAATCAGATAGGCTACAAGGTTAAGAAGCTTACTTAAATGTAATATGTTTTTTCTCTATTTTGCAATAGTGAAAGACAGTTTCCCTTATTGATCACATCTCGGCTAGATTGCATGTTTTCTTGCGCAGCTGGATGTTGGACTCATGAAAAATAATCACGTTGTTTGTATTTGCCAAAATAGAAATTTACTGAAGTCAAAACACAGACAGAATTGGCATTAGCGCGAGCGCCGATTATCATGAAGCGGGAGCGACGAGACGACAGAGGATTCTGCGGCCTTCCTCAAACAGTTATGTTCAGGATTTTCTGATATACTTAACAAATAAGTTACTGCGTGAGGGGGCAAGAAACTGGCCAAGGGAGGTCACGTACGGAACACATAAACTGAGCCCAATATACGGGACGCCCCCAACCCTAGCTTTCCCCTGCATGTCCTGACGCATAGCAGCTGTCCACCAAGTTGAAATGGTTTAAGGTTTGTAAGGTCTAAATAGTCTGGTTTTAAATTACTGTTCTACAACTATCGATACCAATGCTACGGCCGCTCTAGCGCTCTCCCGGTTGCCTGATTGCGTGACGTCAGCCTCCAGAGCTCTATAGTGTACTCGTTAAATATAAATGTAAAAAATAAAATAATTAACAATAATGATAATAGTATTATTGCACTTTATTTTGTTTTTTAAATAATAAACAAAAACTTAAAGCGTGATAATATTATATTTTAAAATTCAAAAGAGCATTAAATAAAAATACAAATTATTTTACAGTGAAAATACATTTTAATTTTAATTTTCTTTTACTTTTATTTTCTTTTACTTCTATTGCAACCTTTGACTCTCTAAATATAATGCTATAATCAACACTGTTCATGATTTGTTCATCTTGGTGGCTGTTACAGTAAAAATGCAGCATAAGTTTTCAAAAGAGTTCCACATATAATACTCATTTAATATGCAAAGATGTTAGCCAATCACAGCAGTGGGTGTTTCCATTGAAGTCTCACACCAGACACGCCCCTTCAGACGAATCAAACAAATCAGAGGCGAAATTCAGGGTAGAAAATGGCCGTTTATAATGAAATTATGACTGTTTTCACCTCAGAAAACATTATAAAATCACATAAAAATGCATTTCCTGAGTCCTTTAGCTCTCACACATACAGACACACCTCAGGGTTGAGCAGGTGTGTGTGTACGATGGTCCGTTTAATGTCGTAGGGGTCGCTGTAATGCTCCAGAGCTCTCTGCAGTAGACCGGCTTTCTCACACAGCTGAGCGATGTGAGCGCGATCATAGTGAGTGAACATCTGATTCCCCAGGATCGCGTCTGCTACCTGCAAACACACACACACACACACACACACACACATAAACACAACAGGGAAAAGTCTTCTTGTGATAAGCTTTTGGTTTTTTAAAGTTCAAAGTTCACAATCGAAATGATGTAATGTGCATTTAAAGTGTTTTTGGACAATCAAACTCTCTCACTTATTGAGCATGAAAGTCTTGGTATGAGTATGAAAGAGCTAAGCTAGGCTAAAAATAAGCTAAACTTTGTCAACAAAATGCAAAACATACAAACTAAACATTCATGTTTATTCATGTGATTTTATTTATTTACATTGACCATTCTCTGCAGTGTTATTATTTTTAGCTAAAAAAAATAAAAATGGTTTGCATTAATTGAAATAACATTAAAATGAAAATAAAAATATTAGATGGAAAAACTCACTTAAACTTAAAAAATGTAAACAAAAAAAATAAGAAATGTTAATATTGTTAATATAAAGCTAAATATTAAAAAATAATAATAATAATAATAAAAATGACAAAAGCACATAACAAAATCACTAAAACTTTAAAAGTATTTATAAATAAACTTGATAAATCTAAAAATAATAACCCTCTATAAATACTATAATAGAATATAAATAATACTAAAATAAAACTAGTTATGAAATGGTCAAAATTAAAAAATAAATAAATAAAATGAAAACTAAAATAACACTGGTTCTCAGATGGTCCAAGTTAAAAAGTTTCTCAGACATTATTATAATATTGTGGTGGTACTCATGTTAGCTCATCATCTTGTATAATTACGCCGTGAAGGCAGCATGAGCTTCGGTGTGTTTGATTGGTTCACCTGAGGGGCGTGAATGAGGTTCATTTCCAGGAGGCGTGTCTGCAGAGGCCCCTCCTCCGGCCTGTTGTTCTTCAGAGCATCCAATAGGAATGAAGTACACTGCTGCACTAGATTCCCCTCCACAAAGACATCCACCACCTCAACACACACACACACACACACACACACACACACAGGGTCGGTGATGAGCGGAGTCACAGTGTAGATCAGTGCTATTTTTAGAGATCCTGTTATAGTTTTTATTAATATTTTAAATTAGTTTTACTTTTATATTTTGTTTTTATTTTTCTTTTTAATTAAAGTTTTAGTAACTAGTTTTTCTGTTTATATTTTCTGTTTTTATTTTAATTTTAATTAGGTTTTAGTAACTAGTTTTTAGTTTTATATTTTCTGTTTTCATTTTAATTTAAATTAAAGTTTTAGCTACCCATTTTTAGTTTTATATTTAGATTTTTATTTTTAATTAAAGTTTTAGTAACTAATTTTTATTTCTATATTTTCTGTTTTTATTTTAATTTTACTTAAGTTTTAGTAACTAGTTTTTAGTTTTATATTTTTGGTTTTATTTTAATTTCAAAGTTTTAGTAACTCATTTTTATTTTTATATTTTCTGTTTTTATTTTAGTGAGATTTGTCATGTTTATTTTCTTTGTTTATTTATTTTAAATATATCTGTATTTTTTCCAAGTTTAAGTTTATTTCAAGTAACAAAAAATATATTTTTATGGTTTTAGTTTTAGTTAACTAGAAAGTGAATATGAAGGGACACAAACATTTAAGTGCACTAGATCGATTTCACTCTAGAAATAAGTGAAATGTTCGTGTTTGATACCTGGTTGATGTTGACCAGCGGTTCTTCATCCTGAACCAGCATCTGAGCGAACTGAAGGCCCTGATCAGGACCGGATCTCATCACACTCCTCAACAGCATCACCCAGTCTGGAGAATATCCCATCTGCCCCGAAAACAACACATCAATCACACCAGAGCAGAGACACAGGTGAGGGCGGAATAGAGCGTTTGAAGGGAACGCCGGTACCTTCTTAGCATAGAGCACTATCTTCTGGAACTGAGCCGTCTCAGCGAAGCACTGGATGACTTTAGCAGGAACATTCGCTCGCAGGTAGACGCTGAGGGCCAGAGTGACGTCAGCCGCCTTCACCAGATCACCCAACTCCTCCGAGCACTCCAGCTGCAAAGCATCATGGGAAAAAGATCACTAACCGGACGGCGATCCAACACTCAAGAGTCACTTTCAGTGTTGTTATTGTTGTCTAATACTTCAACTACTTTACAAATAGTTTTGGGTAACTGAAATAAAGCTGAAAAAATACATATAAATATCAGAAGAAAAACTTCATCTTAATTTAACTTAATGTAAGCAAAATTTTGAAATGTTGCCTTGACAACTGAATTAAATAAATGAGTTTCAATTGAATCACTAAAACTAAGATAAAAATCTACATAGAAATTAAAAATAATAAATAAAAACTGCTATAAATTAAAAAGTACACAACAAAATGAGTAAAACCTAAAAGTTAAAATTAAAAATAAAAACAAAATTTTAATGAAAACTGAAAACGTTAAGTAAAAAGCTAATTAAAAGAAATAAATAAATACTATAACAGACAGGGCAACAATCCAACCCTCAAAAGTCATTGTTAACTACTACTAAAACGGCAATGAAATCAAGCTGAAATCAAATAAAAATATTTTAGGTAAGATTAAAATATAAATATTAGATGAAAAATTGAAACTTAAACTTAAATGAAATTTACTTAAATGAAAACGTTGCCTTGGCAACTAAATGAAATAAGTTTCAGTTAAAGCACTAAAATTACTAGAACTAAAACTGAAATCTATATATAAAACCTATATAGAAATTACAAATAAATAAAAACTAATAAAAATGACAAAAGCGCTACAAAATGACTGAAGCTTAAACTAAAATTAAAATAAATACTTTAAAATATAAAATTAAAAGAGAGTTTAAAACTATAAATAATAAATAAATAATAAAATAAATGCTATAAAACTATACAAATTATACTAAAATAACATTTTATGGTGAGTGTTATAAAACCATGGCCAATCAAGTGCATATTTCATGCATAAAAATAAAATTCTTCTCAAAATATTAGAGATACATTTGATTAGCCAACTTCATTTTTAAACAGACAAAAAAATAAACTAAAAATTGAAATGGAAAAGATAATGTCAACTGATCATTCCTTTGACAAATTATGCACAACTATTTAAATTTCACTTCAAAACTTTAAGCCGATGTTAACAGAAACACTTGTAAAAAATATTGTTTACAAATTACATATTTTAGATCATTTAAAAAAATATATTATTTAATTAAAAACTTCAAATGTAATATCTGTGGTGGGTGGGTGGTTTTGTTTAATCTGTCAAAGAATGCTGTCTAAACTGAACTTTTATTTTCCATGCTGTATAAATGCACAGATAAACTGAAAAAAATGAATGAGTTGATAAGTAATAAATGGGAAAGAGTAATGAATATTGCACCTTCTCTCCCTTGAGCCACTTCTCCAGCAGCTGTGTTCGTCCCTGCTGCAGCACCGGCCTGCAGAGCTCCACCGACTCCAGCTTATTGAGCTGCCCGCGGTCCAGCAGAACCCCGAAATACTGAAGCAGCGGAGACGGCTGGCCACCCTGCGCCGGGACGGCCTGGAACCGCCGGACGGTCTCTGCCGTTCGCAGCACACCCTGAGAGACAGAGGAAAAGAAGGGAGTGAAGCCTGTGTTTATGCTATTAAGACAGTGTAGGCTAATCTGGCCAAAGAAGAACTTTTGGTTTATAATGAAATGTTCATTTAAAAGCAGCCAGACAGTGATTCTGTGTGACTCTGTTTGAGCTATGTGTGTGTGTGATTGTGTGTGTGTGATTGTGTGTGTGTGTGTGTGTGTGTGGTTGTGATTGTGTGTGTGTGTGTGTGTGTGTGATTGTTTGTGTGTGTATGTGTGTGTGTGTGTGTGTGTGTGTTTGTGTGTGTGTGTGTGTGTGTGTGTGTGTCTGTGTGTGTCTGTGTGTGTGTGTTTTCGGGGACCTTGGGAGCCGACGCAGCGACTTTGGCCGCTTCGGTGAAGTTGCCCTGAGAGAAGAGCGTGTTGAACTTGTGTGTCAGGAGCTCCTCGGCTCCGGGAAGATCACTGCGTAATGCCAAACGCAACGCCAGCTCGGGATTCTGCAGCACGTTAGTCACGTAATTTACTACGTTCTCCTCCTCCACACACACCGACAGCACCTAAACACACACACACACACACACACACACACACACACACATTAGTGACACACATGGAGTAACAAAACACGCACAGAGAAGAAAAGAGGAGATCATTGAAAACTTAAATTTTTGGACAGATTGGGCTGAAAATCTAAACCAATTGTTATTTAAAAAAAACAATTTATAATAATAATAATAATAATAATAATAATAATAATAATAATACAAATTAATTTTATTTATTTGTTTGCTTATTCATAATTATAATTTCATCATAATTATAACTTTGGAATACTCGATTCTGATTGATCAATTGTCTTTTTAAAAACTGTTTTTTGAATTATTGTATTTAATTATCATATTTATTTATTTTCAAGTATTATTTTATATTTAGTCATAAATATAACTCTGGAATTCTTGACTCTCATTGATCAGTTTTCATTTTAAAAGCTTTTCTTTTTAATAATTGTATTTATCCATATTATATTTATTATATTATTGTATTTATTATAATTATAATAACTCTGAAATACTGAACATCATTGGTCCTTTTTTATTTATTTTATAAATCTGTATTATTATTATTATTATTATTATTATTATATTTAATTATAATATATTTATTTAGTTATATATTTATTTAATTTGAATTTTTCATTTTAGATTTAGTTATAATTATTATAATTATACCTCTGGAGTACTTGACTCATTTGTCAATTGTCATTTTTGAATATTATATATATATAATATATATATATATATATATATATATATATATATATATATATATATATATATATATATATATATATATATATATATAATCATTAATTTTGAATAATTATAATTCATTGTAATAATTTTTATTTAGTTATAGTTTTATTTACTTCTGTTTTATATTTAGTTAATATTTTAGCTCTTCTCACAGAATAAAATACTTCACAATCAATCAAATCAATAAACAAACAAATAAAACATAGGTAAACACATAAATAAATGTTAAAAATATAAACCAGACAGACAGACAGACAGACAGAAAGACAGACAGACAGACAGACAGATAGATAGATAGATAGATAGATAGATAGATAGATAGATAGATAGATAGATAGATAGATAGATAGATAGATAGATGTAATTATGGCATTTTTTAAATTATATGGCAGTGCAATTTCAAAGCATGCATTCTCTTAACACTTTTGTCCTGTGTTCTTGTTCAAGTCACAGTTTTCAGTGTAGTATGTACAGATGTGTGTACCTGCCCCTTCTTATTGACCCCGATGATCCCGGATGTGCTCTCGTGAGCGGCCGTGACAAATATAGTTTCAGCGCTGATACGGTTCATGTAAATACACACGCCAGACTCCAGATCATACATGTGAAAATAACCGTATTTAGTGATGAGGTAGATGACGCCGTGCTTAGTGCCGATCTGAGAGAGAAAACACAGGAGTGCACATGAACATAATTCAACATGTGATCAGTAACTCTTCTGTCATCAGGTAATAGAGTGCACCTGTGCCAGTACTTTTAATGGAAGTATTTTTACCATTCATTTTTCCCATAGGGACTTTTAAAAGAGTCTACATTAAAGCTTTATAAGACATGAACCAAACCAAACAGCTACGAGGAGAATCACAAAATTGCAAACTTTGATTTGAAGCAAAAATGTATTTGAAAATTGGACAGAAAGACAAAGATACAAAACTGTGAACTTAACAACTTAAATGAGAGAAAGAACTACAATCCCATGAAGCATTGCAAATGACCAGTGCTGGGTAGTAACTGATTACATGTAATCTGGATTATAAACAGTAATCAGATTCCAAAAATTAAGTACTCATAATTAGATTATATTACATTTTAAAATGCTCCTAATCAGATTACAGTTACTTTTTATGGATTACATGATTACATACTCACAAAATGGCAGCAAATTATTCATAATTTATTGATTTTCCCTAATTCTTCTTCTTTAGAAAATCCTACAGTCTGTCATACTATTAACTCTGAAAACTTTAGATGTGTGATGCCACTGCTGTTTTATTAATATTTGTTCATGTAATGCAGGGATTCCCAAAACTTTTTTTTTTTCAGCCAAACCACTATGACATAAAATATTAAGTTGAAGTATCCCTGAGGAAGTTAATATTTCAATAATTTAGCAAGACATTTGCATGTTCACAGTTTTCTGACGTAGGTTAATGGTCACATGGACATGCAGTTAAACAAATTAAACATTTAAATTTTTAGTGTTCAAGTGTTTTATTTTGTTTTTTTATATATATAATTTTATTTTACATTTTTATGAGTGAATTAAATATTAGCTTTTCATTAACTCTCAAACCCACAGCAGTTTTTACATTAAGCCCATTTAATGCATATTATGATGCTGATATCAAATAGAGAAATATATTTTCTTTCTCTGTGCTTTTTAATATCAATGTGGCACATTTAATGGTAAATTTAAAGCAAGTTAGGTAAAAAGTCATCTAGAAAGTAATCAGAACACATTACCTAAAATAAATAAACTAGATTATGTAACTACAATTTTCATCATGTAATCTGTAATCAGTAACGGACAACAATAAGAAAGTAATCTACCCAGCATTGCGAATAACATGACTGAATTAAATACAACAGAGAAATATAAAACTACTAATGTAAAGTTGTTGGTTGTATTTATAGATCCAATATATTTTAAGGTTACTGCAAAATATGCATATATATACAAATATTTAAGTATTTTGAGAGCATGGGGAGACCAGCTTGATTACATCATGATGTTTCATGGGAGGGGGCAGAGCTAAAGATCTCTCTTGGTGCACTTTGCTCGCTGCAACTCTCTGATTGGTGGAATTTCTGCACAGCATCATGGGTAATGTAGTTTTGTACCATGAATTCTGCTATTAAACATGATTATTTTAAAAATAAGTTAATGTGAACAGATGGGTTCAGCAAAAGCACATGCAAACGATTAACAACCTCAGAGCTCACAACAGCTCTGTCTTTAAAGGTTTATCAGTTTTTGTTAAAAATCAATTTGTCTATGGAGAAAATGAATGGAGTTTTTACTTCCGGAAGTGACTGATGTCTCTGTAGTGTGGTAAAAGTTTGACCTGCATAGCCACAGGAAAGTCTGTCTGTGCTTCAGGAGGGAAAAACACGTCCACTGCTTTCTTAGTGAACGGCTGGTTACCGGCCTGAGGCTGACCGACCTCGATGATGTGCAGCTGGAGAAGACAAAAAACAGCTTTATACTCCAGAAAAGCCACATAAACACACTCAGTTTAAGAGCCGTATGAATGTGATGGCGTCTAATGGCACCTTTCCTCCAGCCTGCCCTCTGACAGAGAAGCAGAAGAGCGTCGAAGCGTTTGTGTTTCCCTCCAGTTTATAATGTCCAAACGCAGCCGCGTGACCCTCAATGGGCTGAGAAACCTTACGGTCCACAGAGAACAACTGCATGGCACCGACCACACGATTCTGCTGCAGGAGCCAGAGACCAAGACCGACATTCACAAACTAACACTTTTATTACGTTTATCAAAAGTCACAGTAAAACATTTATAATGTTACAAAAGATAAATAAATGCTGTTCTTTTGAACTTTCTGTTCATCAAAGAATACTGAAAAATAAACTATTACAGTTTTCACAAAAATATGAACTGTTTTCAACATTGATAATAATCAGAAATATTTCTTGAGCAGCAAATCAGCATATTAGAATGATTTCTGAAGGATCATGTGACACTGAAGACTGGAGTAATGATGCTGAAAATTCAGCTTAGATCACAGAAACAAATTACATTTTAACACATATTAACTTTTTTAAGTTTTGGAATTTTACGTTTCTACATTATTTTTTATTTCTAAATTAATTTTATTTTTATTTTTAAATAGCTTTAATTTATTTTAATTTAAATTTTTGTTTTGATCATTTAGGTACTTCAGCTTGTTCATCTTACTTCAAGTAGGTTTTTTAAGTTCAAGTTATTCATTCAATATCTATATTTTAATTTATTTCAGCTTTATTTCAATAACAGCTGATTTTTAAAAACCATTAAGATTAAACTATTAATAAATAATTAAAAAATAAAAATACAACAGTTATTACACAATATTCAATCATAAAAATGTAAACTTACAATGAATAATTAAAAAACTATAAAAATAAAATAACAATATACATTTAAAATAATCAAAAACAATATAAATAAAACACAAAAAAATGTATTAAATCATAAAAATGTCAAATTAAAAACAATAATTTTAAATTAAAATTAAAATAAAACACAAAAATACAAAAATTACTAAAAACTAAATAATTGAATTGCAAGATGTAAACTCAGAATTCTGATGGGGGGAAAAATCATAAATATGAGATATAAATTTGGAATAGTAAGAAAGTCAGTCCAAATTGTGAGATAAAAAATTTACAATTACCTTTTTATTTATTTATTTTGTTTTTTATCCCATGGCAGAAACAAGCTTCAATATGTATGTCATAAAGTTCAGAGAATCTTACCCCGACAATCAGCACAGAAATGTGAAAAATAAGTGTAGAATCTGTGTAGTCGCCCCAATATCTCTTACCTTCACACACACACATACACACACACACGTTTTCATGGGGACTCTCCATAGGCGTAATGGTTTTTATATTGTACAAACTGTATATTCTATCGCCCTACACCAACCCTATACCTAAACCTACCTCTTACAGGAAACTTTCTGCATTTTTAGATTTTCAAAAAACATATTCTGTATGATTTATAAGTTTGGTTCTTCATGGGGACCTAAAAAATGTCCCCACAAGGTCAAAATTTACTGGTATTACTATCCTTGTGGGGACGTTTGGTCCCCATAACATGATAAATACCAGTTACTCACACACACACACACACACACACACACGTGTGTGAGAGAGTGTGTGAATGCTTGTTTGTGTGTGTGTGTGTGTGTGTGTGTGTGTGTGAGAGAAAGTGTGTGTGTGTGTGTGTGTGTGTGTGTATGTGTATATGCGCGTGTTTGTGTGAGTGTGTTTGTGGGTGTGTTTCTGTGAATTGTGGGGACTTTCCATAGACTTCTATTACTTTTATACTAATCAAATGATATTTTCTATGCCCTAACCCTAAACCTACCCCTTACAGAAAACCTCTTTGCATTCTTACACTTTCAGATAAACATCATTTAATACTTAAAAATTATTTTTTTTCCTCGTGGGGAGTACCAATGTCAAAAATTTCAGGTTTTACTATCCTTGTGGGGACATTTGGTCCCCCACAATGTAGCATAAACAAGTACACACACACACACACTCTCACACACAAACACAAACACACACACACACTCACCTGCGCTGATATCCCGATGAGCAGGAGCCACTTCTGCTGCTCGTCCGTTCTGTAGTTGATGATCTGGCATCCCGCGAGGCTGGCGTGACGATCGAACATCTTGATTGGCTGAGAGTCTCCCTCCATGCTCCAATGATAGACAGCCGTGTCTGTAACCAGGGCGACGGTGTTAACCGAGATCCACCTCCAGAACAGCACTTCATCCGTCATGGTGTGAGCCTTGACTTTACTCTTCATCTCCATGTTAAAGATCTGCAGCGTCCGCGCCGCTGCGGGACACACATCACACACGACCTTTGACCTCACACACTCAACATTGAATATCTGTAACACGAGTACTCCAACACTTTCATTACTTTCATTTAGTTTTATGCCTTAAAATTACCCAAAACAGTGTAGATTATTTATTTAATGCATTTACAAATAAACACAGTTAAAAACATTCCCATTTAATGCATCAAAAGGCTGAAAATGAAAGTTGTTTTAGAGAGACAGAGCAAGTGATTACATTCTGATGAAAGATTATGAAGACAAACATCCCTTTAGAATATCATGCACTGATGAATCATTCACATTTACACCAGAAATGTGAATTAGGAAGTAAATATTGATTTCCCCTTCTAGGGAACTCAAAGCTGCGTCCTGGTGGACACTTTGGGGAATGCTGTCTGCGTGACCGGTACCTGAAGCATGCGTAAAACAACTCCAATCCTATTGGTCCACGTGGCCCGTGACGTCATAGGTGGGTACCCGAAAGTATAAAGGGGCACCTGCTGAATACGTCAACAACTTTTGTTGTCTTCGGAGCCATCTGTCTGTTGAACGTGTGTGAAACATCATCCTGGTGAGTCGAACAGCGCTTTGAGGAATATGTGCCTCCGTGTTGGGATTCTAACACTTGAGGGCATATTCTAACCTTTTCGTCTTTGTCTCGGTGACCACGCGTTCTGAATGCTCTGTGGAATGAAGCTTTTAGCTTTCTCTCCCAGGGTGCTTCAGTAGTCTAGAGTGGTTACTGGGAATGTTCCTTCCTGTGTTTAGCTGAGTGATAAGTGAACAGTCTGCTCAGAGTATAGCCATCTGCGGATAATTATGCTCCAGCTCGGGCTGTTTTGCTTTGGAATATGGCAGTCTGAGGACAGCTATGTTCTAGCCAGGCATTTATGACTGAGTTTGGTTCCCCTTGGGCACAAGCTCTCTCAGGTAAGTGCTGAAGTCTTGTTTGGAATCTGCTGTCTGAGGATAGCTGTGTTCCAGCTCGGAGACTGCTCCCCCTTGTGGGGTTTTTAAGTAGTGGTCTCCTTGAGCCCTTGCCTAGACTGTGCTGTCTCCCCTGTTCGGGTTTTAACTAGATGGTCCACTTCATGGCCTGGGCAAACTTCAGCTTTATCTGAGGGAAACGCTATTTGAGGATAGCTGTGTCCAGCCACCTAGTGTTTTGGCCGTTGCTTGCGTCAGGCTTTTATCTGGACTAATGGGTTTTATGTGTTCGCTCCTTAGCGAATCATTACTATGGTCTGGATCTTCCTATTGTGAGCCTCTGGTCAATATATCGGTGACTCGCTAGCCTACTGTGGGACTGACATGGAGTATAGCCACCTAAGGGTGGTTATATTTCAGCCATTGCCATGGCAGGACGGGCTTACTTGGATACAGCTTTCTGAGGCTAGCTGTGTGTGTGTTAACTTTCCCTCTGAGGATAGCTATGTGCTAGCTCAGTGATTGCTCCCCTGCTTAGGGTTGTTAAGTAGCGGTCTCCTTGGGCCCTGCCTAGATAGTGCTGTCTCCCATTATAGGGTTTATAATTGGACAGCCCATTACTGGTGGTCTTGGCAGCTGCAGTGGTCCCCTTTCCTAGAGCCTAGCTATCTGAGGATATCTATGTGCTAGCTCAGTGACTGCTCCCTTTCCTAGGGTCTTAAGTAGCGGTCTCCCTGAGCCCTCGCCTAGATAGCGCTATCTCCCCTGCTAGGGTTGTAAGTAGATAGCCCACTCTTGTGGTCTGGGCAGCCTCATAGGAGGGCTTACCGGGGTTTTTCAGACTAGCTGTGTGGGACCAGCTGCTCATAGCTTGGTGATTGCTCCCCTTCTTAGGGTTTTTAAGTAGTGGTCTCCTTGAGCCCTACCTAGACAGTGCTGTCTCCCCTGCTAGGGTTGTAAGTAGATAGCCCACTCTTGTGGCAGCCTCATAGGAGGGCTTACCGGGTTTTTCAAGCTAGCTGTGTGGGACCAGCTGTTGATAGCTCGGTGATTGCTCCCCTTCTTAGGGTTTTTAAGTAGTGGTCTCCTTGAGCCCTACCTAGACAGTGCTGTCTCCCCTGCTAGGGTTGCAAGTAGACAGCCCACTCTTTGTAGTCTGGGTAGTCTCAGTCGGTCCCCTCCTGTTCTACTATTCCTAAAATCCATGTTTATGGTAAGCGTACACGCTAGCTTCTGTGCGCTTTCTAAAATCCACATTGTGGTAAGTGTGCACGCTAGGCACCCTGCGCACTTTTCTAAAATCCTGAATGGTATGGGTTACGCGCTCGACTTCGTTCCCATTCTCTGAGTTGGTTCTGGCCCCAGTTCACCTTGGGCCCCACTCCACTTATCTATCTCTGGCGATACTTCTGAACAGGGCTTCCTCTCATTTAAGAGAGTCATTCTGCTGAAGCCTCCGCTCTCCAGAGCTCCGCTTAGGCAGTACTATTAGTATGTAGGCTCTACTGTGAGCCTCGCTAAATGTCTCTAGCGCTGAGTGTAGTCAGGTCTCCTCTCGATCTAGAGAGTCATCATGCTGAGACCTCCACTCTTAAGAGCTCCTTATCTAGGGTTGAGTGCTGTTAGGCTTCCTCTTGTTAAGAGAGTCATCTTGCTGAAGCCTCCACTCTTCAGAGCTCCGTTCTTGGCAGTAATATGAGTCTGTAGGCTCTTTCTTTGAGCTCACTAACTGCCTCTGGCGTTGAGTGTAGCTAGGTCTCCTCTCACTTTAGAGAGTCGTTATCCTGAGACCTCCACTGTTAAGAGTTCTCCTACCAAGACTGAAGCCTTCCTAGGTACATGGCTATCTGAGGATATCTATGTGCTAGATTAGGGACTGCTCCCTTTCTTGGGGTTTTTAAGTAGCGGTCTCCCTGAACCCTTGCCTAGACAGTGCTATCTCCCCTGCTAGGGTCATAAGTAGATAGCCCACTCTCTGTGGTCTGGGCAGCTTCACAGGAAGGTTTACCAGGGGTTTTTAGTTTTTGGTCCTGTAGCCCCTTCCATAGCTATCTGAGGATAGCTATGTGACTGCTCCCCTTCTTGGGGTTTTTAAGTAGCCGTCTCCCTGAGCAACGGCTTAGAGAGTGCTATCTCCCCAGCGGGGTTTTAAGTATATAGCCATTCCCTTGGTCTGGGCAGCTCTTTAGGAAGGTCCTTTTTCATAAGACTCTTTGGATACAGCTATCTGCGGATAGCTGTGTCCCAGCTGGGATTGTTGGTAGCAATCTTGAGAACTCCTATATGCTTCCAGCCTCTCAGTGGTCTTATGTATCTGACTACTATTGCTCACATAGCATAGCTATCTGAGGATGGCTGTGTTCTTAGCTTGGTTAGGACGTTCAACCTTATCTGGTATCGGGCTCTCTCATTTTACCAAGTTATGTGAGCGGCCCAAGGCGTCAGTGACTTGGCCCCTTTCTGAGGAAAGGCTTGGTGTGTCTGTCACCTCCTTGGTGCTCTCTCACCAGGTGGACAGGCATGCACCTCGACATGGCGTGATTGGATATCGCTCCCCAAAGTGTCCACCAGGATGCACCGTTGAGTTCCCTAGAAGGGGAACGTCTCGGGTTACTCATGTAACCATGGTTCCCCGAGAGGGAACGAGACGCTGCGTACCATTGCCATGCCGAGGCCTGCCTGTTTACGTCTCCTCAGACAACTGAGTTGGTGACGTATTCAGCAGGTGCCCTTTTATAAGTTTGGCTACCCGCCCGCCTATGACGTCACGGGCCATGTGGACCAATAGGATTGGAGTTATTTTACACATGCTTCAGGTACCGGTCACGCAGACAGCGTTCCCCAAAGTGTCCACCAGGACACAGCGTCTCGTTCCCTCTCGGGGAACCATGGTTACATGAGTAACCCGAGACGTTCATGTTGACTTTAAAGGTAATATTCCTCCACACTGAGTATCACAGTTGAAAATAAGAAATAATCTACTACTGTACATTAATTAATCATGATTATTAATCATGACGTAATATTAAATGTCTCATTTTTTGCTGGTATTCATCACAAAAACAGATGAGACAATAACTGTGTGCAGCACTGAAAACATGCATCAGTGTTATTTTGGTATTAATTATATATTATTATAATAATTATTCATGTTTTGAATTAGCTTTTATTTTATAAATATTTATAAAAATTCCAAAAATAATTCTAAACAGTTTATTTTTATTTCAATTTAGTTATAATCCTTTTTGTACTTCAGCTCATTTCAGTTAGTTTAGGTTAAAAAATTTTAAGTAAGTTTTTCATTAAATTTTTATTTTATTTTATTTTATTTTATTTTATTTTAGATTAGATTACCAAACCATTTTAGAAAAAAAATCTTTTAAATTTTCAAAATGTAAAATTACAATGAATAAATAATTTTAAACCAAACAATCTATATCCAACACTTAGCAAAAATTTATAAAATCATAAAAATGAAAACAAAAACTAATTTTAAAACAAAATGGATCAAAATAAAACATTTACTAAAAATGAAAAATAAAAATTTAATTAAAAGGAACAATTTTAAAATCAAATAAAATGTTTGCTAAAACTTGAATCATATAATGTAAAATTAAATAATTAAATGAAAAAGAAAAGTTTTAAGAATATTAAAGAATTCAGTTTTAGTTGATGATAACAACACTGCTTTAGAGACAGACTGAGCCAGATCACATGATTACACATGTGATTACAGATAAAACATAATAAAGCACTGAATGTCTATAATGGGTTCATGAACCCGGATGTGATGAGAAGATGAAGAGCAGATCGATAAAGCTGGACGAGCATGAATGATTCCCTGTAACTGAACATGAACAGACAGTATCAAACACACATTCCTTACAGTCTGACACCATTAAAAAGTGTTGGGTTTACTTCCTCAAATGCATAATTTGGCTCAAATGTCTTTAACAAGTTACAATAATGCATTTTTACTGTGTAATCAAAATAAAACACTTACTGAAAATTAATTAAATTATAAAAATGTAAAATGTTATTTTACTACATTAAAATGAATAAATAAATTAAAAATAAAAACACTTACAATAAAACACTTTCTAAAAATGAACCAAAAATATAAAAATATAATGAATAAGGTTAGTATATAAATAATTAAAAATAAAACACTAAATTAAATCATTAAATTTAAAGTTTAAAAATGTTTTTATTGTTCAATTATTTTTCATTTTACATTTTGATTTAATTAATTTTAGTAAGTGTTTTTTTATTAATTTTGATTGTTAATAAAAAATTATAAACAAACAATTAAATCAAAGTAAACATATATATATATATATATATATATATATATATATATATATATATATATATATATAATAATTTCAAATAAAACATACTGAAAATTAAATTACAAATATGTAAAATTAAAATAAAAAAATTAAATCATGAAATAAATTCTGCATTTTTACAATTAAATATGTATATCGTTTTTATATAGTTTATCCAAATGAGGATATCCCTTGATTTCCATAAAAGGAGGTTTTGTAAGGTTTAGCTCACTTTTCTCAACAAAATAAGGCTAAGAAAGAACAAATATACAGTGCTCATGCATATGTGAGGAATCACAGTCAATCAGCCTTCAGTCAATGGGACACAGACATTTACACACATATGAGATGTTATATATGTGACCCTGGAGCACAAAAGTAGCACAGGTCTATTTGTAGCAATAGCCAACAATCCATTGTATGGGTCAAAATTATCCATTTTTCTTTTATGCCAAAAATCATTAGGATATTAAGTAAAGATCATGTTCCATGAAGATATTTTGTAAATTTCCTACCATAAATATATCTAAGCTTAATTTTTGATTAGTAATATGCATTGCTAAGAACTTTATTTGAACAACTTTAAAGGCGATTTTCTCAATATTTAGATTTTTTTGCACCCTCAGATTCCAGATTTTCAAATAGCTGTATCTCAGTCAAATATTGTCCTATCCTAACAAACCATACATCAATGGAAAGCTTATTTATTCAGCTTTATTCAGATGATAAATCTCATAAATCTCATTTTCTCATAAATCTCAAACTGACCCTCGTGACTGGTTTTGTGGTCCAGGTTCATATATGTATGTGTGCCGTCAATAATCAGAGCACAACGACTGACAGGCATCATTCCAGAACGACGGAGAAACTCACCATCTTCAACAAGAGCAGAGCGAGAGCGAGAGTGATTTAGTGGTTAGAGCGAGAGTTAAGATTTCTGAGAAGTGTATCAGAGAACAGCAACACAATGAAGCATGTCAGACTGATTTGATGGGCACCTTTCAGAGCGATGACTTTGCTGGCCGGGTTCATGATGGCGCTGTCTGCCGTGATCGGCCGGCGGATCGGGTTGCTCGGGTCGCTCAGGTCCACGATGACCACCTGGTTCTGCTCGCCCACCTTCTCTCGGATGCAGATGAAGCGGTCCGACTCCATGGTCAGGCAGCTGAAGCCGATGCTGGCCGGACTCACTCCCAGCGTCTGCAGCTGCAGAGAGACAGGGACAGCACTCAGAAACACACCACAGAACTCCACCTGTCCTAACTAGCTGATCCAACAACACCCATGCAATCTTTGATTTTTATAATCATTTTATGCCTTTTAAATAATTATTAATTGACATATAAAAATTTAAAAAGTAAAATTAAGATTAATAAATGTAAAATACTCATAAAACTTTTTCTAAAAATGAATAAAAATAAATAAAAAATAATTTTAATATAAAAATAAGCGAAACACTTACATTAAATCATAGTGTAAAATTAATGTGTAAATTATTAAAAATAAACAATCAAATTTAAAACACTTACTGAAAATTCAATAAATCATAAAATGTAAAATTAAAAATAAATGTTTTTATTTTAAAATGTTTTTTTGTAATATTTTATGATTTAATTTTTAGTAAGCATTTCATTTTGATGAATTGTAAAAAAAAAATTACATTTAAAAATTAAATAATGGAAATGTAAAATTAATGTAACACTTTAAAAAATCTAAATAAAACTGCAATTAAATCATAAAATGTGAAATAAAATTAATAAATAATTCAAAAATAAAACATAATAAATTCAACAATTACATAAAATTTATAAATCACAAATGAATCAAATAATTACATCATAAAAATGCAACATTATTTAAAAAAAATTAAAATCAAAATAAAACAATTAAATAATAAAACAAAATATTCAAAATTAAACACTAAAAATTTATTGAATCACAAAATGTTAAACTAAAATTAATAAAGAAAAAATAAAACAAATAAATAAACAATAAAATGTAAAAATAATAAATATTTTCAAATAATCTAAATGAAACAAAATGTATCATAAAAGTGTAAACTAAAATTATTTAATATTAATATTCAAAATAAAACTATTTATTTTATTAGTTTACCTGCATGTCATGTGGCCTGTGACACAGAGAACCGTGAACATGTGAATGTGTCATTGTAATTGAAATATTAACTTGAAAACTCAGGGGTTCTTCAAGTAAATATTTCAGCTCGAAGAGGTTCAGCTGACCAAAAAAAAAAAAACTAAAAAGTGTTTGGCAATTCCTGCAATAAAGCATCGAGTGATAAAACATCTCTGATGTTAACCAATAGTTTCTGCTCTAAGCAGCTGTGCACAAGATATTTTGACATTATCTTTGATATGTGAACTCTCACTGGTCTAAACTGTCAGCACAGCCGTATATGAAACACTAAACAGGTCTGGATCACAGACGGGGGAAAGCTCACGTTCTTCAGGGCAGGAGTTTCTCTGAATGATTCACTGCTGAGAAACACGGGTGTAACGCAAACCTGCTGTCCGTCTGATGGGAACACATGCTTACGCAAGGACTGGAGATACTGTAGAGCAGCCTACGGCCAACACACACACACACACACACACACACACACACTGAGTCAGAGGAAATAGAGCTACAACTCTTTCCTCCCTTTCCTTGTCTCAGCGTCTCCCTCAAACACACACACACACACACACACACACACACGGACAGATAGAGGAGTGAGTCTGTGTTTGGTGCTCTAATGAACATCTTCACAAAACCTGATGTTTGGTCTCTAGATACGGATCGGGTCTCTCCATCTGGATAAGATCCTGAGACTGAACAAGAAATGCATACTTTTAAATCAAAAACAATGTGTTTCACTGCAAATTAGGTCACATTTTGAACAAGTAACACACGTCATTTATGTACAGGCCAAAACGCACTAAGTAAAGTGCACTACTGTCAGCTTTAAAAATGTAAATATGTTTAAAATGTTAAATTAAAATAATAAAAATTACAATCAAAAATAAAACACTTGTTAGAAATTAATTAAATCTTTTTAAAGTAAAAACATTCAAAAACACTTTCCTAAAATGTAAATCATACAAACGTCAAATTAAAATTATTTTAAAAACACAATCAAAATAAAACACTTGCTAAAAAAAATTATTAAATCAAAAAATGTCAAAATTAATACTTTTAAAGTAAAACCATAAAAAAAAACACTCTAAAAAAATGTAACTCATAAAAAAACCATCAAATTAAAATCATTTTAAAACACTTGCTAAAAAACAAATTATAAAAAGTTTAAATAAAGGGCCAGTATTTTTTTTATATTTCTCTATTTAGCTTTACCTAATATGTTAGTTTTAGTACTTCACTTATTTTTCATGTTTAAGTTTTTCATATACTACTTATTTTGTTTCAGATTTACTGATCCTGAGATTGTTTTTTAACAATAACTGCATGCTTAAAATTAAAAACAATGTGTTTTGTTTTTTTGTTGCAAATGAATACATATTTTTAAACAACCAACACACGAGTCATTTGTTTTTTACAGGCCAAAATTTCCAAATGAAGAGCACCGTTGTCAGCTTGAAAATGTAAATATCTGTCTGTTTCTGATATAATTCAAACACACCTAATCTGATGATTTAATGCAAAGACGATGAGGAAAGCAGGCGCTTTAGAAACATTACGTAACGGGACTCATTTGAATGAAGCCTGCAATTTACACGCCGTCTACAGTTTCATACTTTCAAGTAAAATGAAAATGGTTATAAAATATAAAATATATATATATACTAACACACTCACATAGTCAACATTAACAACAGCAATGACCAACAATGATTGTAATCTAAAGCTAAAACAAGAGAAGATTTAATCAAATAAAAAAGGTACATACAGTATAATTTAAAAAATAAAAATCATCAAAATAAAACGTACTAAAAATGAATGAAATCATACAATAAAATGAATCATTTTAAAATAAAAATAATCCAAATAAAACTTGCTGAAAATTAAATGCAAATGTAAACATTCAAATAAATTAAAAAGACAATTAAAATAAGACTTACTAAACGTTAATTAAATAAAAATCAATTTAAAATAAAAACATTCAAAATAAATAAAAAAACTTGCTAGAAATGAATTAATTAGATCATAAAAATGTAAAAAGACAATGTAAAAAAAAAAGAGAGAGAAGTTTTAGGAGTAATAAAGCACTCATTAAGGTTCAAAATGACATTATTAGTGAAAATTCTCCTCACCAATGTAGAGAAGCCTGTCGAATGGTGACTTCAGTATTTATAAAGACTAAATTAGGTGTGGCTTTAATCAGACAGGTTTGAGTGAAGGGTTAGAGGCTTATGTTATTGTACATACAGCAGCATTATATCTGTATGAAAAGCACTGCATCTGTGAGACGTCCTCAATAAAGTCCCACAGGACACTCAGGGTGTAGTGGAGCAGAAAGCTCCAGATGTCCAGTCACACACACACACACTAAAGAGGAGGAGGAGGTAAACTCATTTCCGATGGGCTCGTCTATGATGATGATGATGATGATGATGATGATGATGATGATCTGTCTCAGAGCAGAATGAGATGAAGCAGACTCGCTCTTTCTCTGTCTCGGTCTCTTCCGCTTACTCATCTCTTACTGGAAGACATTTACATTCATGCATTTGGCAAACACTTTTATCCAAAATGAATTCAAAGTTAAACATTTGATAATCATGGGAAAATCAAAACCATGACTGTTGTTACTAGTGCAATGCGCTAAAATGGAAAGATCATTATTACGTGATTTATTATTAATTATATTGGCATTCTCATTTCAGAATAATTAAAAATTTAAAAAAATATTAACTTTCATCAACTATCTGACTTCAAAATATAAAAAAAAAAAAAAAATTTGAGTTGAAATAAAACAAATATTTAAGGGCATATGTTTGATTTTGGCATTGGTGGGGACATAACGGAAGACAACAAACATTTCATTGTTTGATCAAAATTATTGCTAGGGACAGTTTAGTAGTCACTGGAAATTACAGATTTTACAGATTTTTGCATATTTATAGGAAATATAAATATTTTAAAAGATTAATAAAAATGACAAATGCACAATGAAATTATTAAAATTTTAACTAAAATGAAAACTGAAAATATAAAAATGTTATTCAAGTTAATTCAAAACATTATCAAATCCTATAATTAGTATATAAATAAATAAATCATTGAGATACTAATATAGTTTTTTTTAAATAAATATTTTATAAATATAAACATTTATTTTTTTTTCATATTTACAATTTTCAAATGAATTTTAAAGTTTTAGTCATTTTGTTGTGGGTTTTTGTCATGTTTATAAGTTTTTTTTTTTTTTATGTCTTTTAGTATGTCTCTTATTATGAAATTTTTATTTCAGTTTTAGTTTTAAATATTTTAGTAGATCAATTAAAAGGATTATTTTTTTTCCTTGCCAAAAAGCTGAAATAAAATAAGTTTAAGATTTTTTACTTTTATTGCAGTTGCTTATGTTTGTTTTATTTCAAGTAACTCTAACCCTGTTGTGTGTGCAATAGTCATTGCTAGAAGGGTTCAATATTAGCAGACACTGTTACACAAACAATATTTTTTTAAAATCTAAAATCAACTGATATTAAAGACAGAAAAGACTATTCATATTCTGCTCAAAACACAATCATGCAAGCAATGAGTTCATCTAAAGATATTTATATTTTAATTTTGAGTGTGTGTAATAAAACTAGTCCTCTGTGTCAGTTTATGCTGTTGATAAACATGTTTCTTCTTCCTGCTCGTAACTTCATTAGCCAAATCTTTATTGGGTTTCAGCTTTACATCAGCAGCCAATCAGAGGACAGAAAAAAAATGACACAGCAAAAAATAACCCCGTAAGCATTAACAGAACAAGATATGGTATTTTAAATAATAAAAAAGTTAAAAAAAGTAATTTAAATAATAAAAAAAATAAAAGAAACAGTCATTGAAATGATTATAAATAAAAATAAACTTAATAAAAAATAAAAATAAAATAAAAAAGTCATTTAAATAATAAAAGTTAAAAAATAAATAAAGTAATTTAAATAATAAACATATTCCAAAAAAAATGTCATTTGAATAATAAAACAAAGTAGTAATTTAAATAATAAAGAGCATTTATGTAAAATCTGGTTTTACAGATTAAATCATATGCTTTATAAGAAGTGATTTGAAAGACTAGTGAAGCTGGATATATTTATATCTGTGTGTTTGTTCCTTTTCCAGTTCAACATATTTATAAGACATGAGCAGAATGAACTGTGTCTATTTATAAAAGCACACACACACACACACACACAGTACCATTCAGGATCAAACTGTATCAATATAATCCAGCTCTGAATGAACTCAAACTCAAACACATGTTCAAGACATAAAGCCAAGCTGCTAGAGGCCCAAAGTCCTGCCGGCTGCAGATTCTTGGCATTCTTTAACCGAACTGCACCGACTGAGCGTCTGACATACATACGGAATAACATGAGAGAGAGAGAGAGAGAGAGAGAGAGAGAGAGAGAGAGAGAGAGAGAGTCAAAAGAGAACATGGAGGGACAGTATCTCAAGAGACACACTATGAAATTCCACATTTTACAACAAAATATAATCTCAGATCCTAGTAAAGCAGCCGTACATCTAAACGAGACAGCAGCATCTGGTTTCAATCAGCTGCAGAGTGAATTCCAGATGTGTTCTGTGAACGACAAAGAAAACACAGCCTGCGGAAAGGTGAGGCTGGGACAGTCTGAGAGACGTTCACACGTCTCTGTCATGGTGAATATTTTCAAAGGCGTGTAGAATGAAACTTCATTAGCGTTTGGCACTGAGGCCCTCATCTCCAAAATAACACTGTCCCATTGTTTCCAATGGATCCACAGAATACACACTTCAATGCAGGAGAGCAACTCTAACGCAGAAGAAACGAGTGAAGAAGAGTCCCGGTTTGCTGGAAAGATGAGTCATCTTATCTCACTCAAGCAGAAAACTAAAGGAGTAGTTCATCCAAAAATGAGAATATACTGAAAATATACTCACCCTCAGGTCATCCAAGATTAGGATGAGTTTGTTTCTTCATCAGATTTGGAGAAATGTAGCATTCCATCACTTGCTCAGCAATGGATGCTCTGCAGTGAATGGGTGCCGTCAGAATGAGAGTCCAAACAGCTGATAAAAACATCACAATAATCCACACCACTCCAGTCCATCAGTTAACATCTGGAGAAGACAAAAGCTGCACCTTTGTAAGAAACAAATTTATCATTAAGGTGTTTTTAACTTCAAACTGTTGCTTCTGGCCAAAATAAGAGCCTATATTCCATAATAATGCTTCCTCAGTGATCCACCCACATATTTGTTTAGAGCTGTTTTTGTTTATAATTGGTGCTTGATCTGTGCTGATTTCTCTCCTGATTCGGACCAGACAACTTTTTCACTGGAGGAAGCGTTATTATGAAAAGAGGACTCGTATTTAAGCAACGATTTTAAGTTAAAAACATCTTAATGATGGATTTGTTTCTTACAAAGATGCAGCTTTTGTCTTCTCAAGATGTTAATTGATGGACTGGAGTGGTGTGGATTACTTGTGATGTTTTTATCAGCTGTTTGAACTCTCATTCTGACGGCACCCATTCACTGCAGAGCATCCATTGCTGAGCAAGAGATGGAATGCTACATTTCTCCAAATCTGATGAAGAAACAAACTCATCTACATCTTGAATAACCTGAGGGTGAGGACATTAAGCAAATATTCATTTTTGGGTGAACTATTCCTTTAAAGACTGCAGACGGTGCTATATGAAGTGTGTTCTTAAGCCACACATGACAGCACTGTGCTGAATGTTTTATCTGTGAGGAAGGAATACCACATGTCTGGAGTTACTGACGGTGCATTTCCAACCCACAATTACAGACACAAGCTCATCTGACTAATGCAGCATAGAGACAAAAGAGACAATATCATCAATACGTCAGCCTTAAAAGACAAAACAAAAAAAACCTCAACTGGTTCCAACAACAACTTACAAAAGAGCTTCAAAGCACTTAAACATACATTCAGAAGCGGTGAGATGTCAAATACATCTCACAGAGGCCTTATTTACATAAATTAAGGCTATAATACAGTATTTTACTGCACATACTGTACCTGCACAAGGCATTATGAAGAGTCAGTCAAATATTATTAACGGTTTCATCGTCTATAAATTTTGCTGCAGCAAAGATGCTTTTTTCACTACAGTAAGGTTTTTTTTTTTACATACCGTGCAACTACTTTGCAATTTATCATGCAAAGATGTCACTATGTGTCAATTTCCACCATGCTGGGTAATTGGAATGCAATTTCAAGAACTGTACGTCATCTAAAACTAGTTCTAATTTGTGTATAATAATCATTCAAGCCGTTTTAAGAGCTGATATTACTGTACATGGAATATTAGCAATACTTAACATAATACAATATGTAAAAATACTTAATATTGTAACAATTTTTATATGTAATAATACTTAAAAAGACTGCAGGACTAATCAAAGTGGGCTAGTTGTAACCTAAAATATTGACATTGAATAACAACGTTAATAAAAACCAGCATTATTTTAAATGTTGGGCAAGTGCAACTGTGTAACACAAAAAATAAACATTCCACGATACAGTAGCCTAACTATAATAATTCAAATGTCATGCAACTACGTAACAATTTCTGACACGTCATGGAACGTTGTTACTATGTAACAATCCCTTTAGTCATTCTTTTAAATGCCAGGCTACTGTGTAACATGTAACGCAACTCTATATTCTCTAATGTTACACATGTATCAACTATGTAACTCGCGCACGAGGCCGCCGTTACACAGTTGCGTGTTTACGGTTTAACGTCGTCGAGCGGAAAGCTACGAATGATGCGTGAGTCCGTGCGGTTTTACCTGCAGATGCTCCTGGAAGCGGATCGGTAAAATCTGCGCCATTCTCGCGGAGAGGAGAGGAGGAAGATGAGGAGGGGGGCGCAGATGAAGAGTTGTGAGTGTGTGTGTGTGTGTGTGTCCCGTTAGACGCGGTTATTCCGTGAATGCTCGTGAATCTCTGTGTCTCGGACTTCTTCTCGGAGCGCTGCGGGACTCCTCCGCGTGAGAAAGTAGATCCGCGCGCACTGATTCGAGCCGGTGTTCTGGAGAGCCTCCTGTCCTGCGGCGCAGATGCTGTAAACACACTCTCACAGGAGCTCAGTGGGGTATGAAGCAGGGAAATGCGTGAGTTTGTGGGTGAAGGGAGTGTGAGGGGGTCAGCTGTACCCTTCCGCTCGAGACGAGCATGTGACAGCAGGAACTCCCCCCTCCAGCCAGAAATACTGGGGGTCTATTTCTGCACACTCACTCAGAGCAGCAGCAGCAGCAACAACAACACTGCTGTTCTACTATCATTTATACAATATTATAGACAGTATTTTAAATCTATTTTTATATTTCCGTTTTCATTTTAATTGACCTTTTATGATTGTGTATTTGTTTTGTTTTCTTTTTTTTTTTAAATGTTTACTTAATCTTTATTTTATTTCATTAATTTTTATTTTATTTGCATTCCATTTTTATTTCAAGTAATAAGTACTTCAACTTAAACTAAACAATAAAACATGACACAACTGACTGAAATATTTAATGAAAGTACAACAAAGTTTTTTTAGTTATTTATTTTATTTAAATTGCCAAACGCTTTTTTTGTTTTAATGTCTATTAAGTTTTTATTTTTATTTCAGTTAATTTAAGTACTTCAACCTAAAAATAAAACATTCATTTGGCAGCAAACTGAAATATTTACTCAAAAATTGAAAGATTTTTTATATTTTAGGTAACATTTATTTCAATTAACGTAAATGTTTTTTGTTTTTTTTAAGTTTTATTTCTTTATTTAATGTTTCTGTTTAGTTTTTATTATTTATTAACATTTTAGGTTAGTTTCGTTATTTTTAGTTTTAGTAATTTAAGTACTTTAACTTAAACTAAACTAAAACCATAAATATTCCTTTGGCAACAAACTGATATTTTACTGAAAGTGTTTTTTTAATGTTTTATTTAACATTCATCTTATTTTGATTAAAAATGTATTTAATGTTTTTGTTTCTTTTATTAAATGTCTATTTAGTTTTATTAATTTTATTTCCATTTTAGTTTGGTTATTTTTAGTAATTTTAGTTAACTGGTATGTTTTAGAAATTTAAGCTATAAAATATTTCTTTGACAACAAACTGAAATATTTCCTGAAACTGGAACTTTAAGTTGTTATATATTTTTGTTAACATTAATTTCAATAAACAAATGTTTACATAGTTTCAGTTCATAAACAAACACATGAAACATAATAAAGTAGCATGGTACTGTTTGACATATATGAACATTTCAAGGATCTGTCATGTAAACATCACGCTACATTAATATGCAAATCATTTCAAATACCACGATGTTGATAAATACTTTATCAAATAGTACCCCGACTGTACTGTTTTACCACTTAACATTACGATTAGCTTATAGTTTCAAAGTACAGTATCTTACTTCAGTTTCTGTAATTTTGTTTTAATTTGATTGTAAACTTTGTGTGGAAAAAAAATGCCAAAAAGGTCACATGTTGTTTTTCTTTATTTATTAACTATTTTACACCGCGACAACAAGTTGTCCTGTAAACATTATATATGTATAGAGTTTAACTAAAGTTATTTAACGAACACTACATAGTCACCATATTCAAAAATCCCCAAACATGAAATGTACTGAACACAAGACATACTATGAACATCGGACTGCATTACAAACATAATGTAATAAATAATTCAGGCAGAGTATGAGTGTTTGTGTGATATCAGGGTCAGTATCAGGCGATGAAGAGCGTTAGGGCCGAACGGGGTGAGAGAGGTGAGTGCTGTGTTTAGCTTGACTCTTACGGTCGATCAGGAGGATGGGGTTCTTCATGTGATGAGAGATCATCTCCTGCAAACTGCTGAAGAGCTGCAAAACACACACAGATCATCAGAACTAAACCAATGAGCAATATTTACTGTCATGCTGCAGTTTCTTTTGACATTATATATTTTTTCAATAACTTTTAAAAATATATACATACACACACATATAAAACATATATAAATTTAAAGTAATTTAAAAAAGGTTTTTATTACTTGAAAGAAATAAACATTAACTGAAATAAAATAAAATGTTATTTCAGATAGTTCCCAAGGATTTCTCATTTTAATTTTGTTAAAGTTGATGTAATAAAATAACCAAAATAACTAAAACTGAAATAAAAATGAATAAAAATTATATACATGCATATACACACACACACACACACACACACCAATACGTACATGTATACAAAAACAATAAAATTACTAAAACTTTAACTAAAATGAAAATGTCAAAATCAAAATTATTATTTTTATTATTATTATAACTCAAAGTGATTTGCTTTAATGTGATATTATTTAGAAAATAGATGTTAGACCAAAAAAATCCCTAAGGTGTTTCAAAAAGTATTTCAGGGCTTTGCCAAAAAGCATAAAATCCTCCAGCTGTAATGAGGGAAGAGATTTTGCGGTCACATGAGACTGAACTTGAGCCAAAACACAAGCATTTCAACAATCCCTATGAAAATAATTGTGTGAAACAACATTTAATTAAATTATACATCTAAAAAATTATTTGGAGCATTTTTAAAGTGCTTTAAGTTCATCCTAAACATTAGGGCATGGTGCTGGTCATGGGTTCGATTTTCAGGGAATGCATGAAAGAAAAAAAAAAGGATGCTTTGTATGTCACTTTGGATAAAAGCGTCTGCCAAATGCATAAATGTAAATGTAAACTCATGCACAGCTGCACAAAGCAGACACACAGACAGATGTGCAGACGTCACACATAACACAGAGCACGAGAGAGGAGCAGATCTTCCTCTCCTCCTCTACCTCTTCTGTCTTCTTGCCCTCTTTTCCGAGCACGTACTGTTGCGAATCCTCCAGGAAGCGCACAGGGATGTTGTAAACGTTCTGCCGGTAAAGCACGACCAGCGTGAAGGGCTGACGGTCATTCTGGGAACTGCTGTATCTGACCAGGAACGTGCCGTCCTGCCAGACACACACAACAAATATACTGTACACTGTCCAAAACTAGTGTATGTTAACTATACATATCAACAATCACATATAGAAGATAAATATGTAGCATTTAACTAAATAGAAAATACAAATCACCTATAAACAGAGCTACATTTTTTAATCCTAAATGCAGTTTTATGTCATTTTATTTTATATTTCATTTTATTTTATTTTACTACTTTATTTATGAACTGTATCACTCAGAACATTCCAATTTAGATGATAAACATGAAGCATTTAAATTAATTTTATTTTATTTTATCTTTTTGTTTATTAATTATTTGATACTATATTTAGTAGTAATGTTCAAATGAACATTCCCAGGATAAACATGCCAAAATACAAATCACACATAAACAGAGACAAAACTTGTTAATCCTGAGTATGGTTTTATTTTATGTAATTTTATCTTAGATTTCATTTTATTTAATATTTTATTTTATTGCTTAATTTCAGAACAACATAACTGAATTTAGATGATAAACATGCAGCACTCAAATAAAATTTATATTTAATTCATTTTACATTTCATTTTATCATCTTTTTATTATTTTATTTTATTGATAAATTTCCGAACAATATGACTCCACGCTACACTGCCATTTAGATAATAAACATGCAGCATTTAAATAAAATGTAAATATTTATATTTAACTAGACACACCTTGTTAATCCTGAGCACAGTTTCCTCCGCAGTCTTACGTTCACAAACTCCAGCAAACCACTCTTTGTCCTGTAGCCCCGCCCCCTGATCGTGATAAAAATAGTCAGCCAATCAGTGACGGAATAAAGCGACAGCTTTAGCAGTTTGTCACCAATCACAAACACTGATTGTGTCTGTAGTGCTTACCTGAGCCACTGGCTTTGCTCCAAAAGACAGTGCTGTGTGAGGAAAGAACATGAATGAATTATCCGGGAATTTTGATGAATTCTGAATGAACAGTTAGTTACATCGAAAGATTACGATTTTTGAGAGAAGAACAAAAAATTTAAATAATAGATGTGCTCACCTGTGCTGTCCAGAGACGGAGGAGGAGGAGGACTGGAAAAACAACATATTTACTGCATCTGAGTTTGTCAGCGGATAAGAAAATATGCTTATACATACAGCTTGGTCTTGTTTTACAACAGATATAACAGATATAAGTAAAAGCCTGCTTCTTAAAAAAGTGAAGAAGCAAAAGAAAAAGCAAAGAAATGGCCATCTTACATTTCATGACAAAAAATCAAAAGGAAAAAAATTCTTTCGCATAAAAAAGCAGTACGACTTTATTTTCATGACAATTAAGCCCATACTGACCACAAATGTTAATTTTTAAAAAATGTACAATTTTTAAATGAAAAATACAGGATTACTACTGTTAACTAAAACCATAAAAACACTGTTACTTTTAATAAAATGAACATTAGCTAAAATAAATGGGTAAAAAAAAAAATTCAGCTAGTTGACAAGGCAACAGTTCTCCTTTTAATTTAAGCACTAAAATAACTAAAACTAAATAAACTAAACTAAACTAATTAAAACTAAAATTAAAATTTAATAAAAACTATGGACATATTTAACAAGAAAAAAACTAATAGCAACAACAAAACATAACAAAATTACTAAAACTTTAAGTGAAATTAAAATGAAAACAAAATCTAATAATAGTATATCAATGATGCTAAAATGACACTAAAAATCATCCATTACTTTTTTTATTATTACCGGTAAATAAAAAGCCATGTAACAAATACAACCATGAGCTTTACTAACATTTTTACTTTACAATTTAAATATTATTTTTCATATTAGGTTAATGAAAATTTTATTTCTGGTTTACAGTGGACTACCAAGAATCGACCTTGGAGGTTGGAGACATTTGCATGAAAATAATATAATTACGCAAATAATCTTACTGTACCCAAAATAGGCTTCCAACACTGTGCATCTTATATTTCACCAGAAAAAAAAACAAAAGAAGTTTTGCATAAAGCAAGCAACTGTTTCCCCAGCTTAAAGCTTAAATTACTAAACCTTTAACTGAAATTAAAATTGAAAAAGAAAATATAAAAATAAAATCTAAATATTAACAAAAACTATAATAGTATATCAAATGATACTAAAACAATGCTCAAAAAATTATCTATTATTTTGTTTTATTAATTCAGCATAAATAAAAAGTCATCTAACAAACACAACTAGGAGCTTTACTAACATGTTTTCCCTAATATTTTAAATATTGTGGGTTTTTTTCACATTACATTAAAAATCAGTGGACTAAAGAGAAATAGCATAAAGCACAAAGTTGAAGACATTTTCTTGAAAATAATGTCACAATGCAATCTTAAAAACCTAAAACGTGCTTCAAATTTGTTGTTTTTCTCTTTTGATTTTAGGCTGTCTCTGAACCTGTAAAGAGGTAAAGGCTTCACACTCACCTGGGTTTGGGTTCTTTGGGGAGGATGATGGGAGGAACCGGTTTGCCGTTTAGTGCGGGTGGCAGCTGGCCAGAAAACGTGGCACGCTTTACTTCTGGCGGCAGAACTAAATGATCAGACAGGCCGTCAAATGAAACTGTGCATGTGGGTATATATCATCATGCATGAGTTAAAACAGAACAACTCTCTAACCTTTGTTCACAGTGTCACCGATCAGGACCGAACTCTGAGGAAACGGACAAATGAATCAGTTCTTTCAGGAGAAGAACACTATAATGAATGCATGAATGTGTGTCGAACTAGTACTTACAGATTTGGCTCTGGGAACAGGAGGTTTCATTCTGTAAGACAAGAAGAAATGGTATTACCAAACAAGGTTTAGCAAACAAGAGTCACTACCGGGGTGACCTGAGTGGTTTCTTATTAGCCTAACAGAAATATTTTCCTCATTAAATTCTCTGTGATTTTTCTGGTTTCTAGACATGACTTGGGTTGCTCCTTTTCCTTGTGCATTTGTCGGATGCTTAAACTGGCAACACTAATGTTATGGGTTCAATTCTTAGGGAACACAAATAATGCATACTGATGAATATAAATGCATTTTTAATGCACTGTAAGTTGTTAAAGATAAAAGTTGCTACTAAATGCATAAAGGTAATGCTAAGAACAGATGCTTTAGCAAAAGAACTAATTATCAAACACAATAATTTAACGTGAGTCTGTAATTAAATGAATTTAGACCAGCGTTATTTTCATTATCATTTAGATACCATAGTTTTAATATTTTGAATTAATTTTTAGTTTTGTATTTTCCTTTTTCATTTTTATGTAGTTAATTATTACTTCTTTATAATTTTGAATATAATCAAAGATTATATTCATGGTAAACTCAAAAATAATAAGATTTAAAATAATCTTAATAACAATACTTAAAGTGAACTGTATACAATGAACAATGAACTGTATACATGAGACGTGCTGAAATCGTGTTTGGTCTCGTACTGTATCGCGTACCTTGTCAGTGTCTGTGCTTGCTTGCCCCTTTATTGTGATTTAACAGGAAAGTGTGTCCAGCTGAATTCAGTTGGTGATTTGTTAGACGGGTATAAATAAGCTTAGTTTACCGCAGCAGCGGTCGCGTCAGCCCTCGTGTGAAGCCCTCATTGTGTGAAGACCGAAGAGTGTAAAGATCATCGACTCTACCGTGCGACTCCACCGGACAGGGACACCGGCAACGGATATAAGTATCACTTTTTATTTATCCTCTTTCCTATTACTTGTTTCAATTCGGTTTTATAACCAATTCTTTCTATGTGTTTTCAGATCACTACTATCACTATCACTCGCAAACCTCGCATCACACACTGTAGGCAGCGCAATCCTAACAACCTGCGCACTTTGCCTATGTCTGTTAATACACTACTTCCTTTTTCTATTGGTCTCTGGAATTGTCAGTCTGCTGTCAACAAAGCTGATTTCATTACTTCCATTACTAGTCATTCAAGGCTAAACCTCATGGCCCTGACAGAGACCTGGATCAAACCAGAGGACAATGCTACACCTGCAGCACTCTCCAATAATTTCTCCTTTTCCCACACCCCCCGTTTAACTGGAAGAGGTGGAGGTACTGGTCTGCTCATTTCTAATAATTGGAAATTTACTCATTTACCATCTCTGTGTATCAACAGCTCCTTTGAATGACATTCGGTTACTATTACCTACCCTTTAAAAATCCATTTTGTAGTTGTTTATCGACCTCCAGGACCACTAGGTAACTTCGTGGAAGAATTAGATGTGTTGCTCTCAACCTTTCCTGAGGATGGTACTCCCTTAGTTATACTTGGAGACTTCAACATCCACCTCGATAAACCTCAGGGTGCAGACTTCCACACTCTGCTTGCCTCTTTTGATCTCAAGAGTGTTAACTTAACTACGGCTACTCACAAATCAGGCAACCAACTGGACCTTATTTACACACGACACTGCTCCACTGATCATGTGCTGGTTACTCCACTGCACACCTCGGATCACTTCCTCCTCACTCTTAACCTCAACATGATTCCTGACTCAACACATACCCCTCCACATGTCACTTTTCGACGTAACTTACGCTCACTCTCACCCTCCCGGTTATCTGCTATGGTTTCATCTTCGCTTCCTCCCTCTATACAGTTATCATCTCTTGATGCTAACAGTGCTACTGATACTTTCTGTTCCACTCTGACATCTTGTTTAGATACTTTCTGCCCCTTATCTTCCAGGCCAGCCCATACCACCCCTTCTGCCCCTTGGCTATCTGACATTCTCCGTGAACATCGTTCTAAGCTCAGGGCTGCAGAGAGGATATGGCGCAAATCACAAAATACTACTGACCTTAATTTATATCGATCACTCCTCTCTGACTTTTCTGCTAATGTCTCTACTGCTAAAAGAACATACTATCACAACAAAATTAACAATTCGCCTAACTCTCGCATGCTCTTTAAAACATTCTCCTCCCTCCTTTGTCCTCCTCCTCCCCCTCCTTCATCAACTCTAACAGCTGACGACTTTGCCACATTGTTCATTAATAAAATTATAAACCTCACTGCACAATTCTCCACACCACAAACTGTCAAACACATCTTACCATCAAACAAACACTCGTTCACATCCTTCTCTCCACTCTCTGAGGCAGAAGTCTCTAAACTCATCCTTTCCAGTCATCCTACTACTTGTCCGCTTGATCCTATTCCATCCCATCTCCTTCAAGCCATTTCTCCTGCAGTTGTACCTGCACTCACTCACATCGTTAACACATCCCTTCACACTGGAGTTTTTCCCTCAGCATTTAAACAGGCTCATATAACCCCACTTCTTAAGAAACCCACTCTTAACCCAACTCTTTTAGGGAATTATGGACCAGTTTTCCTTCTACCTTTCATCGCAAAAACACTTGAACGAGTTGTGTTCAACCAAGTCTCTGCCTTTCTCACACAGAACAACCTCCAGGACAGTAACCAATCTGGCTTCAGAAGTGGACATTCAACCGAAACTGCCTTGCTATCAGTTGTTGAAGCCCTAAGACTTGCAAGAGCGGCTTCCAAGTCTTCATTACTTATCTTGCTGGATCTATCCGCTGCTTTTGATACGGTCAACCACCAGATCCTCTTGTCAACCCTATTGAGAAAGGGCATCTCAGGAACCGCACTCCAGTGGTTTGAGTCTTACCTCTCAGATAGATCCTTCAAGGTATCTTGGAGAGGTGAAGTATCCATGTCGCAACATCTAGCTACTGGGGTGCCTCAGGGCTCAGTCCTTGGACCACTTCTCTTCTCTGTCTACATGGCATCATTAGGTTCTGTCATTTACATTTACATTTACATTTTACATTTAGCAGACGCTTTTATCCAAAGCGACTTACATTGCATTCAAGTTACAGTTTCTACATTTTATCAGCTCTTTCAGCTGTCATTCAGAAACATGGCTTTTCATATCACTGCTATGCTGATGACACTCAACTCTACCTCTCATTCCATCCTGATGATCCGACGATAACTGCTCACATCTCAGCATGTATAACAGACATTTCTTGCTGGATGAAGGACCATCACCTTCAACTCAACCTAGCTAAGACAGAACTGCTTGTAGTTTCAGCAAACACATCACTTCATCACAATTTCATCTTCCAGTTAGGCTCATCAACCATTACTCCTTCAAAAACAGCCAGAAACCTTGGAGTTGTGATTGATAAGCTGAATTTCTCAGACCACATTGCTAAAACTGCCCGGACCTGCAGATTTGCTTTATATAATATTAGGAAGATCAGGCCCTTTCTTTCATAATATGCAACACAACTCCTTGTTCAAGCTCTTGTTCTGTCCAGACTTGACTATTGCAGTGCTGTCTTGGCAGGTCTTCCAGCCAATTCCATCAAACCTCTACAATTAATCCAAAATGCCGAAAAGAACACACGTCACACCTCTGTTCATCAATTTGCACTGGCTACCAATAGCGGCTCGCATAAAATTCACGGCATTAATGTTTGCATACAAAACCACCTTTGGCTCTGCACCCTTTACCTAAATTCAGTACTTCAGACCTATGTGCCCTCTAGAAACTTGTGTTCTGCAAGTGAACGCCGCATTATTGTGCCATCCCAAAGAGGCACAAAATCACTTTCTCAGACTTTTTCATTAACTGTTCCCATCTGGTGGAATGACCTGCCCAACTCAATCCGAGCAGCTGAATCCTTAGCCATCTTCAAGAAACGGCTGAAAACCCATCTCTTCCATCTTTATTTGACCCTATAACTCTAAAATTCTCTTTTCTAATTTTATTTTATCTATCTCCCTTCTTTTTATTTAAAAAAAAAAAAAACACACATACACACACACTTGACCCTCTATCAATCGCATATTTATTCTCTAACTGCTAGCTTTTCTTAAAAAACTAAAACACTAGCTTTCTTTCTATATTCTACTTGTTTAAAAAAAAAAAAACCTTGCTACGTGTACTGCGTTAGGCTAACCGAGACTTGTCATAGCGCTTGCATGTTGTTGCTCTTTTGTTGGTTTTGATTGCTTCTATTGTCCTCATTTGTAAGTCGCTTTGGATAAAAGCGTCTGCTAAATGACTAAATGTAAATGTAAATGTACAATAATTTAACAATACATAATAAAACAACTACATAATCTTTCAAATTGATATTTGATTTAAAAAAAAAAAAAATTCTAGGAGAAACTTTTTTCAAAATGCACATTGCATATTAATGTACTTTGAGTAAAAATGTTTTTAATTTTAGTTAATTATTATATATTTACAATTTAATGCAATATCAGCATCAAAGGCTATATCCATTGCTCAGAACTCAAATAGGATTTAAAATAGTCTTAACAATACTTCAGTGAACTCGATGTAATACTTTAATAATATTTATTTTTTACAAGCAAACTAAATAGATAAAAATAGATTTATACAATAATTTTGTTGTGTTTGTCATTTTTTTATTATGTCAATATAGTTTTTTTAATAAATTTTTATTTCAGTTTTAGTTTTAGTTATTCATCAAGTTAAAAAAGCAGAAATACTGCTTCGGCAACTAGCTGAATATTAGATTTTATTTTGAGTAACAAAAATCTTTCGCTTTTTTTTTTTTTTTTTTTTTTTAAATATGGTTTTAGTTTTATTTTATGATAATAACCCTGATTTAGACATACATTGGTGGTGGTGGGTCTCGTCCTACAGTTTTAGGAGGCAATGGCATACGGGCCAGGCTTCGGGGTGCAGGAGGTTCTGGAAAAGATAAAATAATTAATGACAAATATGACTTAAGTCACCTTATCATTCTATAAAATCATTTTAAGTTATAAACACATGGAGTGCTGACCTGCTACAGGTTCTAGATAGGTATCATCATCATCCTGACAGAAACAAATATAAAGTGAAATTAAAATGATCACAATATCTGACAAGAATGACTACATTTTTTTTCTTTATTATTTTGGATGCTCAGCCATGCTTACCTGGCCTTCATTTGGATCCAAGTAAACATCTGGAAGGTCAGAGAGGACAGTAACTAAACGTGCAGTGTGTCATCAAATAATACTGTAATATACGATATATATATCTGTGAACAATGTTGAAATGACCTTCGTCTTGCTGAGGGGCCGGTGGAGGTCTCATCGGGGGTCTCTTAGGTGGGGCTTTTTTACCAGGTTTATCTTTACGTATTACCTCAGGAGCTAGAAAATATTAAGTTGAAGAGTTTTATTGTAGACTAAGCCATCCATTTTCTCTGAAGTACACTCGTGCAAAACTCAGCAAGATTGTTTTGAATGAAATTAATACTTGTATTCAGCAAGGATGCATTAAATCGTTCAATAGTGACAGTGAAGACATTTATAATGTTACAAATAGTTTCTATTTCTAATAAATGCTGTTCTTTTCAACTTTTTATTCATCAAAGAATCCTAAAAAATAAAATGTATCATGGTTTCCACAAACATTGGGCAGCACAACTGTTTTCAACATTGATAATAATCAGAAATGTTTGTTGAGCAACAAATCAGCATATTAGAATGATTTCTAAAGGATCATGTGACACTGAAGACTGGAGTAAAGATGCTGAAAATTCAGCTTTTATCACAGGAATAAATTACATTTTATTATATATTCACATAGAAAACAGCTATTTTAAATTATAATCATATTTTGCAATATTACTGTTTTTACTGTATTCTTACTCAGATAAATCCTTGATCCTGCATCAAAAACTGATTCTTTCTTTTCTTAATTTATGAGCTTGTTTTCAGAGACTCACGTTTGCTATCATTGGGGTCGATGTAAAACTCCTCCGGGTCATGAGGCGGCACTGGCTTCTAGAAGCAAAAGAAACACACAGCTGAATCTAAAAGCTACACAAGCCTCTTCTGTAAAATAAACTCATGATAAAGGTCAAGACACAGATATTGCAATAATTTAGATGTTTTACCATGCTTTTCCCTGTCGGGGTGATCTTGGCCGGTCGTGGCGGCGGAGCTGCCTGTCTTTTTGGAATAATAGGGTTTGGGTTTCGATCTGGATAACCTGAGAAAAACAAATGCTACATTAGACGCTAAAATATTATCACATTAAATATGAATTTATCAGCATTATTAATGCTAATAGATGGATGGATGGATGGATGGATGGATAGATAGATAGATGGATAGATAGATAGATACCCAGGTAAACATTCTCCTCAACTTGGCGCGATTGGACTTTTATAGTGGGACGTTCACATGGTGGAGCTTCATATGTATCACCATCTTCCTCATCCTGAAAATGGTTGAGACTGATCAGATGTGTATAAAAGAAGCTCACATGCATTCATTAATGGGTCACAAGAGGTAAATAGTCATGATATTATTTATTATGGTTCAGATTAGACATTTAAGGGGCAAGAGAAACATCTTTTTATATTGACGAGCATTCAAAAGTAGCTATGTATTCCCAGCACGTGATGTGCCAACAATTTTTTGAGAGGTTCTGAGAAAATGCTAATGTAATGTGGGATTGAGTTTCTTATACTAGTAAACTGTTGAGATCACAGCACTCAGAGAAGACTGATGGACAATAGATGCTCATCAAGATGACATCATGAAAGCGTTTCACAAAAAACAGCTGTTATCTATTAGTACAGTAAGGGAAGTGATACCGCCCGGAGACAAAAAGGAAGTATGAATGTTCCCACACCTTTTAACTTTGTATGTCTCTGTGTTTAGACAAGTCATATTTCCACAATACTTACAAATTCCCCTTCTGGCCAGCCATATCCAGAACTGTTATCTACAATGTATTGAAAAGTTTTGATGAGATCACATGAAATATGAAACAAGAGAGTCCTACAGATCAATAATATATTGCATTTAACATTTCAGTACATATTTTTGTGCTTTACTGCGGTTAACAACCTATTATTAGAATATTACAAGATAAAATGCGTTTAAAAAACATAAGATAAATGATTCTTTGAATGCAACAACAATAATTGAGACACATCACATTAACGGTGATAACCAATAAATAAATAAATTCGAGCTCTGAATAATCGCCACGACAAGTAGCCTAAGTTCTTGGGACAACAAACACAACAACATAAGCAGTAAACCATAAAACAATAGCATATTAACACAGTACACAGGAACGTGTATCATTTATTGGTGCCGCGGCGCATGTTGGGAACTTGAGTTGATCTTCTTCAAGAACGCCAGCATTCGACAGAAACGTGGGAAACCGCCAATAAACCTTAGAAGAAACGCAGAATATGAGTCACAGATAAGCAAAATGCTTGTGTTTTGATTATTTGCGTCTTTGGTGCTCTTGCTGTTTACTGTTAAAGCACTTGGTGACAGAACGAGAAAGAATGTGACGATTACGAAAACTGGCGCGCTGCTTAAAGACGCCCAAACGCCAGCGCCATATTTGATACTGCTTTGAGGTTTGTTTGACTTCCGAAACATTTTTCTGGGCACAAAACTTACGGTAGACAAAAACTCCATAAAACAGTTTTGAAAGTTGTGAAATTACTTGATCTAGGAGGACAGTGTGTGCCATTGTAAATACTTTAAGCCACACAGCACAGCCTCATTTTCATCCACTTTAAATTCAATATGGTGCCTAATTTGACTAACCAGCTTTTCTGCCTTTTAAGAGGTCTAGGCTAGTTGTTTTTTTTGTTTTTTTTTTATGTGTATTTGTAAATTTTTAAAACACGTGAGGTGTTGTTTATAGGCCGTATTTATAGTATTTATTTACATTTTAATTACTCATATTTTACAGATTGCAGTAGCTGATTTTCACCGCTATTCCCAGCAGGCACAAAACAGGCACACAACGTCATAAGACGTTGATATTTGGTTAAATTTCGGTTGCGACGTCGGGTGACCAAAATTCAACGTAAATTCAACGTCTAATGTCAATGTTAAATTGATGTCCAATACCGACGTCAGCTGACGTTGAGATTTTGTTGTTTTTAGGTTGTGCAACCAAAATCCAACGTTACTTCAACGTCAAATTGACGTCAAATATTGACGTCAACCTGATTTTCATTTTCAACCAAAATGCAACGTCTGTCCGACGTCATGTCCAACGTCAACCTGACGTTACATAGACGTCTGGTGCCTGCTGGGTTTTAACTTGTTTCTGCTTTTGTATATAGCTCTGCCAAACATGTATTATTATTATATGTACAGTTGATATAACCTCACATTAATTTAGAAGCTACATAGTTTTTTGTTCTTTTAATAATTAATGCATTAAATATTTTAACTGTAGTTTGCTAAAAGGTGATTGAAACTGAAATAACGCGTCACAGATTATCCCTTATACCTTTGTTTTAACCTAAAATCCTAATGTTTGTGAGAAAGTACATGAATATTTTGTTCTATAGATGTTTTAATTAGTGCTGGGCAATGATTAATCGTGATTAATCACATCTAAAATAAAAGTTTTTGTTTATATGTGTGTGTGTGTACTATGTTTATTTATTATGTATACATAGAGACACACACATGCAGTATATATTTTGAAAATATATAAATATAATATAAATATATAATATAAATATAATTTATATTATATATAAGTATATTTAATATATAAACATAACATTTTTCTTAAATATATACATGCATGTGTTTGTATTTATATATACATAATAAATATACACAGTACACACACATATATTATGTACACAAAAACTTTTATTTTGGATGCGATTAATCGCGATTAATTGTTGCCCAGCACTAGTTTTAATCTTATGTTTTTACACAGGTACAGCATGTTGTCATCAAAGCACCTGTTCTCCTGGGTGGAGCTGGTGGTCCGCTATGTCTGTACAGAAGAAAAATAATAGGTAAATTATACCTAGTTATGCAAGATTTAGAGGATAAAAATTTAATGTTTGATGAAAAATTACTTTAGTACTTACAGTAGAGATGGTTTCAACTTCCCAAAGAAACTCTAAAAATAAAGCAAGCATCATTTTGTGAGCAGTATTTTTTTTTTTTTTTTTTTTTTGGGTGGCCAAAACACTCAGACTTAAAGTCTAACGAGAACAATATGCATTGATCTTTGCTAGCTGGTTTTGTTAAACACTTCCCAGATATTAAAAGATTATGTAAATATATGTGGATGGAGAGTGTAGAAATGCTGTAGGACGATGGAACATTTCACTATTTGTAATATTATAAATATAAATAATATTTCATTTGTCAACACTCATAATCACACGACTGCTTATCTTGGTTAGAAATACATATAGACGAATAGGCTACTGTAGGTCATTGTTATTCACTTCTGTTTTGTTGCTGCTACACATGCATCAGATGGAAAACACAGCAGATAACTTTATTTAATTCATAAAAGCAATGTTGTACTTTAAAGATATACAAACAGGTTTAGTAATGTTTTGACTGAAGGTAAAGACATAAATATAAGTAGTGTAAGGCATTAAATGCAATCTTGAAAACAAAAGTGCAAAAATAAATGTATATTGACAGCACAAAACAAAATAGTGTCGTAACTGGGATGACTAGATAAGAGGAAGCTGAAACGGTGCCATTTTCCGGTTTTTATCAGATTGTTGGTTCAAATGCTTCAGACAGAGAACAATGTGATGTTTTTATTCACTGCGAATGAGGAGCTGAAACATTAGCGTGTTAAAGTAGAAAAGCAGAAATTCAAAAGTAGAAATTATCTAACCTTTCTGAAAAGTATACATACACAGTATCCAATTCCAGGTAATAAATGATACTAGTGCTTGGATGGTGCCACCTCAAATTATGATTACATTTATGTTCACGTATATAAAACTGTTCGTAGCATCTAAAACCAACTCAAATGCCAATAACTTGTTAATTTCATCTTCATATGTATTCCTAAATGTCTTAACATACAACTAAATAGAAATAATTGTACTTTACCATGATGCATGAGGTGTTCAGTTCATCAGGAAGGTCTCTGCTGTGAGGTTTGGATGCAAATCTCCCAGAACTTTGAATGTGAGTCCAGTAAGTAGCGTGCTGAAGGTGTGTATGTGTGTGTTTGAGTATTTGCATAGCAGGTGGATGATTTAGCAGGTAGCTGATTATCCCTGTTAATAACAGAAAGACCTTCAACTGGCTCTGAGTTTACTAAAGCACTTTGTTCTCTCTCTTATTTGATGTTTAGAGGTATCTGACCACAGATGGCCAAGTGAAAAAAAGAAGAAGTGTTATCAAGCCTTTCAGAGGAACAGAGTTTGATGACATGAGAGAGAACATCACAACAGACCATCTGTGAACGTCTCCAAACCCTGGTGATCAGTTCCTGAGCTCAGCCTGATGATGGCAGTGTGAACACACATGATCTACCAACATTCACACACACAAATGAACCATTAATTGGTCCAGTTTGTAAAGTAAACACATTATTTTAATACAGAAAACAGCAGTTTATGTTTAATAGTGCTCGGTGAAACTGTAGCTATTCAAATGTTGGTTTTGATTTTGATGGAGCAAGTAAAACAAGATATGTAGCTTACAAACATGCTGTAAATGTGTACTTTATCACTTTCTGAAAACATCTGATCAAAATTCTTTTACTAAACCAGTGTGAGCAGCTCAAATAACTTCCTTGTAACACTTTACAGCAGAAGTAAGTGATAAAGTCTTGCATATTTGGAATACATAAATGGCAAAAGTGATAAAGTTATCATATTTATTTATACTCATGTAAAATCAAATTATATGATTTTATGAATCCCATTTTTATCTTTAAGGTCAGCTTCGAATAAACTAGGTTCAAGAGTTTGGGGCTGGTAAGAGATTTACTGATTTTGAAAAAAGTATCTACTGGTCACCAAGGCTGTTTTTATTTAATCAAACGTACAGTAAAAAGAGTGAAATATTATTACACTTTTAAAAAAAAAAACCATTTTCTATTTGAATACATTTTAAGAAGATTTATTTCTGTGATCAAAGCTGAATTTTCAGCATCATTACTCCAGTCTTCAGTGTCACATGATCCTTCAGAAATCATTCTAATATGCTGATATGCTGCTCAAGAAACATTTCTGATTATTATTAATGTTTAAAACAGTTGTGCTGCTGAATATTATTGTGGAAACCATGATACTTTATCAGGATTTTTTTTTTTTTTTTTTGATGATGATGAATAGAAGGTTCAAAAGAACAGCATATATTTGAAATAGAAATCATTTGTAACATTCTAAATGTATTCACTGACACTTTTGATCAACTGAATGCATCGTTTCTGAATAACAGTATTAATTTCTTTCGGAAAGAAAGTCTTACTGACCCCAGATTTTTGAAAGATAGTGTATATTGTAGTGATATGCAAGAAAAATGTTACATTCATTTTAATTCTGAACGTTCCTATCTGTTCAAATTTCAGAGAGCAAGATAATCAGTGAAAAATGACGAAGTTCACTCATTTTTTAATTCAAAGCTGTCAAACGACTTGGAAAAAAGATAACATGAGTATAAACAATTTTCATGTAAAATTGATGATGTTTTTCTTTCATTTTGGAGTTCAACACTTTCATTAAGTTCACCTTTTGTGCTCCAGTCAAGAAGTCATATGGGTTTGGTATGACATGAGGGCGAGAAGTAACATGATCTGAAATAAGAACTAAGAAGTAAAATAAGGCATTTGTTTATCATTCAGGTAAGGTTTATTTCCTATAACCAAGTTAAGGCGGTTGTGTAGGACACTGTCACAACTTGGAAATCTTCATCAGACATTCAAAAAAATTTAATAGCATCATAAAAGAAACCCGTTTTTCAGGATAAACAGAGATCAGTCATGCACATTAGCCGAGAAGAGATGTTTTTGATTTGTCTTTTACTGATATATGTGTGTTGGCGGGGGGCTGGACTCTGGAAACAGTCCGGAGCACAAAAACGAGAAGATGCAGGTCAGATCATCACTAGCAGAGGTCTGACACACACTGAATCTGTAGGATGGCTCACACTGTTCTTCTCATCGGCTGTCTGCTCGCCACAATCAGCTGCTTAACCACAGGTAACGTTCACAGCCACACTGTAATGTGTCAGATTTTGATACAGATTTTATTATAGAATTAGATCCACCTCTGATTTCATTCATTTGAATCACATTGAGAGATTTTGGCAAGCACCATCAGGAATGATAATTCATTGCTAAAGAGGTTTCAGAAACAGATGGAATAATTATGTTGCACCTTAAAAATGTAAATGCTTCAAATTTTCTGATTGTTCATAAATATTTTTTCTTTCATTCCACAGCTCAAAGTACCACATCAGTTAATGCTATTACTCCATCACCTCATGCAAATTCTACTTCACCCAATGCTACTACCACTTTGCCCAGCAGCATTAACATAACTGATACGGCATCCAACGCAACCACCATGTCGCCCAATGCAACCAACATGGCGTCCAACGCAACCACCATGTCGCCCAATAGAACCAACGCGGCGCCCAACGCAACCACCATGTCGCCCAATAGAACCAACGCGGCGCCCAACGCAACCACCATGTTTCCCAACAGAACCAACGCGGCGCCCAACGCAACCACCATGTTTCCCAACGCAACCAACATGGCGTCCAACGCAACCAACATGTCGCCCAACAGAACCAACACGGCGCCCAACGCAACCACCATGTTTCCCAACGCAACCAGCATGTTGCCAAACAGAACCAACGCAGCGCCCAACGCAACCAACACGCCGCCTAATGCAACTACAACGAATGCAACAACTCCTCAGGCTCCATTGTGTGAGTGTTTCTTGTTTGTTCATGTGATGAATTCACTATGGCGTCTCCTATATTATTCTGTATGAAATTACATTAACTGATGTGTTTGATTTTTCTGACAGATGGAAGTTGTGCGAATCCAGATATGTGCTGCTCTGGATTGAATAACAACTGTCACCGCTTGAATTGTTATTGTGATGTTGCTTGTCTGAGATTAAATGACTGCTGCCCTGATTTCAAACACACCTGCCTCACAGGTATTCAGAAATATTCATACAATTCATACATTACTGTATGTTAACAACCTCAAATAAGAACAGCGCTAGTGTATAATGCAAGTGTAAAGCACATCACTGTGATTAAAAGAGTAATAAAATACTGCACACATACTGAACATTTTGATCTAAGAAATCTTAATAAATCTGCACCTCTGTCCCCTGTTACAGTGAAAAACAGCACCAACAGCACAAACACTTTGCCACTAACAGGTATGTTTTCTATTCCTTTAAATAATTCTGTATCATGTTGGAGGCAGATTTTTTGTTTCAATGATTGTGTTCCACTACTTTTTTGGTAAAATACTTTAAAGAAAAAAAAAAATTCACTTATTACAAAAAAAAAAAATAATAATAATAGAAGACAATTATATTTTCTTACAAGCAAGATATTTTCTGAAACTTTAGAAATCTCTTGTGTGCTAGTGTATTCATAATGCAAGAATAATGTTAGCGAGTGTATACTGACATCTGCACTGCTCCTGTAGGGACGTGTTCACATCCGACTCTGTGCTGCAGTGGCACAAACTTCAACTGTTTCAGAGGCTGTTTCTGTGACGAGACCTGCAAACAGCTCAACGACTGCTGTCCCGACCTCAACAGCACCTGCAGTAAGAACCCGCATACACAGACATAGAGATGTTAAAGGGATCTTTCACCAAAAATTGAAAATTAGCCAAAGATTTACCCACCCTCAGGGTATCCTAGGCGTGTCTGACATTCCTCTTTATATAGTTATATTCGACATTATCCTGTCTGCTCCAATCTGTATAATTGCAATGAATGGTGCCCCTGTTTCTGAATCTGAAAAAAAGTATCCATCCATCACAAAACTACTCCACATGCCTCCGGGGTGTTAATAAAGGCTTTCTGAAGTGAAACGATGCGTTAGTTTAAGAAAAATGTTGATTCTTAAAACTTTATAAACTGTAATGTGCAGCTTCCAGTCTCTCAAGCAGGCGCGTTCACGACAAGTCGTGCGTATGACGTAGGTGTAACGAAAGGCAAACAAGATCCGGAAAGAAGACTGTAGTCTCGCGAGAGTAAGCTCCGAGGAGAAGCGTGTAATCTCGCGAGAACCAAGTTTTATGTACAGCACAGGGAAACCATGTGAACAAGTAAATTGTATCTGTTTTGATTAAAATGGTGCGTTGGTGTCAATACCCGGGATATTTAAATAAGTTCGTAACAGGTGTTTTGTTTTGCTTTCTCCTCTGTGTATCCGCATTCGTCACTCTCTCCCTGGATCTTATGTTGCGCCTTTCGCTACGCCTACGTCATACGCTCGACTGCCTTGTTGTGAACGCGCCTGCTTGAGCAACCGGAAGCTGGACTTTACAGTTTATATAGTTTTAAGAATCTATATTTTTCTTAAACTAATGCATCGGTTAGCTTCAGAAGGCCTTAATTAACACCCTGGAGCTGTGTGGAGTAGTTTTATGATGGATGGATACTTTTTTTTTCAGATTCAGAAACAGGGGCACCATTCACTGCAATTATACAGATTGGAACAGACAGAATATAACTCCGAATGTGTTCATCTGAAAGAGGAATGTCAGACATGCCTGGGATGCCCTGAGGGTGAGTAAATCTTGGACTAATTTTATTTTTTGTGTGAACCATCTCTTTAATGCTTTGTTCATTGGGCTAATTTGAATCATCTCTAACTTTCTGTATAGTTTTCAATACCACAACTGCAGCACCTCCAGTTAACTCCACTGCATCACCTCCAGTTAACTCCACTGCATTACCTCCATTCACCCCCAGTGCTTTGCCTCCATTCACCCCCAGTCCAACCCCACCCAAAGGTAATTCACCTGTGTGTTTTTATGTGTATATCAATGTGTAGGTCAAGTTTTACCTTCACCGTTTCACCATTCACCATCACTGTATTTGCAGATGTTCTGACATTCCTCACTAATCTGGAGGTGGAGGTTTTGGCCGAGGAGTCGTCCACTGAAGCAGAGCGTCAGGCTTCGCTGCTTCAGGTGAGAGGAGCGTTTCTGACTGTTTGACTGGGTCCACTGCACATACTTGCACTACATGCTAAAAATACTTTGTTGGTGATGGGGAAACTACATAGTTATAAACAGTGTTGGGGAAAGTTACTTTTAAGTAATGCAGTGCAATATTGCGTTACTCCCTAAAAAAGTAACTAATTTCATTACTTAGTTACTTTTTATGGAAAGTAACGCAACGTTTTGGCAAACATAAAAGCCCTTTCATACCAACAGTGAGCCTCAGGATGAAGGAAATGCCAATTCACTTCTGTACAGTAGAGGGCGCAGCTCAAACAAACCTGTCAGCTGTGCGGCTATAGAGTGGTGGAACTATGATGTCACTTTGTAGGCGAAAACCCGGAAGCGAGTTAGCATTTTAGCACTTCCGGTTCCATCGTCCCAGAGTCAGTGGGTTTTTTGAATGGGATTTTGGTTAAATCCTTTAAATAAGGTCCATGGTTCACACAGGCTCAAGATACTTTCACATTTTATTCTATGACATAAAACACACCAGTTACACCCCACTCGTGATTTTTTAAAACTGTTATGTTTCTTAAAAAAGACGGTTGCTAATAAGTTGCTAAATGGGACTACAGGCGCTGTCGGAGACATTCAACGTCATCACGCCGAACAGTTGATCAATTTACAGTATTTTCTAATTGTAGTATAATTTGTAGTACAATTAATTGTAGAATAGCCAATGAATAGTTTCCTGCATTTTATATTGTTGTTCGACAATGTTTTTTTTGCTTTGCCCCGAAATGCAACACAAGTCTTCAGATGGAAGAAGCTCGTTTTATCGCTTTCCTGCTGATGCAGAGACTCTGGGTTCACTATAAACACTTTAAAAGAGACAGACATGTAGATGTTTTCTCTGTTTTGGAGGGATGATCATTTTTAAATCATACCCTATTTATTGCATCAAAATTTGTAAATACTAACTATAGCCTAGTTAGAGGTGGATAATTTTATCAGTTGTTTATTATTCATGCAACAATATATTACTTTTATAGTTAATAAGCATTGCTATACAGCTGATAACTTTGTCTGGTGCTCTTATGAATGTTTATAACATGATTTGTGAAAATTTAACTACTATACTGAATGACATAGCATAGTTTTCTTCATGGCTAGTGTTTGCGTTCATTTCATTATGTAACTACAGATATGTGTACAAGTGTTAAATACTGTTTTTGACAACGTTGATAACGTTTCTGACTGATAATATCATGATAATTTTGCGTTTTCCTTACCGAATGTCGTGTCCTATCAGCAATAACCTGTCCATGGGCTTTTTTGATTACTGTCAGTTTGAGTTCCGGCGATGCAGTGTTGCCAGATGTTATTAAAAACGAAAAATAGCCTAAATAAAAATAAACCGAAACTATTTCAAATCTTTTGCAAATAAGATAAGATAAAGATAGCTCTGACCCTAAACTACAAATTCCTACTTTATTAACTTTCTAAAGTGTCAAATTAAGTGGAAAATGCAAGTCTAAAAACGCTTATAATAGCTGGATCTGGCAACACGAAGGCTGCGCCCACGCCCTCACTCACAGCTCTCTCAAGTTCAGCGTCTCGCAGCGATGATTTTCATTCCACGGATGCTAAAATTCTTGCAAACTCTCTAAACTGAATTATACATGTCATGCAGACATTCATATGAGGATTTAACAGCAAATTAGTCATTCAGAGAACAAATTTTATTTTTGAACATGAAATATTTACCGAGGTCCGGACCTCTGTGGCCTGGTTAGAAAGCATATAGATTGAGTATTTCCTAGAAACAATGATAAAATAACATTTTGTGTAACCACCCAAAGAAAATGATAGCTGAAATGCTGAAATCTTATCCATATCCAAAAACTCGCTCACTCTGCTGTTATTTAATAGATTAAATGCACTAGAATGTTATTGAATAGTACGTGGAGACACGTTTTTAATTAAAATATTAATTTTAATCAAGGATTTATTGACTTTTAATGCACCTTATTTCAAAATGTACAGAAATACGTGCTTTCAAATGTCGTTTAGTTAAGATTATTTCATTTATTCACTATAATATTTATTACTAATGTCTCATTTCAGTTTTAGTTTGGCTCTAGTTTTGTATTTATTCCAGTTTCTATGAAAAGGTTCATGTAGCGTGGATAAAAATTCATATACAATATACAAAGTAAATACTTTTCACTGAACTTTAAAAATAAGTTTGAGAATGTTGTGGGTATCGTGGTGGTGGTGACGTTGAAGGCGAGCGACGGTGGTGCTGTAGTTCGTTTATAGCCTAAGTTTAGCTTTTTAATTCTGCCCCTTTTATTTAGGCTTCAAAATTCGTCAAAGTTATATTATTTTGTGAAGATTATCTTGATGGACAAAACGTGTAAGTTTCATGAACTATGATTGAACACAGAGCTTATTTTTTTTGCGATAATCCAAAAGCCTATGGAAAAATCCGATTGGTTTTTTGTCGAGGGAACCAGTTTCATGCTTCATTAATTGTAATAACAGCCGATCTGCCTACAAAGTGACGTCATAGTTCCCCCACTCTATTCTGGATTGCATGAAGAATAAGATGCGGGAGAAGAAAGTTCAACACTGTTCAACAATTTCTCGCCAATTTCTCTCAACACAGGGACAGGAGAGCTGTTTTTCTATAGTCTTTGCTGTTAGTCAATAAATTGGAAAACAAAGTAACTGGCGTTACTTATTTGAAAAAGTAACTCCGATATTTTTCTTGTAAATTCAAAAGTAATGTGTTACTTTACTAGTTTTTTGAAAAGAAAAGTAATCTGATTACGTAACTTGCATTACTTGTAACTTGTAAATGTTACTGTAGATCAAGACTAAATGTGAACATGCATTTACTCATCTGACCTGCACAAAAACAGATTCAGTATTCCTCAGAATGAATAAAAACAGTCAAATGCAAGCAAACCCTGCCCAGATTTTAAAAAGTAACTCAAAAGTAACAAAGCATTACTTTCCATAAAAAGTAACTGAATAACGTAGTTAGTTACTTTTTTTGGGGAATAATGCAATATTGTAATGGATTACTTTTAAAAGTAACTTTCCCCAACACTGTTTATAAATATCAGTATTTTAACAAAATAAAATAAAGCATTAGCATTTAGCAAAATTAATTGGAACTCTTTAAAAAAAACTGCAGTTGCAGCTTCAGCCTCACAGTCATTCTAATCAAGTTGATAGTGAACAGGTGTGGTGTCACGTCCCTTTAAGGCCCCAAAGTAATTCTGTTAGCTGAAATCATTTTTTTAGGGTTTCTATTCTGTGCATCATTAGAAATCCTCCATTATTGCTTGTTATTCTGAACCATAAAAGTACATCTTTTACACACACATGCAGCTTTATTGTGTGCTTCTTCTTCTGCACTTGTTTTTTTTTTTCTTAATTCCTGCTATTTTGTTTCTCAGGTTGGCAAATTGGTGGAGAGTTACTTAAGAGGGTATAATGACATCTACTCTTTTGAGGTCACGAGAATTGAGCCAGTATCACCATCACCATGTGATTGAGACAGAAATCAACCAAGAGGAACAGACATGAATAAAATCTCACTGGACTTTTACTATTTTAATATGAAATCTGATTATTTATGGTGACGGTTCAATAAAAGCATTGCAGTTGCTGACACAAACATGAATTTTTTTTAGTATTTTAGTCTTTTATGTTTGATGCAGACTATGAAAAGTGAGATTTGAGTTTGTTTTTTTAGGAAGATTTCTGTTTATGCTGTATGTTTATTTTTTCTGTGCCTGGATTCCTAAATGTTTACCATGCAATTCATGAAATAAATACAAATAATTGGACTTTACCACAATGTGTGAGGCGTTCAGTTCATCAGGAAGCTCTCTGCTGTGAGGTTTGGATGCAAATCTCCTAGAACTTTGTATATGAGGCCAGTAAGTAGCGTGCTGGAGGTGTGTGTGTGTGAGAGTATTTGCAAAACAGGTGGATGATTTTGCAGGTAACTGTTCACTAAACCACTTTGTTTTAAAGCACCACAGATGGGGAGGTGCCAGAAAGAAGCAGTGTTATGAAGCCTTTCAGAGGAACAGAGTTTGATGACATGAGACAGAACATCACAACAGACCGTCTGTGAACGTCTCCAAACCCTCGTGATCAGTTCCTGAGCTCAACCTGACGATGGCAGTGTGAACACACTGAATGACCACATGATCTACCAACATTCACACACATAAATGGAGCATTTGGCCCAGTTTGCCTTGCTTCATTAAAAAATAAAAAAATAAAAAACAAATAATTCTGATAAAAACAGATTAAAAAAAATGTTTCCTTCATGCTTTTGGTAGTTATCTGTCTCTGATAGCAGTGTGTTCCAGCTGGAGGGGTTATGAGGAAACAATCTGGAGCATTAAATAAGGAGCCACCGGGAAGCTGCAAGTCAGAAGATCACTAGCAGAGGTCTGACACACACTGAATCTGTAGGATGGTTCCCGCTGTTCTTCTCATCGGCTGTCTGCTCGCCACAATCAGCTGCTTAACCACAGGTAACATTCACATCAGATGCACTGTAATCTGTGTCAGATTTTGACAGGTTTCAATACAAAATTAGATCCACCAATGATTTCACTGTTTATAATCACTTTGAGAGATTTTAAGAACCATCAGGAATGATAATTCAATGCTAAAGAGGTTTCAGAAAAAGACAGAATAATTACACTGCACTGTTTTTTCCATTATATAGCCTAAACTACCACATCAATTAATGCTACTATTGCAAAACCTAACGCAACCATCGCTTCGCTATCTGTAAACGCTTCAGGTTCCCTGATTCTCTGATTGTCTTTCATTCCTCTGTTCAATCTATCACAACACAGCCTACTCTGGCACCAACTACAACTACAACACCACCTACTCAGGTACAGACTACAACTGTAACTACAACATCACCTACACCAGCACCAACTATAACTATAACACTGCCTACTCTGGCACTATCTACAGCACTAACTACTAGAACTACAACTACAGTCAGTTCATCAACATGAGGCAAAAATCTGAATATTTAAATGTTGTATTGCAATAGAAACCAACTCTAAACTGGCACATCACATTTCTGTCTTTTAAAAATGTGATTATACATGCAGTTTAATTCCAGTAGTGAAAAACATCCATGCACGGAAATATGTCCTTGTTCTAATTGTGTATAAATCATGTCTTGCTCAGACGGAGCTCTGTGGCTACATATCAACATTTAGCTCTCTAACTTTAGTTACTACAGAGACTAGTGACCTCAGTGATGTGACCGACATCCTAGAAACCACACGGCCTAGAGTGACCAATGTGGCGACAACTACTACTACTACAAAGACAACGCAGGCTCCTGTCTGTGAGTGTTTTGTGTGTGTTTGTGTAGTTAATTCACTGGCAATGGCATGTATTATTTTGTATGAAATTACATTAACTGATGTGTTTGATTTTTCTGTCATAGATGGAAGTTGTGCGAATCCAGATCTGTGCTGCTCTAGATTGAATAACAGCTGTCATCGCAAAAATTGTTATTGTGATGTTGCTTGTGTGAGATTTAAAGACTGCTGCTCTCAAACCCACCTGCCTCACAGGTATTCAGATACATTCATACTGAATTAGGAAAAGTGATTTAAATCTGTGCTGAATCATTTGCTGACTGTATTCTACATTCTAATTTACGAAAACTTAATATATCTGCACCTCTGTTTCATTTTTTTAGTCAATAACACCACCAATGACACAAAACTAAACACTTTGCCACTGACAGGTAAATTTTCTACTTTATTTTATTTATATTATTCTGTATCAGGTATCAAGGGCTATTTTGCATCAAGGGCTGTTCACACAGAACATATATATATATATATATATATATATATATTTTTTTTTTAAATGCAACATTTCAAGATGCATTTTTGAAAACTTATTTCAACTTGATGCTGTGCTTATGCGCAATACATTGAAAAAGCAGAGAAGAGAAGAGAAGATCAGATAATTTACTGACCTTTGAAATGACATTAGCAAAAGAATTTGTATTTGCACTGCAGTCATACTCTCTGTGGTAAGTGGTGTCCTTTTTCCATCACATTTCACTACATTTATGAAATATTTTTACATAATATATATGTGAATATGTTTCCATTTTTGTATCATTGAAATTTAGAATTTGTTAGAATTTTTTCATTTTAAAAGTAGCTGTTATAGTTTTTGTTTTGTTTTTAAATATCTATATAGTTATTTTTCATTTATATTTATTTGAGTTTTAATTATTTTAATACTTTAACTTAAGTTAAATGAAAATGAAAAATGTTTTCTTGGCAATTAGCCTGAAATTAAGTTTATTTTATTTCATAATATTTAGAATCAGAATGAGCTTTATTGCCAGGTATGTTTACACATTTGTTTTGGTGACAGAAGCTTCACAGTGCGACAGAATAACACTGACAAGATACAGACAATAAATATAATAATATACAAATATACAAAATAGACAATATGCAAAATAGCACAAACACAATATACAGTACAAAATAGACAATTTAGTATGTACACGTATGTTAGGTGCAAATTTGAAATGTAATAAGTATGTGTGTTAAATAAATAAATGTATGATAGTGTAGTGTGTTTCATGTTTATTGTTAAGTGTTCAAGTGTTCATGAGATGGATTGCCTGAGGGAAGAAACTGTTCCTGTGTCTGGTCGTTCTGGTGCTCAGAGCTCTGTAGCGTCGACCAGACGGCAACAGTTCAAAGAGGGAGTGTGCTGGATGTGAGGGGTCCAGAGTGATTTTGCCAGCCCTTTTGCTCACTCTGGATAAGTACAGTTCTTGGAGAGTAGGGAGGGGTGTACCAATGATTCGCTCAGCAGTCCAGACTACCCTCTGTAGTCTTCTGAGGTCAGATTTGGTAGCTGAGCTGAACCAGACAGTTATTGAAGTGCAGAGGACAGATTCAATGATGGCGGAGTAGAACTGTTTAAGCAGCTCCTGTGGCAGGTTGAACTTCCTCAGCTGGCGAAGGAAGTACAGCCTCTGCTGGGCTTATTTGAGAATAGAGTCAATGTGAATGTCCCACTTCAGGTCCAGAGAGATGGTGCTGCCCAGGAATCTGAATGACTCCACTGCAGTCACAGTGCTGTTCATTAAGGTTGAGTGGAGGGAGAGCAGGGGGATTTCTCCTGAAGTCCACGATCATCTCCACTGATTTGACTGTGTTCAGCTCCAGGTTGTTAAGACTGCACCAGACAGCCAGCTCTTTAACCTTATAACCGCTACCCAATTTAGGCTTGAGTTATACATTAAAAAGAAGGATCCACACCAAGTTCCTTAATATGGTCTACACCTTGGTATAAGAAGGTTTTTAGAGAAACTGTTTAGGCACAAAAATGCAGAAAGAATGAATATACTTTATATATACTCCTCACACAGATAAGTATTTGCAAAGTTCAAAATAAACAAAAGAATAGACAACTTGCAAATAGCCACCTATATACACTGTTACGAACTAATTACATTCCAGCAAACATAACACACTTACAAAATTAACAATAAACACTCGACACAGGGAAACAAATCCTCAATCTTAGGACCGTTAGCTGCTGAGATGCGAGCGTGGAGAAACCATTGCTTCCCCTCCCAAACAGAAGCTGACTTCTTCATACCATTTACCTGAATAAATAGTCTAAATAATAACTTAGCTTAGTTTGGGCTGGAGGAGGTTTGGAATGATTTATTTTATGTAATTACTTTTTTTAAAGATTTAGTTTTAGTTAATGATAATAACCCTGCTTCTCATAAAATATTAAGTGTTTACAGTATAAGTGTTTACAATATTAGTGTATAGTGTTTTTCTTAAAAGGCAGCATACAATTCCATCCAAGCACCTGTGTGCTATTGTCTTTAGCATGCTGGAGTAATGAGTGAGTGTACTGAGGATTGACGTGTTGTCTGCACTGCTTCTGTAGGGACATGTTCATATACGACTCTGTGCTGCAGTGGCACAAACTTAAACTGTTTCAGAGGCTGTTTTTGTGACGAGAACTGCAAAATGTACAACGACTGCTGTCCCGACGTCAACAAATACGCTTTGTTTATTGGATTAATTTGAATCATCTCTAACTTTCACTACCACAACTTCAGTCACCCCCAGTCCAACCCCACCCAAAGGTGTGTTTTTATGTGTATATCAATGTGTAGGTCACGTTTTACCTTCACCGTTTCGCTAATCTGGAGGTGGAGGTTTTGGCCGAGGAGTCGTCCACTGAAGCAGAGCGTCAGGCTGCGCTGCTTCAGGTGAGAGGAGCGTTTCTGACTGTTTGACTGGGTCCACTTCACATACTTGCACTACATGCTAAATGTACTTCGATGGTGATGGGAAGCTACATAGTTTGAAGGATTTGCCAAAATTTCTCAAACTATAAAACAAAGCATTAGCATTTAGAAAAAACTATTAACAATAAACTACTGATGCAGCTCCATCCTCACAGTTGTACAATTTAGTTGATACTACAAAGGTGTGGCATCACGTCCCTTTAAGGCCCCAAAGTGATTCTATTGGCTGAAAGAACTTTTTTAGGGTTGCAATTCTGTTCCTGATTAGAAATCCTACATTATTGCTTATTGTTCTAAACCCTAAAAGTACATCAGTTAACATTGTTTACATTATTTTACACAATATAGCTGCAGTAGTAATTACAATTGTTTACATTTTATAAATGTAAACATATCAGACTTGTGTAGAATTGTATGTTCTCTCTGTTAGATATGATAATAACTATAATAATATTTGCTCTTGAAATCCTGTGATAATATGCAACTGGCAGAGGATATATGTTTATTATACTTGTGGTATAACAAAGGGAAAGATCCAAACTATATGAAATGTATCCTAATACTTGGACTACTCATAAATTATAAATTATTCTCAATTATTCTTACCTTGAATACTAGAATGTGAATTGAGAGACAACTTCTGGTCTGGACTGGACTTTCTCACCTCCTCATATTGACTTTTTCTCTCAGGTTGCTGCTTTGGTGGAGAGTTTCTTAAGAGCAAATAATACTGACATCTACTCTTTTGAGGTCACGAGAATTGAGCCGCTACCACCATGCGATTAAGTCAGAAATCAGCCAAGAGGAACAGACATGAATAAATCCTCATTGATACAGGACTTTTACTATTTTTATATGAGATCTTCAACAAAAACATTGTATTTGCTAACTTTGTTGTGCTTCAATCTTAAACATACAAGGACTGTACATGCATAAAGCAAATTATGGAAAGAATGTGTAAAGAAACATCAGATTGATTATCTGTTCTAATGTAATTCCTTGTTCCTGGTTTATTTGCGCTGAAGAGAAACCCCTGTAGACTTAACTTGACCTTCTTCATTTTTGAGATTCCTGTTTGTTGATTGTTCTGAATATTAACAAATGATGACTAACTCGTCAACCCAAACAATTAGAAAATTAAAACAAACCATTAAAACTGTCATTCTGTTGGATTTCATGATCAGTGGTCAGTGCTTTAAGTCTACTTTAAGTCTGAAGCAGAAGCTTTAAGTCTGAAGGTTTTAAATTTCAAGTAGTTACAAATATGAGTATGTAGTAGTTTTAAAAGCTTGAATTTTGAAGAGTTTAAGGTCATCCAGTATATAGAAAGATAGACAGATAGATTGATTCATCATAAAATCAATATTTTTGCCCAGCCCTAGAATGTTAACCAACATAATTAGAACTATTACAATTTATAAGCATTACAAAGTAGAAGCAATGCGTAACATCACTTACTAATAGTTTTTTACTATTAAAAACAAAGCAAAGGTCCTTTTGACTGTCAAGCCTGGAAGCAATTTGGCAACAATCAAAAAGAATAAAAGAATCTGGTATTTCAGGATCTCTGTGCATAACCTGATGAATTAGATTTTGATTCATTTATAAGTGTGTTGTCGGGAGGAAGGACAGACACATAATGGGTTAAAAGGAAACGTTACGGAGCACAGCGATAACATCACTGACAGACGTCTGACACACACTGAATCTGTAGGATGGCTCCCACTGTTCTCATCGGCTGTCTACTCGCCACAATCAGCTGCTTAACCACAGGTAACATTCACATCAGCTGCACTGTAATCTGTGTCAGATTCATTATCAGTTTCATTATAGATTCACCTCTAATTTCATTCATTATAATCACTTTTGAGAGATTTTGTGAAACACCATCAAGAATAAAAATTAAACTATAAAGAGGATTAGGTCATTGGATTGTTGAAATTTCTTTTATTCCACAGCTCAAACTAGCACCACTCCACCCGGACTGGCCACACATGCTTCAACTACCCCAGCAGTTACCTCCTTAACTTCTACAATGCCACCTACCCTGGCACCAACTACAACACCATCTACACCAGCACCGACTACAACTACAACACCACCTACTCCAGCATCAACTACAACACTACATACTCCGGCAACGACTACAACTACAACACCAACTACAGCACCAACAGCCACAACTACAGTATTGACTACAACTACAACACCAACTACAGCACCAACAGCCACAACTACAGTCCATCCAGCAACAGGTAAAAACCTGAAGATAGGGCTTAATCAAATTTCTAACCATGAGTACAATTACGGATGCCACAATTATAGCCGCTTTTCCACAGAAATTACCTGGAACAATTTGTCCCAGAACCAGTAATATTTTAAAAATTATGTGAATATATGACAGTTGAAATACAAGGCTGCGTGAACTCAACCAATCAGCATTCTCAGTGCCCAAGTCCCACCCCCGAAAGTTCCAGACCTTTGAAAAAGTACTACCTCGGGAGCAGGGACTTTCTGAGGGGCAAATTTTTACCCGGAACTTTATTTAGATCCTGGTTCCTGCAGTGGAAACACACAGAGTACCGGCCGAAAGTCCCTATAGTTACCGGGGAAAGTTCCTGCGGTGGAAACGGGAATTAAGTAATCATTCAAAGGCGCAATTACACACACACACACAAAATATCTGCTTATGTTATCCTGCGTGCTCAAGATGGGTGTGTTTTTTTTTTCTTTCTACAGGTTATCCTAAGGGCTTTTTCTATTGTTTTAATTTTAGTTTTAGTCTAACATTATAATACCATGCATATCTTTACTTTTTTTATTCAAAGAAGACACCAAATCAGTGTGTTGTTGACATTTGAGGCTTAATGCTATAGAAAAGCAATAAAAGTTATTCAGGAAGAGTGTTTTCAGCTTGTTTATTTTTATATAAAAAATATGGCATGCAGTTGCTTCAAACAATGGCATAAAGCTATTCAAAATATCATTTAATGTAAATTGTGATAATCATAATTAATAATCTCAATTACAATAGGGAATAATCGTCAATTATAATTTTTCTCATAATCGTGCAGCCCTACCTGAATATTTAAATGTAATATTTCTTCTTAAACTATTCTGATCTGTTATACTGTAGATCAAATTGCTATATCTTTAAGAATATAATTTACAAATGTAAAATTGCAATTTAATTCTATTACTGTAAAACATCCATATTAATTTATAGCCTTGTCTTTGTAAGTGGTGTTTAACTGCGTCTTTCTTTAGAAGGAGCTCTGTACTGAGCTGTCAACACATCTGTTCATTAGTGAGAGATTCTCGGTCTAACTAGTTTTGTCTTATGTAGGCTATATTAGTTTTTTTTTTTTTTTTTTTTTTAAGAGTTGGGTATTGATGCAGATGTCATCATTTGATTCGATTTCGATTCACAAGCTTATGCATGTAAGTTGGTTTCCACCACAGAATAAAAAAGGTTATTGTGATTTTTTTTTTTTTTTATCTGACAATTTAAATGACTTTTTTTTTCTCAGCGTTCTAAGTTTACATCTCTGAATTGTTTACTCAGAATTTTGATTTTACATCCCACAATTATGTTTTTTTTTTTTCCCTGGAGGACCTCCCGATCTGGCGAAAGCATGAGAGAAAGGGGAGGACCTGCCTCTCGAGCCTCAGCCAGATTAACTCGCAATTTTAATGAGGGCGCAGCGGCTAGTGCTTCATGAAAGAAAGCCAGCTTAATGCAGATAGAAAGTGAATCACAGTGCTCGCTCTTCCTGCCCTCGAACACAAAAGCAACATACTCCTCCCCAAACACTCCAAAAAACACTCATGCAAGTCCTCTTCAGAGATGGGCCTTGAATAATAATAAGTTGTTTTAACTTTCACTTTCAAATTAATTTCTTTCTTATAAATGATACTGCTTTCAGCAGTGTAACACACACACAAAGCAGTCTCTGAAGACAAAAACACCTGAAGGTGTGTCTGTTTTACATCTATTTATAACCTCTCAGGTACACACATTCCAATGACGTCACCGACCAAGGTTTTTTAAGCCAATTCTTGACACGTTTAACACACATGCTTCATAACCGGTCAAACAAAGAATGTTCTCATAAGCATTAGAGGGATAGTTCACCCATGTTTATCTGCATACCCCCAGGGCATCCAAGATGTAGGTGACTTTGTTTCTTCAGTAGAACACAAAGGAAGATTTTTAACTCAATCCGTTGCAGTCTGTTAGTCATATAATGGTAGTCAATGGGACTCACGGCTTTGAGAGTAAAAAAAACATACACAGACAAAACCAAATTAAACCCTGCGGCTCGTGACGATACATTGAGGTCTAAAGACATGAAACAATTGATCTGTGCAAGAAACTGAACAGTATTTATATCATTTTTTACCTCTGATCCACCGCACGGTCCAACTGTCCTGAACGCGTTCACAACAGCCGGCACGTGACGCGTCAACATCCTCTGGCATAGTAGCCCATAGATATACAGTATATACGTAGATGCCTCATTAGCGACTGTTTCTATGGGCTGTGATACGTAAGCCATCTACCATTTTTTGGAACGGTATGCAAACCTTTGAACGCGCTGACTGTGTGCATCTACAACAGCAGGTTATACGCTTGTATATCTTTGAATATTCATTGATTATTATGGTGAATGACGTCAAGTTGACCGTTCCATGATGGCGGAAGCGTCAACGTATCCGGAGCGGTCAAATAGAGCAGCTATACATATCTATGTAGTAGACACATGCACGGAAGCGATCTAAACAATGAGTGACATATACGCGTGACAGATCGCTTCCGCGCATGCGTCTACTATGCCAGAGCACGCTGATGCGTCACGCATCGGCTGTTGTGAACACACTCAGGAAAGTTGGACATTCACATTGGACCTCAATGTATCATCACAAGCCGCAGGGTTTAATTTGGTTTTGTCTGTGTATGGTTTTTTGACTCTCAAAGCCGTGAGTACCATTGACTGCCATTATATGACTGACAGACTGCAACGGTTTGAGTTAAAAATCTTCCTTTGTGTTCTACCAAAGAAACAAAGTCACCTACATCTTGTATGCCCTGGGGGTAAGCAGATACATTTTAAATATATACAAACATTTTAAATGTGTTTCCATTTAGCATTATACTTCTTTCTATAGCTGAGGGCACTGAAGCTATTACATCATTTTACTGAAGTAAATGAAACCGTCTATGACACAAGCTGCTTCACTTGATGTCTTGCTGCAATTAAAACACAGATTGAGCGATTACATTTGAGATACATTTCAGTGAATTGTACTATATTTTTTAACATACCTTCTGATGTTCTTTTTTCGTTCTATAGTATAACTTGTAGTAAAGACAAAGAGATATTCAGTTGACATGTGGAGTCAACTATAGTAAAGAGATCTCGCTGTCACACCACAATTAAACTAAAGGTTTTGTCTCAGTTTCGTGATAACTGACATAATTTGAAAACTAAAGCATTGTTTTATCAAAAGTACCATAAAACACTACTTTTTTGCATTTATTGGATGGGAGGCATGCTACAGTTAATGTAATGACATTTACTTGCTCATCTAAAAAATCGCTCTTAGAATTTACGAATCAATCGTTAGAATCAAGATTGCAATTAATCACAAAATATATATTTTTGTTCAGTGATGGACTCAGTTTATGTGTAGGTTACCTACATGTTTCTCTCTAATTTTACAGCAGTGACTAGCCAACTCAATGTGACCTCCAACCCTGTAACCACACGGCCTGGAGTGACCAATGCAACAATCACAAATACCACTCAAACTCCCCTCCGTGAGTGTTTCTTTCATGTATGTGTACAATAAATCACACTGTATTCAGTGTCACATGATCCTTCAGAAATCATTCTAATATGCTGATTTGCTGCTCAAGAAACCTTTTTACTATCAATGTTGAAAACAGTTGTGCTGCTGAATATTTTTGTGTAAAACTGTGATACCTTTTGTTTTTAGGATTTTTTGATTAATCGAAAGTTCAAAAGAACAGAATTTTTTTAAAATAGAAATCTTTTGTAACATTATTCATTTCTTTACTGTCACTTGATTTTTTTTTAAATTTCTTTTAAAAAAATCTTACTGACCCCAACTTTTTGATGTAGGTAGATAGATAGGTTTGTACAGTAGAAAAAAAACATTGCACTTACAGTCCTCACAAGGATAGCAAACCAGACGTGTGTGTGTGTGTGTGTGTGTGTGTGTTGTATGACGGGGTGTGAGACATTCATTTTCATTTGTTTCACTGTAGTGATGTTTTTCTGACAGGTGGAAGTTGTGCGAATCCACATATGTGCTGCTCTGGATTGAATAACAGCTGTGGCCGCTTGAATTGTTTTTGTGATGTTGCTTGTCTGAGACTGCGTGACTGCTGCCCTGATTTCAAACCCACCTGCCTCACAGGTATTCAGAAATGACAAGCTGCAGTAATCAAATTGTGTTCTACTCTGTATGACAAGATTCATGTACTTTACTTGGATCAAGGTCTCTTTGAGAGAAAAAAAGAAGAAAAACTGCACATAAATCTTACTAACTCTTCACCGCTTTCCACTTTTATAGTCAATAACAGCACCAACAGCACTCAGCCAAACAGCACTTTGCCACTGACAGGTATATTTATTATTTTCTATAATCATTCTTTATCATAATATTTTTGTGTAACTCTCTATCTTTCCAATTTGCATTGGATGTCAGATGTTGTATTGACCTTTTGATACCTCATAATAATTTCATAATAATTTATGAAATTATCAAGAGAATCTGTATTTTTCATCTGTAAATTAATGATAAATGTTAGCTAGATTGTTCACTGCCTCACCAGTGATGTAAGTTTATGGTGAAAAATAATTAAATAATGGTTTGTTTGTTTAAAATATCTATCGTGTCATAAGATGTGTATTGATTTGGGTTATTATGAGATTTATGTTTTGTGCTTCAGAATTTCTGTAAAGGGAACATGGAGAGCATCAATATTCCCTGGTTTTCACTATGCATTGTGTGACTTTTTAAGCAGTGAACATTTCAGTACACTGGAATATTGGAATATGGCAAGCCATTTAACATTTAATCCTTAAAACATAGTATTTTTAGTCATAGTATCTATTCCATTAGGTACTAGTACTTATTCAGTAGATACTAGTTCTTTCATAGATACTAGTACTTATTCATTAGATATTGGATGGATTATTAGATACTAGTTCTTATTCATTAGATACTTCTACTTATTAAAACAATACTAGTACTTATTATTAGATGCTAGTACTTAATTCAATAGTGACTAGTAACTATTCTATTGTTACTAGTGGTAGGGAAGTTTGACCTATATGTGCAGATCAGGAGATTGTGCTCGCCCCAGAGTGGAAAAAAAACAGCACAGGATTCAGAATATTCTGACTTTACTGTTGTAAGTGTGTGGTCTGAAATAAACAAACAAGTGACATATTACAATAATATTACAATAATGTATTACAGCATACATACTTGATATACATCTAATACAATTCTTAGTGGGCTGCGATACTTAAATTTAGCATGTATAACAGGGACTTGCGAATTCTTTGTGTCTATTAAAAAGTGCTGAGTTATCATCATATATGAACGAGATTACGGAGGATATGATACAAATCAATATCTAAACACTCATTAACTGGGTTATGTTGCAATGATACACAAGGAATAAGGCAAATAAATAACTTAATATGCACAATCTATTATATTTATGGTAACTACGTCAGCGTGAATTCTGAGAACGCTGAGGAGACGTCCTGACAGGAGAGGTCAGGAATTTTCTAGCTCGCCAACTATCGTCCTTTACCAACGTCCCCAATAAAGTGGTCTCTGATTGGTTAGATCTCCTTAAAGGGATAGTTCACCCAAAAATGAAAATTTGATGTTTATCTGCTTACCCCCAGGGCATCGAAGATGTAGGTGACTTTGTTTCTTCAGTAGAACACAAAGGAAGATTTTTAACTCAAACCGTTGCAGTCTGTCAGTCATATAATGGCAGTCAATGGTACTCACGGCTTTGAGAGTAAAAAAAACATACACAGACAAAACCAAATTAAACCCTGCTGTTCGTAACGATACATTGAGGTCTACAGACACGAAACGATCGGTCTGTGCAAGAAACTGAACAGTATTTATATTGTTTTTTTACCTCTGATCCACCGCCCGGTCCAACTGTCCTGAGCGCGTTCACACAACAGCCGGCGCGTGACGCATCTTTTTATTATTCTTGCTTTACGGCGGATCGCAGACTTGTAAGTGCATTACTGCCACCTATCTCTCAAATGGACCATTGACACTCTTTCTACAATCTCAATCTCAATTAGCCATGAGTCCCACTGACTGACATTATGTGACTGACAGACTGCAACGGTTTGAGTTAAAAATCTTCCTTTGTGTTCTACTGAAGACACAAAGTCACCTACATCTTGGATGCCCTGGGGGTAAGCAGATAAACATCAAATTTTCATTTTTGGGTGAACTATCCCTTTAACACTAGTTCACGAGTTCGCCTGTCTGAAGGAGGCTCTGAGTAAGAACCCCCCCCCCCCCCCATGATGGTAAGGTGTGGAGGAAAAAAAGAGAGGAATTTAGAGGAGGAGAAGGGGTGGTGGAGGGATGCCGGAAGAATTGTCACTGGAACGGACCAATGACTGCTGCTTATATACAGTCGTAGCAGTGATTGACAGGACTGGATGATTAGGCTCCTCCCGAACCTGCGTTTGGGAACTTCATAAAAAATAATAATAATAATAATTCCATTGATTTCTGTTGGGATCTGTCTTTCAGATATCAAATATTCAGTTCTGACTAGTTTGTATTCCAATTTCAACTAGTAGATATTTTGGTAACACTTTACAATATGGTGTCATTTGTTAACATCAGTTAATGTATTAACTAACATGAACAAACAATGAACAATGCATTTATTACACTATTTATTAATCTTTGTTAATGTTAGTTAATGAAAATACAGTTGTTCATTGTTTGTTCATATTAGTTCACAGTGCATTAACTAATGTTAACAAACACAACTTGTGATTTTAAAAATGCATTAGTAAATGGTGAAATTAACATCAACTAATATTAATAAATGCTGTAGAAGTATTGTTCATTCTTAGTTCATGTTTACTAATGTTGTTAACTAATGTTAACTAATGAACCTTATTGTAAAGTGTTACCGATATTTTATATACTAGTAGTTATTCTTAAGGTCCTAGAACTAGTAGTTATTCTTCAGGTTATTTTTTTTAGATGCTGGTACTTACTCATTAGATACTCATACCTGTTAAATAGATACTAGTATTTATTTATTACATACTAGTACTTATTGTTAGATACTCATACATATTAAACAGACACTAGTACTTATTGATAAGCTCCTAGTAATTATTGAATAGATAGTATACTAGTACCCATTTACGAGATTCTAAGATTAGATTTAAAAAAATAAAAAATAAAAACATTTTCAGTAAGCTTTTCAATTGAAATCTATGGTGGCCATTCGGACTATTCATACCATAAAATGAGTAAAAAAAGCAGTTGTGACTAGTGCGATAAGAATTGTTGCTAGTAACAATTACAAATGAGACTAGTGTCTAATAAATAAGAACTAGTAATATTAAAAAAAACAAAAGTACAAGTCGCTATTGGAATACATAGTAGTCAGACCTGAATGGTTCACATTTAAATGACAGATATAGTTACCAAATAGTTACTACTCATTGAAATATGTACTAGTATCTAATAAATAAGAACTAGTGCCAAATGAATTAGTACTAGTAGTTTTAAAAAGCTACTCGTACCTAAAGAATATGCACTACTTTCCAATGAATCAGTACTAGTACCTAAAGGAATATATAATGGTAGCTTTAAAGTAAGTACTAGTAGCATGAAAATAGATACTAATGCATTTTAAGGATTAAATGTTAAAACAGCTTGCCACACTGGAAGGATTTTGTGATTGAGACGGCAATTATAAAGGCTGCCTCCCTGATAAGTGCCCTGATTACTGAGCTAGGGAGCTGATTGACACGCACCTTAACACTACTGAGGATGGATTAAACATCTAATGTGTCGTCTGCACTCCTCCTGTAGGGACGTGTTCACATCCGGCTCTGTGCTGCAGTGGCAGAAACGACAACTGTTTCAGAGGCTGTTTCTGTGACGAGGCCTGCAAACAGCTCAATGACTGCTGTCCCGACCTCAACAGCACCTGCAGTAAGAACCCGCATACACAGATACAGAGATGTTGAATTGAATCAGAAGCTCTCTTTGGGCTAAAATATGTTGAGAGAGTCAGATGATTGTATTTGAGTTAGTATTCTCTTCCTTGTTTCATGCACTGCAGTCAGAATCACTGTAATCAATATTGTATTTATTGCCAGATGATTCATGAATCCTTTCAGATAAAACACTCATTGCGTCTGTCACTGTATCTGTAGTTTTCAATAGCACAACTGCAGCTCCACCCTTCAACTCCACTGCAGCTCCACCCAAAGGTAATTAGGGCCCAAGCATTGTGAGGACCCTACTGGAGCTGCTTCATGTTTTTCATCGTTGTGTGTATATGAATGTCTCAAATTTTACCATCACTATTGCAACCAAACCTGAAATCTCTAAAATGTGTTTTGGTATTTTGCATGTTCTCACAGTACTCACTATTCTCGAGATGAAGGTGAAGACATTGTTTGCTGAAGAAGAGAGTCAGACTGAACTGCTTGAGGTGAGAGGAGCATTTCTGACTGTTTGATAATTGCACTACACACTAAATGTACTGTGATGGGAAACGTCAGTGTCTGGACAAACTATAAAACAAATCACTAGCATCAAGCTTCACCCTCACAGTCATTCTTCATTCGAGCTGATACTGAACAGGTGTGGCGTCACGTTCCTTTAAGGCCCCAAAGTAATTCTGTCGGCTGAATTAACGTTTTTAGTGTTTCTATTCTGTGCCTGATTGGAAATAAATCATTTATTGCTTGTTGTTGTTCTGAACCATAAAAGTACATCTTCTGTGTGAATTGGGACAGTTTTATTGTGCTCTTCTTCTTCTGAACCTGCTGTTTTCTCACTTCCAGTCATCTTTTTTTTCTCTCAGGTTGGCACTTGGGTGGAGAGTTTCTTAAGAGCGAATAATACTGGCATCTTCTCTGTTAAAGTCACAAAAATTAAACAGGTATCACCATAGGATTGAGTCAGAAATCAGCTGAGAGGAACAGACATGAATAAATGCTCATCGCCGCTGAACTTTTAATATTTTAGATTATGTTGATGGTTCAACAAAATGCATGTGTCTGTGTATGTGTGAAGTAAACTATGGAAAGAATGTGCAAGGAAAGCCCAGATTTATTATCTGTTTTTATGTAATTCCTTGTTCCTCCTTCATTTGTGTGGAAGGGAATCCGCTGCTGCTGTTTTGACATTGTCTTCATTTTTCTGTTTTTGAGATTTGTGTATGATGATCGCACTGAAATTATGTGGAAGAACTCTTGTGAACTCAAACAGTAAGAAAATGAAAACAAGCAAATGATTAAAACTGTCATTGTTGGGTTTCGTGATCATCAGTGCTCAGTGTGTTTCCTGCTGCCTCTCCATGACTTTGTTCAGTAGATTTTGCATGAATATTGAGCAATGGTTTCTTAGTTTTTCTAGGAAATATGGAAACCAATGACCAGATTTTGGCCTCCACTGTCCTGAAACTAATTCAACTATGAGAAGAAATTCTTATTTTATACCAGACTGCTTCATCAGGACCAGACACCAGTGTGAGACGGCTTTATAAAATAATGTCATCATTGCTTGATTTTGAATCACCTACGGTTTTAATTAGTTCTGACTTTTTAGGACATTTTCCCAGAGAGCATGTTTTTATGGAAGCTCATTTCTGCCACTGAATAAAAAAAAAAAAAAAAGGTAATTGCGATTTATTTTTTATTTTTTTAATCTCACAATATATAGAGCTATAAACGCACAATTCGGACTCTTTTTCTCAGAATTGCGTGATACAAACTCATCATTGTGAGTTATAAAGTCAGACTAGTGGATACAATCTTGCAATTGCAAGGAAAAAAGTCAAAATTGCAAGATAAAAACTCCAATTCCGACTTTTTTTTCTCGCAACTGTGAGTTTATATCACAAAAAACTGAGTGTCTATAGAGCTCCGGACATCACGTGACCCATTCTGTTTACACCACCATGCTGGCAGGCAAAAACAGCCGGGAGCAAATATGAAATGAATGGTGCCAGCATAAGTTTTAAGGCAACAGAGTTCACTGCGCATTTTTATTCAAAAGACATAGACCTGTACATATCAAAACTTAATAGATTAAACATAACAGATCCCTATAATTCCCCGGGTGCTTTTAACGTGTATCAATATATGAACGGATAGATTTCCTAACTTGCAGTATCCTGATATGTACAACCACCTCATCAACTTTCCCTCCTAATGTTATTCCAGAGACTCTTCAAAAGCCTACAAAAGCCGGGAGGGGTACAAATGGACGCAATCTAATTTTTTGATGAATATTGATGAGTCTGCCAGCTAAAACCATAGACTTTAAAAATGTGTAAATAGAATCCATCGCTAAAAAAATATTCTATTTGCACAGTGTAAATAGCATCTAATTGCTATTTGTCATGGGTCGTGGTTGTAGGAATGGCGCAAGATGAAGGAGTAGATGTAGAGATACTTTTATAATCTTTAATAATCAACTTTAAAAGCTCAAATTTGTAAGATTTTAAGGTGCTGCAGTCTACCAGATAGATAGATAGATAGATAGATGGATGCCATCACTTACTAATATTTTTACTATTAAAAGCGAAAGCAAATGTAGCTGGGGAGGTGGCTAGTAGTAGAGGGTGTGGCCAATTAGGTAGTTTGAGCTTTTAAGCAGGCACCTGAAAGGATACCTGGAGATGGGCGGTGCGTTCCAAATGGGATATATCGCCCTCCGAAGGGCACTTCGGAGTGAAAACAATCATGGCCGCCATATTGAAGGGTCATTCCAAACCGAAGTGCTCAAAACTAGCCACTTCAAAGTGCCCTTCGGAATGAAGGATTTTGAAGGGTACAACTGATGGACACTTCGGGCTCCCATGATCCTTTGCACAGATTCTTTGCATGATGACGGCGCTTCCGTATGATGACGCAGAAGGGCACTTCAAGAAACAGTTGTTTGGTCCCCTACACCCTTCAACCCTTCGAAGCTATCACTCCGGAGGGCAAACTCCTTTGAAGGGATTAGGGCATAGGGATGAGCCCTTCCGAATGGAACGCGGGGGGGTCCGATCTTTTTGTGTGGAGGTGCGCTGTCTGGTAGCACTTCCCTGTTCGTTTGTGCACGGATATGGTCTGGGTGAGCAGACATTGTGCTGTCCTCTGTACATGTAGTACCTCTGTGTTTGATTGTGCACATGGTCTGGGCGAGCAGATGTAAACATCGTGGATTTGTTTGCTGTTGGTCACGCTCATTCTTCTTTGATCCGGAAAACCTTTGGAAAGTAGTTCGGGATTGATGGCGGAGTTGCAGGTTTAGTTGATCGCTGTTCCTCCAGTGTTTGTTATGTTGCACTTCCTCAGCTAGCCGGTCCTTGCATGTGCACGCTGTATGCCTCCAGCGCAATTAAGATTTGATGATTGTTGTGAACTGGACTGGCTAGCAGAGTGTTTTCTTTTTTATTTGTTTGTTTTTTTGTTTGTATATCACTTCCCAGCCTCATGTTGCCAGCCAACCTTTGTACCCTGTATACATGTTGATGCTTTAAAACACAGGAATTATTTATTTGCATGAGGGTTATGTTTGCAGTGAAATTAACCATTGATTTGGAGTGGGTTTTTTTTGAGTGAGGTGTCTCTTACATGTAGTAAGAATTGGAGGGTGTTTATGTAATTTCTTTCTTTTTTGGATTACTTTTTTTGGATTAGCTTGGATTGTATTGGGGTTTATAGAGGGTTGGCTGGCTATTAATATCTTTTTTCTTAGGGGAAATGAATTTCTGTTATAAGATGTATTTTGTTTATTCATTTTGTTATATTGGTTGATTTGTATTAATAAATTTATTTTTGTGATACAAGTGTATGATTACTACATTTTTTTGTGGGGTCAGGGTGACCAAATTTTTTTGTGGTATTAAAGGCTGGGAAGTGGATTTTTTTGTGTGTGTGTGTGTGTTTGTTTTTAGGGAGGAACAGCAATCGGCTCGGACGATGGTTGCTTCTGGCAACATTGGACTGGTCTGCTGCAGTTATGGCGGAGGAGCTGCAACAACTACGGGAGCAGTTGGAGCAACTGCGAATGGAAAATGAAAGACTAAGACAACAGCCTCAAGTTGGAGGTTTAGCAAGTGTTGCATCGAGTTCAGCCCCTGAAGGTAATGGACAGCGGCGTGAACAGGCGATATATTTGCCTAGAGAGAGAAAATGTTCTAAATTGTCTGGTAAAGTGTCCCCTGGCTCCTCTTTGTTGGAGAACTGGATTGAAGAGGTGGAGAGCTGTATTAGGGGGAGACACATGTCTGAGTTGGACAAAGCCATGTTTGTTTATGATCATCTAGAAGGGGAAGCTCGGACTGAAATAAAGTTTAGGTCTAGGGAAGTTAAAGAGAATTCCATTGAGATATTTGCAGTTTTGCGTGAATTGTATTGTTCTTCTTCCTATGTGATTTTGCAACAGCAGTTTTTTGATAGAAAACAGAAGGAGGGGGAATCTTTACAAGAGTTTTCTCATGCATTGATGGATGTTATGGATAAGGTACGAAAAGCTAACCCTAATGTTGTTTCTGACTACCAGGTGGTTCTGCGAGATCAATTTTGTGAAAATGTTCAGTACCATACTCTTTGATGAGAACTAAAGAGGTTGGTGAGGCATGATTCTTCCTTGAATCTCCTTGACCTACGCAAAGAGGCGATGCGTTGGGTGGAGGAGGGACAGCCTCGGAGAAATCAATTAAGTAAAGTAGTCCCTCACTCATTTGAAACTCAAGTTGTTTCTACCTGTGAAGAGAATCGGGTGGTTAGTTCTGAATTTGTAGAATTGAAAGATATGGTCCTAAGACAGAAAGCACAATTGGATTTGATTCTTAAAACTTTGAGTACTCCAGAAGGGGTTGTAGGTAATGCTAATAGAGTTTCCAGAAGTAGATTTCGCAGAGCACCTGATGGCCAACCCATATGTATTAAATGTAGTAAAGTTGGTCATATAGCAAGATATTGTACTACCAATATGCAAACTAGGTCCTTGCCTGCATCTGGCTTTAGTGGTGGGGCAGTCGTTGAGTCTGTCTCATTGAAGGAAAACTAGAGCCCTCCAGAGTGCAGAGCCACACACTGGAGATGGGGACATTAGGCTCAAATGTTGATTCTCAAGCCTTTTCTAGTTTGGTAGGCTCTTGTCCAACATTGAATGTTAAGATGGGAACTGTTGATGTGTTTTGCTTACTAGATACAGGCTCTATGGTTACCACTTTAACAGAGAGTTATTTTAACTGTTATTTCTCTGATTTGAGTAAAGGTGGTCTTCATGATTGTGCGTGGTTGGCGTTGAAAGCTGCAAATGGGATGGACATTCCATGTGTGGGGTATGTGGAACTTGATGTTAGTTTATTTGGGGTTACATTACCTAGGAAAGGGATTTTGATTGTAAAGGATGCCTGTTCTCCTGCTATGTATGCTCAGAAGGTGAAAGTTCCAGCGGTGTTGGGTATGAATATTATTCGAGAGTGTTATGTCAACTTATTTATTTATGGTGCTTAGCTTTTTCAGATTCCCCGAATACGATCAGCTACCCTAGCATGGAAACAGGCACTCCGCTGTTGTCAAAAAATTGTAGCTGTTTCAAATTCTTCCTCTGTATTTAAGGTGAGAGTGCAGGGTAAAACTCCCGTTCGTGTTGCTGCAGGTACCATGACTATGGTTCCTGTTACCTATCCCCAAGTTTCAGGTGCAGTGATAGAATTTCTTTTAGAACCGTTGGGGCAAGAGGAAAACGCCCTTCCAGAAGGTTTGCTGCTATCTCCCTCTTTGGTATATGCAGAGAGGGGGTTAGTGTATGCACCTATTGTTAATGTAGGGAGTACGGAGGTATGGGTGGCACCCCATCGTATTATAGGTACAGTTCAAGTAGTGAAAGTGGTAAGTGCCCCCAGACCTAGGTTACAAATTTGTCCTGAAAATGTTTATAGTGCCCAAGTGTCTGTTCATGTAGCTGAGCCATTGTCTGGTTGCAATATTGACTTTCCACCTTTTGAAGGACTTTCTGAACAGGAAGTGGAACAGGCAAAGCAGTTAATTAATAAATATCAGGTCATTTTTTCTACTACTGAGGGCGATATAGGGTGTACAGCTTTGATTAAACATGAGATTCCACTAGTAGATGATAAACCAGTTCGACAACCATATAGACGAATTTCTCCTTCGCAGTATGAGTCTGTAAGGTCTCATATCCAACAGCTTTTGGATAGTAAGGTGATAAGGGAGAGCAGTAGTCCTTATTCATCCCCAATTGTCCTGGTACAGAAGAGGGATGGAACAATTAGGATGTGTGTAGACTATCGTCAATTAAATGCGAAAACCAGAAAGGATGCCTATCCACTGCCGCGTCTTTGGATGCTCTGACTGGGGCAAGGTGATTTTCCACCTTAGATTTAGCAAGCGGGTACAATCAGGTTGAGGTAGCTGAGGTAGATAAGGCAAAGACAGCTTTCTGTACTCCATTTGGGCTGTTTGATTTCAAATGTATGCCTTTTGGGCTGTGTAATGCACCAGGAACATTCCAAAGACTCATGGAAGGGCTGTTTGGGGATAGGCGGTTCTCTTCTTTGCTTTTGTATCTGGATGATATAATTGTATTTTCCTCTTCTGTACAGGAACATTTGTTACGGTTGGAGGAGGTCTTTAAGTGATTGTAGCAGGAAGGTCTTAAGATTAAACTGAGTAAATGCAGTTTTTTTCAGAAGCAGGTGAAGTATTTAGGGCATCTGATATCTGAGCAGGGGGTTGCCACTGACCCTGATAAAGTGGCAGCAGTAAAAGAATGGAGTCGCCCAGCACATTTGGTAGAGGTTCGTTCATTTTTAGGTTTTTCCAGCTATTATCGCCGGTTGATTGAGGGATTTGCTAAGCTTGCTAAACCTCTTCATGAATTGGTAATGAAACTTGAGTGGTTCTTTAAGGAGGGATAAGACTCCACGGCTGCCGTTAGCGTCTGTGTGGAATGCAGAGTGTGAGAATAGTTTTCAAACATTAAAGGCAAAGTTGGTTACAGCACCCGTACTTCAATATGCAGATTTTCACAACCCTTTTGTGGTGGAGATAGACGCAAGCATCAGGGTTTGGGGGCAATTCTGTCCCAGGAGCAGGGTGGTAAGCGTCATCCCATTGCGTATGCCAGTAGGGGTCTGCGGAGGACAGAGTGAAATATGGAAAACTACAGCTCCATGAAGTTGGAATGTTTGGCCCTGAAATGGGCTGTATGTGATAAATTTAGGGAGTATTTGCTGGGGAATAATTTTGTGGTTTACACCGAAAATAATCCTCTCTGTCACCTGCAGACCTCTAAGTTGGGCGCTCTGGAGCAGTGGTGGTTATCACACCTGGCCTCTTTTAATTTTGTGATCAAGTACCAACCAGGAAGGGTAAATCAAAATGCATATGCATTGTCTCGGCAGGCCATGAATAATGTGTTGCCAGGAACAGAACTTCCCCAAGTTTTATAGCAGCAGTTGAGGGAACGATCTCCAGAGCGTGTAGTGGTGAGTGTTAGTGAAGTTGCTGCATTGCCTGGACGTTCACAGGAAGATCTTCCTTATCTGCAGAAGGCAGACCCAATTATTGGCCCTGTTATAAAGGAATGCAGGCAGTGTTTTACGTTCTTCAGAGTTGACTGGTCGGGATCGAGCTGTAAAGGAGCTGGCTAGGCAGTGGGATCGATTGCGTGAGAAGGATGGGTGCTTTTATCATTTATCGTATACACCTGATGGTCATCGAGAGATTTATCAGTTACTGTTACCTCAAAAAATTCAAAGGGAGGTGTTTAGCAGTTTGCATGACAGTCATGGACATCAAGGTAAAGATCGAACGGCAGAATTAGTGAAGCGTTGCTGTTATTGGCCAGGGATGATGAGAGATGTGGAATAGTGGTGTAGGGAATGTCAGCGGTGTATTCTCACTAAAGCAGTCCAACCGAAGGTAAAGTCTTTTATGGGGACGTTACAAGCATCCCGGCCTCATGAAATTTTGGCCATTGATTTTATCTTGTTAGAGCCAGCAAGTGATGGGAGGGAGAATGTTTTGGTGCTTACCGATGTTTTTTCTAAGTTCACGCAAGCTATCCTGACTCGGGATCAGCAAGCAAGCACTGTGGCAGAGGTTTTGATTCGGCATTGGTTTCATTTAGAGCCCGACCGATATATTGTTTTGCCGATTTTATCGGCCGATATGAGCCTGTCGCAGATATATCGGTATCGGCGAATATGCCGCCTATATGAACATTTTTTTACAGAACATAAAATGCAGATAAAATGCTTGTAAATGGTGTAATTACATAGTTTGTCCAGCAGAGCGCAATCCATTGTTTGCTACTAGCAATCTGGACGAAACGCTTTAAAGCTTAAGTGTATGGAATACCATTGAAACTTTGAACGGCCATATCTCTCCATATCTCTGTAACAGCGTGGCGGATCTGCATCAAATGCAGGGGATCTCTTCAGCTCGAGGAACCCTCTCGAACGCCGAATCGAGTGTACGTCTCGAGGCCCCCTTTCGAATGAGACCACCCCCGCGTCGATAGCCCCCGGGGTCCGGGAGTTATGGGCGGTCAAATTCGCGGTCGGGCGCTGACCGATCTGGCGATCCCGGGGGGCTACTGAGGCGCGGAGGGTGGCGTTCGGGAGGGCTCCTCGAGCTGAAGGAATCCCCCGAATTTGGCGGAGATCCACCGCCGCGTTTGCGAGATAATGACATCAGCCACTCTTGTTCAGGCTGCAGCATTCTAGCGTTGTCTTATTCGACCGTAAGTGCCCTACGAAGTGGACTTCACATGATATTCCGCCATGATTCCAGTTCCAAGGGAACGTACACATTACATTCAAAGGACATTAAAGTGCGCGAGATTTGAATTTAAATTGTATTTATTTACAGTGGTATATTATGTCACACTTCTCTAGTAAGTTTCTTCTGTGTGTGAAGACAGTAGCGCAAATTCGTGAATGAATGTTCTGAAGTGAAATAAACTTCAACGGAATAAAGTTGAATGGAACTGAATTGAAATAAAGTTACATAAACTTCACCTTTACTGTTCAGTGCACTGATGTCAGACTCATTTTTGATAATAAAGTTTGTTAAATTGTTAAATGCCCTGCCTCCATTACATATCTTTGTCACGTCATTATAAGTGTTTGATCACCACATTTGAGTGATCATTGCAATAAATGTGTTTAGTTTATATATATAACTTTATTTAAATTCAATTCCATTCAACTTTATTGTTGGGAATGGGAATGGGAAAGTGTCCAAACTTTTGACTGGTACTGTACTATAACATACACAAAGAATATCGGCCGATATATCGATATCTGGCTTTTTTTATGCCCTAATATCGGTATCGGTATCAGCCCCCAAAAACCCATATCGGTTGGGCTCTAGTTTTGTTTGGGGTCCCATGTCGTCTGCATTCGGACCAAGGGCGAAATTTTGAAAGTAACCTTATTGTTCAGTTATGTAAGGTTTATGGTGTACAGAAGAGTCGCACTACTCCGTACCATCCGCAAGGTAATGGGGAGTGCGAACGTTTTAATCGGACTCTCCATGACCTGTTGCGGACTTTGCCCCCAGAGAAAAATAAGCGGTGGCCTCAACATCTGCCACAGCTTATTTATGCTTATAACACTACAGTGCATTATTCTACTGGTATGAGCCCATATTTCTTAATGTTTGGATGTGAACCCAAATTGCCGGTTGATTTTTTTGTTAAACAATCAGTTGGAGGAGACCGTAGAGATGCCTGAACAGTGGATTGTTGAACATCAAGGTAAGCTTCAGGCAGCATATGGTGAGGTACAGGAGAGGCTGAGAGAAATGGTTGCTCGTCGTAACAGAAGCTACCAGGGTAGAAAAAAATTATCAGGGTTTTAGAAAGGGTGAGTTGATCTACCTCAAAAACCATTATCGTGGACGAAATAAAATTCAGGATGTGTATGATTCATGTTTGTATAAGGTGGTGCGTGAACCAGGAGAACAGGGTGCTGTGTATTCTGTTGTTCCTGTGTCTCAGGCAGGGCCTGTGAAGCAGGTCCATTGGATGGAAATGCGTAAGGCATTGATTGACCCTGTCTTAAGTGAGGTGGATCCTACTGTGTCTGATGAAGCAGTTAGCAGTGGGTCTGCCACTGATTCAGATAGTTATTCGGCCTCATGTGTATTATTGCAAGGGGATTGTGATGTGTCATCCCCTACGATAGTTGAGGATAGTGCGTTGGAGAGTTCCGCTGTATCAGAGGCTCAACCCTTAGGGCTGAGGCGTTCTAGGAGAACTACAGCGGGTCAGCACTCAAATCAATATAGACTGCCCAAGCCGGTAGTTGCACCGGTAGTTGTAGTCTCCAGAGTTGTAGCCCTGGAGACAGATTTGATGTGCTGTTCTTGGGTGATGAGTTTTGTGTGTGTGTGCATTGGCGGGTCGCCGATTAATTTTTGGGGGGTAAGAATGTAGCCGGGGAGGTGGCTAGTAGTAGAGGGTGTGGCCAATTAGGTAGTTTGAGCTTTTAAGCAGGGACCTGAAAGGATGCCTGGAGATGGGGTCCGATCTTTTTTGTGTGGAGTTGCGCTGTCTGGTAGCACTTCCCTGTTTGTTTGTGCACGGATATGGTCTGGGTGAGCAGACATCGTGCTGTCCTCTGTACATGTAGTACCTCTGTGTTTGATTGTGCACATGGTCAGATGTTGACACGGGATGTTGATGTTGACACAAAACACAGGAATTATTTATTTGCATGAGGGTTATGTTTGCAGTGAAATTAACCGTTGATTTGGAGTGTTCCATCAGGAATGGTAAAGATGATCTGATTGTTGATATCAAACGTTTCTTTAATTCCACAGCTCAAACTAGTATCACTCCATCTGGACTAGCTACAGATATGCCTCCAGCGCAATTAAGATTTGATGATTGTTGTGAACTGGACTGGCTAGCAGAGTGTTTTTTTTATTTGTTTGCTTTTTGTTTGTATATCATTTTCCAGCCTCATGTTGCCAACCAGCCTTTGTACCCTGTATACATGTTGATGCTTTAAAACACAGGAATTATTTATTTGCATGAGGGTTATGTTTGCAGTGAAATTAACCGTTGATTTGGAGTGTTTTTTTGAGTGAGGTGTCTCTTACATGTAGTAAGAATTGGAGGGTGTTTATGTAATTTCTTTCTTTTTTGGATTACCTTGTGCAGAGAAGCTTGGATTGTATTGGGGTTTATAGAGGGTTGGCTGGCTATTAATATCTTTTTTTCTTAGGGAAAATGAATTTCTGTTATAAGATGTATTTTGTTTATTCATTTTGTTATATTGGTTGATTTGTATTAATAAATTTATTTTTGTGATACAAGTGTATGATTACTAGATTTTTTTGGGGGTCACCCTTGCTTGAAAGGAGAGTTACACAAACATGCTGTTGTTGACTGTCAATCCTGGAAGTGTTTTGTCAACAACCTTCATCGGGTATTCTAACAGCACCATGATCTGGTATTTCAGGATCTCTGTGCTTTACCTGAATAAGATTTTGATTTATTTGTCTCTTACATAAGCGTGTTGTCAGGAGGCAGGACAGACACATGATGAGTAAAAAGGAAATGATCTGGAGCACATCAATAACATCACTGACAAACGTCTGATATGCACTGAATCTGTAGGATGGCTCCCGCTGTTCTTCTCATCGGCTGTCTAATCGCCACAATCAGCTGCTTAACCACAGGTAACATTCACATCAGCTGCACTGTAATCTGTGTCAGATGTTGATATAGTTTTCATTACAGAATTAGATCCACCACTGATTTCATTAATTACAATCATTAAAGCACCGCACCATCAGGAATGGTAAAGATGATCTGATTGTTGATATCAAACGTTTCTTTAATTCCACAGCTCAAACTAGTATCACTCCATCTGGACTAGCTACGGATACTGCAACTACCACATCAGTTACCTCCTTACCTATTACAATACCTCCTACACTAGCACCGACTACAACTACAACACCACCTACACCAGCACCAACTACAACACCGACTGCAACTACAATACCACTTACTCTGGCACCGACTACAACTACAACACCACCTACACCAGCAACGACTACAACTACAACACCACCTACACAAGCACCAACTACAACACCGACTACAACTACAATACCACTTACTCTGGCACCGACTACAACTACAACACCACCTACGCCAGCAACAACTACAACCTCATCTTCACCAGCATTGGCTACATCTACAACAGCACCAACTACAGCGTCACTTACACCACCAACTACCACAACTACAGTCCATCCACCAACATGTAAAAACCTCAATATTAAAATGTTATATTACAATGCTCACTTTAAACTTCTCAAACTTGTTATATTGACTGTAGATTTAGATTTTATAAAAATCTGATCTATTGTACAGCACATTCCTATACCTTTAATATAATTTAAAAATGTGTGCAGTGTAATTCTATTAGTGTAAACAATCATATTCATGCGCAGCCTTATCTTTTCTTAAGTGAAGTTTAAGATGGAGCTCTGTGACTCCATACTGAGCTGTCGACACATCTGTTCATTAGTATTTTAGCATTATTAAAAACAGTTTAACAAGTTTTATCTTATGTAGGCATTTTGAGCTTTTGGTAGTTATTAGATCTGAGTATTGATACAGAGGATTTCAATTCACAAGCTTACTGTATGTATGTAATAACAAAATAGGTAATTGCAGCATTTTATAATCGCAGCATTTTATGTCACAAATCTTTGACTTCTCAGAATATATATATTGCAATTCTGACTTTATTTTTCTCGGAATTGCGAGAAAAATGTCCAAAATGGAGATAAAAAGTCTCAGTTACTTTATTTATTTATTTATTTTTTATTATGTGTTCAAAACAAGCTTCCATAGTATAGAAACATTTGCATTATATTTAGCAATATACTTCTTTCCAGAGCTGTCAGCACTTGAATAACTTTATTAAGGTAAATGTAACTCTCTGTGACACAAGCTGCTTTACTTGCAGCCGACTGAACAGGCAAGATGAAGAGAGGTTCGGTTGACATGCAGAGTTAATTACAGTAAAGCGATCTCACTGTCGCACTATGATCAAACTAAAAGTTTTGTTTGAATTTTGTGCTAACCTGAATTTGAAAAATTTGGTTTTGAAACCTGAAACTTTGTTTTATAAAAAGTATCATAAAACAACTTTTTTTTTGCATTTATTGGATGGGAGGTGCAATATGGTTAATTTTCTTTACTGATCTCGTACTTAGGATTTACGAATCGAGATCGTTAGAATCAAGACTGTGATTATTTACAAAATCTATATTTTTGCTCAGTGCTAGACTCAGTTTATGTATGTTAGCTTCATGTTTGCTCTCTATTTTTACAACAGTGACTAGCCAAACCAGTAATGTGACTTCCGTCCTTGTAACCACACGACCTGGAGTGACCAATGCAACAACCACAACTACTCCAGCTCCTCTCCGTGAGTGTTTCTTTCATGTGTGTGTACTAAGGATGTCCCGATCAGGTTTTTTTGCCCTCGAGTCCGAGTCCGAGTCATTTGATTTTGAGTATCTACCGATACCGAGTCCCGGTCCGATACTTCTATAATACATAAAAAAAAGAATAAAGAAGAGTGAAGAAACAGATCCAGGATGTTCCTTCAGGGCTTGACATTAAGCATTCTCATGTGGTTGTCCTTCGGACAAGTAAATTTGTCATTTACTTGTCCGAGTATAAAAGTTACTTGCCCGGAGAGAAAAAAAAAATCAATTTAAAAATTGAGTTATAAATATAATTATTTATTGTAGTTATACAAAACACATTGTTTATTTAGTTAGATTTTTCTTTTTAAATGAAATAATGGACAAAATAATAAAGTGTGATAATACTATTATATTTTAAAATAAAAAGGGAGTATTAAATACAAAAACAATTATATTATAGTAAACTTAAAAATAAAATGCTAACATTTACTTCTTTTTTGTATATATATGAATTTTCATCATTTTCAAACTTTAATTTTAAATTTTTAAATTAGAGTTCAATTTAATCAGTCAATTAGTATAATAAGACATTTGGGCTGTTACCAAACAAATTAAATCAGTATAAAAAAAAAAAATAAAAAAAAATCGTCTTTGCAATGCAGAGGAAACACAAGCTGCATCTGAAGTGGAATAGATATACTGTATTTACCCACTGTTAATGCAGCACTGAGGGACATGGAATGCTTTAACCTGCAGTTACAAATGAATAATGTTTTCATTCATAAAACATTGAATACTGATATTAGAAATTATTTAAAAAATTAAAAAATAAAAATAAAAATACTGTAAATGTGAAATTAAAACCACCAGTAGGTGACATCAAGTCACTGTTAATAAGCGAGTCATTGCGACTGAACCGAATCATTTAAACGGTTGATTGATTCATTCAGGAACGAAATGCCGTCATGTTGCTCAGACTCAAAACAGTGCTGTAGCTGTTTTTGGAGTTATTTTTGTTGGTGAAATGGAGCAAAAACAGGAAATATGGTGTCTAAAAAGTAAGTCTCTTAATGTTAACTTCTTGCTTATTGAACTGTTATCATATTTGTAATCATGATGATTTTTGAAGCAAAAAAAAAAACGGCGCTCGATCTTCGTGTGATATTTTCTGATCATTCTTCATGCATTGTAATACTGAATAATGCAGTAAAAGAGCGCACTCGCACGTGCGCTAGTCTAATCTAGACTTCTTTACGTAATGTATGCGTGCACTCTGTAGGTGTGTTTTGTTTGATTCTTGCAATATACTCGTTAAAACAACAATTACGAAATTATCGCAAACGATATATATTGCACACCCCTATAACAAAGGCTGTATCATAAATAAAGGCAGTCATTACTGTTTTTGGTATTGACTTTTTCAAGTTACTCGTCCGATTGGGCAAGTAAATTTCTCTTTCACTTGCCCGTCCAAAACATTCACTTGTCCCGGACAAGCGTTAATGTCGAGCCCTGTTCCTTATTTTTTATTTAATTCACCTTATTTTAACATTCAACAACTCTATTAACAAACAGAGCACTTCTGTGAGGTAGCTTGAACAATCAAGTAATAAATAACATAAATTCTTCACTTTTGGACTTTAGTGCAACAGTAAATATAAAAAAAAGTCTAATATAAAAACAATATAATTTTCCTTTCCACGTCTTGCAATCCCAAGTTTACATATCTCACAGTTTGCTATGGCAATGTTGTTGTCATCAACTTTATAATACCTCCAGACCGCAGACATACTCGCGCTTTCCGCTTCAAGCTGCTTCCGTGTTCTACTTTCCCGGCATTTAACCAATAGCGTCTCTGCAACAAAGTGATGTCATGCCGCACGCGCTGCTGTTTCTGTGTGGAGTCAAGAGGTATAACTCTGTGCCACCGCATAACTATAGATGTGTTAAAAAATAATGAGAATATATATACATATATATCCGAGTCCTGATCGGGAGGTAACGTCCGATTCCGATCGAGTCTGAAACCACGTGATCGGGCCCGATTTCCGATCACGTGATCGGATCCTGGCATCCCTAGTGTGTACTATAAATCACTGTATTCAGTGTCACATGACCCTTCAGAAATCATTCTAATATGCTGATTTGCTGCTCAAGAAACATTTCTGATTATTATCAGTGATTATCAATGTTGAAAACAGTTGTGCTGCTGAATATTTTTGTGGAAACTGATACTTTTTGTGTGTGTGTGTAACAAAAATTTTAATTTATCTCACAGTAGTGACGTTTTTCTGACAGATGGAAGTTGTGCGAATGCAGATCTGTGCTGCTCTGGATTGAATAGCAGCTGTCGCCGCTTGAGTTGTTATTGTGATGTTGCTTGTCTGAGATTACGTGACTGCTGCCCTGATTTCAAACCCACCTGCCTCACAGGTATTCAGAAATATTCCAAAATGACACAAGTCGCAGTAATCAGATTGTGTTCTACTCTGTATGACGTGATTAATGTGCTTTACTGTGATCAAGGTCTCCTCGAGAAAAAAAAAAAAAAAACTGCACATAAACCTCACTAAATCTTCACCTCTTTCCACTTTTATAGTCAATAACAGCACCAACAACACTCAACCAAGCAGCACTTTTCCACTGACAGGTATATTTTTATTATTTCCTGTAATTATTTTTTATCATGATAAATTTTATATAATTATTTTGAGTTCTCTAGATCTTTAAATCTCCGTTGGACGTCAAATGTTTCATTGACCTCTTGGTAACTCATAATTATAATAATTTTATAGAATAATTTCTGAAATTGTCATTGATGCTCCCTGATTTTTACAGTGCATTGTGTGACTTTTTAGGGAGCGCCCATTTCAGTCCACTGGAATATGGCAGGCCTTTTTAACATTTAATCCTTAAAGGATTAATTCACCCAAAAATGAAAATTCTGTCATTAATTACTCACTTCTGCTATTATGGAGAGTACCATGACAGCACATGCGTGTTCTATGTCAGCAGCACCACGTTGTGGTACTCTTGATAATGGCGGCAGATGGTCACTTGAAGGAGAAGAATTGTTTAATTAAGTCATTATTTTTGTTTTCTTTGCGCACAAAAAGTATTCTCGTAGCTTCACAAAATTACGGTTGAACCACTGACAGTGTTGGACAGTAACGCATTACTTAGTAGCACGTTACTGTAATTTGATAACTTTTTAGTAACGGAGTAATTTAACATGTTATAATTTTCAAAATAGTAATTAGAGTATAGTTACAAGCCGAGGTCTCTATACGTTACTCTATACTATTTACATCATTGTAGACAGAATGCAGTGTTTTATCATCTAGATTGTAAAAAGGGTGCAGCGCACACACTGTCGAGTCCAGTGCCAGTGGATTAGAGACCTGCTCCCATGAGCCCCGACGTAACAGAGTGTGGCGCGAATGCTGGTGCGGGTTAGGGTATTCTGTTATAACTATTCTATTGTTACTAGTAACACATTTCAAATTTTTGCATTTGATGTTGAATTCTGTCAGATCAGACATCAACTATTGAATGTTGACTAGTATATATTCCAAAAGTGACTAATAAATATTTTTAACATACTAGTAGTTATTCATTAGGTACATTAGATACTAGTAATATATATTCATTACATACTCATACATATTAAATAGATTCTAGCACTTATTCATTAGATACTAGTACTTATTGATAAGCTCCTAGTAATTATTTAATAGATACTAGTACACATTTTCTAGTACTTATCACAAATGTTTCTTGTAAGATTATTTTTATTTTACTAGTGTGGAAACATATTTTTAATGCATTCTCATTCTTCTCATGCTGTATAAGATATAATCGTAGCTTTACACACAAGGCTGAACTACCTCCTATGTTTCTGTTAAGAAATGATGAACAAGTTTAAGATTTTTAATTGAACTTTACAGTGGTCGGTTACTAGTCATAAACATTAGACAAGTGTAAAAGCAGTTGTGACTAGTGCGATGGGAGTTGTTACTAGTAACAATTACAAAATATACTTGTGTCTAAAAAAATAAGTACTAGTACCTAATGAATAACTACTGGAATCTATTAGATAGGTACTAGTATCTAATGAAAAGTAATAGAATTTAATGAATATGTACTAGTATCTAATGAATACTTAGTACAAGTAATATTTAAAAAGTGTAATTTAAATTAGTCACTATTGGAATACACACTAGTCAGAACCGAATAGTTACAGAATAGTTTCTAGTCACTATTAAATTAAGTACTAATATGAAATAAATAAGAAGTGTCTTTCAAAAGTTACCATTACCTAAAGAATATGTGATGTGATCTAGGAAAACCCACCACATGGTGAAATTTTACCTATTATAGGTCCATAGCTTGAACGTAACAAAAGTTATGGCTATCTGAAGTTGGCTGATCACTATGATTTTCAGGAACAGATTTTTGAGAAAAACTGGTTTAAAGAGAGGCAATGAAAATGAAAGCACAACAGGTAAGTGTCACAAGTAAAAGTCACTTTACTGTGGTAAAAGACTTATTTTAGTCACTGTACAAAATGACCCCAAGAAACACACAAAACTTGCAAACATTTGAACATTAAGTCAATATCTGTTCATAAAACATCACAGATTACAGCATGCAGGCCATCTCCAATTCTTCTCCTGTTCTGCTACTTTGGAACCAGACACAGTTCAGAACTGAAACTTGTAGTTTTGTGTTCTAAACTTGTAGTTTTATTTCACGCTGTCACCGTTTGAGCTAAATGAATGTAATGCATAGCGTTAATATGACAATGGTGCTGGTCCCTTTAAGAACGAGAGATCTGTCAGGTGCGCTATACTGCTTCATTACATAAGCAGACTAGCTAACATTACCAGGGCTCTCAAGTCTCACACATTCACCGTGAGACACACGCATTTCAACCAGTTCACAAGCTCTCACGCCACACCTTGTATTTCTCACGCTCAAAAGGGATAACTTGCCCCGCTATATACAATTAATAGATGAGGCGCAGGCATACGGAGGGAAGTTCTCTACCGAGTCTCATAGCTGTCTCGAGTTATACAGAGTTAAATGAAACCTACCAGCCAATCAGAAATGAGAATGTTGTTTCCGTGTGAATTACGCGATCCTGCTGCAAGCGCGTTCGTTACTAAGCAACATAGATGCTCACACACACACAGAGTATAAAGTTGGAAGAGCAAGATCCGATGAATGCTATGTAACCTCTTTTTTTTTTTTCTTTTTTTTTTAGCATTTTGATTTTACGATTCCTGGATGAAATCACTTGCCTATTAAAAGATAGTGAGAGCTGATTTTGGGGAATATAGCCAAATTCGTGCTAAATGATTACTGATGCAGTCAAAAACTCTCCAATTGCTTTGCAACCAGAAGCTTTAAAGGGTTAGTTCACCCCAAAATGAAAATTATGTCATTAATTACTCACCCTCATGTCGTTCCAAACCCATAAGACCTTCGTTCATCTTCGGAACACAAATTAAGATATTTTTGATTAAATCAGAGAGCTATCCGACCCTCCATAGACAGCAACGCAACTGAAATGTTCCCAGGTCCAGAAACGTAGTAAATACATCAGTAGAACAGTCCATGTGACATCAGTGGCTCAGCTTCAGTTTTGCGACGCTACGAGAATACTTTGTTTTTTGCAGAAAGAAAACAAAAATAACATAATTTACTCAACCATTCTTCTCCCCCGAGTTACGTCTTCCGCCATTTTAGAGAGTATCACAATACATACACATGCTTTCCCCTAAGTGTAAACAACACTTATTACGCAGATTATACGTTCATAAGTGCTTTCCCCCCGAACATAAATAACGCTGATTACGTCAAATACATTCTTGGGTACTCTCCAAAATGGTGTAAGACGTAACTAGGGGGAGAAGAATTGCTGAGTAAATTGTTATTTTTGTTTTCTTTGTGCAAAAAAAGTACTCTCGTAGCATCGCAAAACTGAAGCTGAGCCACTGATGTCACATGGACTGTTTTACTGATGTGTTTACTACATTTCTGGACCTGGGAACATTTCAGTTGCGTTGCTGTCTATGGATAGCTCATGGATAGTCAGATAGCTCTCCGATTTAATCAAAAATATCTTAATTTGTGTTCCGAAGATGAATGAAGGTCTTACGGGTTTGGAACAACATGAGGGTGAGTAATTAATGACATAATTTTGGGGTGAACTAACCCTTTAACTTAGCTTTTGCTACCAGAAACTAAGGAAAGTACTAGAGGTGTTATAACAGTTGGTAAATCTGATAAAAGGCAGACAAATTCATCCAAATTAAATAAATTATATATATTTTTAAATTAAATGTTCCCTCCTGGTGGAATGACTTGCCCAACTCAATCCGAGCAGCTGAGTCTTTAGCCATCTTCAAGAATTGGCTAAAAACACATCTCTTCCATCTTTATTTGACCCTCTAACTCTAGTACTCTCTATTCTAATTCTATTCTTAAAAAAATCTTGCCCCTTTTAGACTTGCACTCTATTCATTTACTAACTGCTTGATTTCTTTAAAAAAACTAACACTAGCTTGCTCTATTCTTTTTCTATTCCATCTGTTTTCTTTTTATTTATTATATAATTAAAAAAAAAACCTTGCTACATGTACTGCGTTAAGCTAACTGAGACTTGTTATAGCACTTGCATATCATTGCTCTTTTGTTGGTTTTGATTGCTTCCATTGTCCTCATTTGTAAGTCACTTTGGATAAAAGTGTCTGCTAAATGACTAAATGTAAATGTAAATAAATGGTGACAGGTAGGGGCTCCCATTAAAAGCATTGTGGCTTCCCTACTTGAATGCAGAGAGAGTGTTCTCCATGGTGGGTTTTAAACAAATCCAAAACTAGGAACAGTTTGGCTCTGGATGGAATCCTATTATCTGTCATGACGGTGCTTTATGTGGGAGCCCTCTACCCTTGTCATCAGGCATCAAAATGTGCAACAAACCCTTACAACAGAAAAAAGAAAAAAAAAAGCTACTTTCTCTCTCTCTATCTCTCTCACACACACACACACACACAGCTTGACATACATCTGCAGGGCAAGTTTTGCAATCCTACTGTATGTGTACAGTATGTACATTGAGTACTGCTGTTCAGTTGGCTCGTTTGGGGCAAAATTCTTTTTATTTTTGATATATTTGTATTTTTGAAATACATAAATCTATTTATTTTATTTGGATGAATTTGTCTGTCTTTTATCAATAGGTACAATTGAACCGCTGGTAAAAACTTGAGAGAATTGGGAGCTGCAAATATTTGAGGTGCTCCTCCCCTTTGACTTGCTCCTCCCCTTTGAGTGGCCCCTCCCCTATCAGAAATCTCACTCCAAACTTTTGCTATAAGTTGAGAGCCCTGCATTACCCTGAAGAGGACAGTAACTTATTAAGTTTTTCGTTGTTTATCATAGTGAAATAGTCCATTAGAATATAGTTTAGGGCACTGACATCAGCAAGGATAGAGCAGATTGAGGCGAACAATGTCATTTATGTGAGTAGCTACTTCAGACTCCATTGTTCCCTTGTGCTCCGCCATATCTCACGATATTAAAAAAAAAAAAACTAACAAGCAAAACTTTGCATGCCGTAGTTCACAGAGGACTGGTGGAAAATGTGCATTTATGCACCTTTATTATATACATTACATGGCTTATTTTGATAGGTGAACTGTCTTTGTAGTGTTAAGGGAAAGCACCACTGCAGCGTGTTATCAAACAAAACACACAGTCTTTTCTGCTTGCCACAATAAATCACTATTTTTTTCTGCACTAAACAAGTGAATTTTGCCAAGATATTTTCAGAGATCAAAGACAAGATGTTATAGAATAATAATTTTAATGAAAACCCCATTTTGACAAAAAATTGACATTCAACCTATTTTTTGAATTTCCTGAAAATGTCCCAGTGCGACATCCGATGGGTTTTCCTAGATCGCATCACATATGCACTAGATTCTACTGAATAAGTACTAGTACCTAAAGGAAAAAAATAAGTACTTGTAGTATGTCCCCAAGACAAATTCGTTGTATGTGCAAACATACTTGGCAATAAAGCTTTTTCTGATTCTGATAGCATGAAAATAGATAGTATATTTTAGGGATTAATTGTTTAAATGGCTTGCCATACTGGAAGGATTTTGCAATTGAGACCTCCCTGAACAGTGCCCTGACTACTAAGCTAGGGAGCTGATTGAGACGCACCCTAACAGTACTAAGGATGGATTCAGCATCTAATGTGTCGTCTGCACTGCTCCTATAGGGACATGTTCACATCCGACTCTGTGCTGCAGTGGCAGAAACGACAGCTGTTTCAGAGGCTGTTTCTGTGACGAGGCCTGCAAACAGTTCAATGACTGCTGTCCCGACCTCAACAGCACCTGCAGTAAGAACCCGCATACACAGATACAGAGATGTTGAATTGAATCAGAAGCTCTCTTTGGGCTGAAATATGTTGAGAGAGTCAGATGATTGTATTTGAGTTAGTATTCTCTTCCTTGTTTCATACACTGCAGTCAGAATCACTGTAATCAATATTGTATTTATTGCCAGATGATTCATGAATCCTTTCAGATAAAACACTCATTGCGTCTGTCACTGTATCTGTAGTTTTCAATAGCACAACTGCAGCTCCACCCTTCAACTCCACTGCAGCTCCACCCAAAGGTAATTAGGGCCCAAGCATCGTGAGAACCCTACTGGAGCTGCTTCATGTTTTTCATCATTGATGTGTGTATATGAATGTCAAGTTTTACATCACTATTGCAACCAAACCTGAAATCTCTAAAATGTGTTTTGGTATTTTGTTCTTGTGTTGTTGTTTGTTCTCACAGTACTCACTATTCTCGAGATGAAGGTGAAGACATTGTTTGCTGAAGAAGAGCGTGAGGCTGAACTGCTTGAGGTGAGAGGAGCATTTCTGACTGTTTGATAATTGCACTACACACTAAATGTACTGTGATGGGAAACGTCAGTGTTTGGACAAACTATAAAACAAATCACTAGCATCAAGCTTCACCCTCACAGTCATTCTTCATTCGAGCTGATACTGAACAGGTGTGGCGTCACGTTCCTTTAACCCCCCAAAGTGATTCTATTGGCTGAATTAACTTTTTTAGTGATTCTGTGCCTGATTGGAAATTCATCATTTATTGCTTGTTGTTGTTCTGAACTATAAAAGTACATCTTCTGTGTGAATTGGGACAGTTTTATTGTGCTCTTCTTCTTCTGAACCTGCTGTTTTCTCACTTCCAGTCTCTTTTTTTTTTTTTCTCTCTCAGGTTGGCACTTGGGTGGAGAGTTTCTTAAGAGCGAATAATACTGGCATCTTCTCTGTTAAAGTCACGAAAATTAAACAGGTATCACCATAGGTTTGAGTCAGAAATCAGCTGAGAGGAACAGACACGAATAAATGCTCATCGCCGCTGAACTTTTACTGTTTTAAATTATATATTTTGGTGGTTCAACAAAATGGATGTCTGTGTGTGTATGAAGCAACTATGAAATGAATGTGCAAGGAAAGCCCAGATTTATTATCTGTTCTTATGTAATTCCTTGTTCCTCCTTCATTTGTGTGGAAGGGAATCCGCTGCTGCTGTTTTGGTATTGTTTTCATTTTTCTGTTTTTGAGATTTGTGTATGATGATCGTACTGAAATTATGTGGAAGAACTCTTATGAACTCAAACAGTAAAAAAATGAAAACAAGCAAATGATTAAAACTGTCATTGTTGGGTTTCGTGATCATCAGTGCTCAGTGTGTTTCCTGCTGCCTCTCCATGACTTTGTTCAGTAGATGTTGCATGAATATTGAGCAATTGTTTCTTAGTTTTTCTAGGAAATATGGAAACCAATGACCAGGTTTTGTCAGTAGCTGCAGAGTTTGGCCTCAAGCCTTATTTTATACCAGACTGCTTCATCAGGACCAGACACCAATGTGAGACAGCTTTATAAAATAATGTCGTCATTGCTTGATTTTTAATCACCTACGATTTTAATTAGTTCTGACTTTTTAGGACAATTTCCCAGACTTAGAGAGCATGTTTTTTTTATGGAAGCCCTTTTCTGCCACTGAATAAAAATGAAAAGTAATTGGGACTGACTTTTTATCTAACAATTCTGATTTTTTTTTTCTTGCAATTCCGAGTTTACATCTTGTAATTCTGACTTTAATTCTGATATAAACTCATCATTGTGAGTTATAAAGTCAGACTAGCGGGATACAATCTTGCAACTGCAAGGAAAAAAGTCAAAATTGCAAGATAAAATCTCCAATTCCGACTTTTTTTCTCGCAATTGTTTATATCACGCAATTGTGACTTTTCTTCTCGCAAATTTGACTTTTTTCCTCACAACTGTGTTTAAATCTCGCAATTGTGGCTTTTAATGTAATATAAACTCACAATTCTGAGAAAAAAAGCCACAATTGCGAGATATATCTCACACAATTGTGAGTTTATATCACGCAATACTGACTTTATAACTTGTAACTTCGAGTTAATGGCCTGGTTTCACAGACGGGGCTTAGACTAAACCAGGATTAGATTATAATTCAATTAGGACATTTAAGCAATTTTTATAAACGTGCTTAGAAAAAAACATTACTGGTGTGCATCTTGAGAGAAAACAAAGGCACTGATATTTTTTAAGATCAGTCAGTGCAAGTTTCTTTCAGTTGAAACAGCTCAGACTTACATTTTAGTCTAGGACTAGGCTTAAACCTTGTCTGTGAAACCGGGGGAATATGTCACAATTCTGAGAAATCAAAGTCAGTATTGTGAGTTTGTATCACGCAATGAAGAGAAGAAAGTCAGAATTACAAGATGTAAACTTGGAATTGCAAGAAAAAAATAAGAATTGTTAGATAAAAAGTGAGCCGCAATTACTTTTTTCATTTTTTATTCAGTGGCGGAAACGGGCTTCCGTATGATTTAATTAAAGGAAATAAACACAAGGAAATGAGCTTTTGCTGCAAGACTTCTGAAGTCTCTGAAATGACTTTTATTTTGTATCTGTTTCGCAGTTTTTCCTTAGATCACTCACCCGTTATCCAGTTTGACTAAATAGACAGCGTGAATTCACAAAACACTTGCTGAAATAAAAAATCATCTTCTGAATCTGAAATAAATATTTTCACACAGAAGACAAAGAACAATTTCCATTTTACGTTTTATAAAATGTCAGACGAAAATAACGTACAAGCATTTACCGTAAAAAAAAACAATAATTTAGCACTAGCTGCTCATGTGTATAAAAGTGTATAAAAGATGTTAAATAGTTAAATATTAACAATATGCATCGCAACATCTAAAGTCTGTAATAATATTAGATCTAGGTTGCTAAAGACATTTTACAGTCAAACAAGTCGTATTAAATACAGTCAAATGAATGTGTTTGGATAAACGCAGCAACACTGACCACCAAAACGAACGTCTCTCTGACCCAGCAGATGTTTAGTGTTAAAAATAATTACGATTTAACAAACATTATAAAGCATCACATAACATTCAAAAGTGCCATCAGTCGCTCACTCACATCTTCACTATTTAAAAGCAAAGCAAATGTGCCTCTAAATCCATTATCATTTTAAAACAAAGTACTTTTAATAGATCTTGTGCATCAGACTTCACACTTTAGCACCCTTTATCATGCATTTCTCATGTTGTCCTTTTGCAAATTGAAGGCCACGTTGTGTGTTGTAAATTAAAAACAGTCTTTGGAGTCAGATTTCTCGTCCCATGTCCAACATGATCTACAATGACCGACTCGCAGCATCTGTCGTATTTCCACGTCTTCTCCTTAAATGCCACTCAAACCCACAGAGCAGGTCAAATGTAGAGTCCAGTAGGCATGAAGGTCGGTGAATGCGTTTTCACCGACCTTCATGTGAATGCGTTGAGGTGAATGCGAGGCGTTTTCCCCATCACCTTATTTTCCGTACCCGACAGTCACTGTATTTTGTGTGAATGCTGTTGGTATGCGTCTCAGTTGGCTCTCATCTTGCTGGAGATCCAATCTGTGTAGTTTGTGACACGCGTGTAAACGCCAGGCGTGTCTTTCTTCCCGCAGCCGTCGCCCCAGCTGATCAAACCCATCAGAGTCATCCTGCCATTTTTGGGACACACCAGAGGACCGCCGGAATCCCCCTGAAGAACGACCGGGAGAAACCAATCAATCAACACGCACAAATCATTCATGTAACGCACAGTGTTGGGGGTAACGCATTACAAGTAATGCGAGTTACGTACTCAGATTACTTTTTTAAGTTACTTGTAAAGTAATGCATTACTTTTTCATTTAAAAGGAAATATCTGAGTTACTTTTTTAAACAAGTAACACCAGTTACTTTGTTTCCCATGTATTGACTGACAGCTCTGGTGTTGCCATGTTGAGTGAAATCGGCATTGTGTTCGCTGTGTGAACATGATGCTTAGTTCTAAATATGAACATGTATTTACTCATCTCACCTGCACATAAACAGATTCAGTATTCCTCAAAAGGAATACAAACAGTCAAATGCAAACTCAGAATATTATACAAACCTGCAATAATTAAATAGCCTGTGTTAAATAAGACAAATATCATTTATGTATTTAATCACATTTTATTAACCAATGTCTTAGCTACTGACCTTCGATAATCCAATTCAGCCATACTAATAAGCAAAAATGACATTTTTGTTTCATTTTTATTATTGCTGAATTGTGTTGAACTTTCTTCTCCTGCATCATATTTTTCATCATATTTTTCATGCAATTAGTTTGAGCTGCGCCCTCTACTCTACAGACATGAATTTACATTTCCTTCAGCCTGTGGCGTATTCATTTCACTTTTGGTGTGAAAGGGCTTTTACATTTGCAAAGAAGAACCTTTTTATATTAAAAACAAACAAGCAAGCCCTGCACAGATTTAAAAAGTAACTCAAAAGTAAAGCAATGCATTACTTTCCATAAAAAGTAATGATTATTAGTCATTTTTTCAGGGAGTAACACAATATTGTAATGCATTACTTTTAAAAGTAACGTTTCCCCAACACTGGTAATGCAAACCGAGGCTGAATGTGTGGTTACCTTGCAGGCGTCGTCCAGGCCGCGTGTGTCTCCGGCACACAGCATGTTTGGGGTCACCAGACGGCCGGCCAGCTTCTCCGAGACACACTGTTCCTGCGGCCAAAGGCGCACCAGACCGCGCTTAATTCGCTCCGAGTAAAACGGAGAAACTGAGAGAGACAATGACAGAAGAAAGAGAAATTATCATACAGTTCCTCAGTCACTTCAGTGTTATTTGGACTAACAAGAAGCACTGCAAAAAATCTTAATGAGTGTTTTTATGTTGTTTTTCAGTTAAAATAACTTAAAATCCTTCAAACAAGGTAAGTTTACTTAAGCAAGACTGCATATTAATACTGGTATTAATAATACAGATATTAAGACCAGTTTTCATAGACAAGTTTTTGTCTTGCTGCACTGTAAGCATTTTTACTTTATTTTTAAAATGTTTTAAAATATTTTTTTCTTGCTGCACTGGCAGATTCATTCACTTTTTTTAAATGTATTCTTTTAATGCGCTGGCAGATTTTTAACTTTTAAAATGTATTTTTCACTTTTTAATTTTGTCTTACTGTACAGGTAGCTTTTCACTTATTTTTAAAATGTTTTTTTTTTTTTTAATTGTCTTACTGTGCTGGCAGATTTGTCATTTATTTATTCATTTATTTTTTAGTGGCAGATGCTTTTTTTCTTTTTTTCTTACTGCACTGGCAGATTTTTCACTTATTATTAAAATATAATTGTGTCTTTCTGCATTGGCAGATTTTTCCCATATTTCAAAAATTATTTTGTCTTCCTCCACTGGCAGATTTTTCACTTATTTTTATAATTTTTTAAATTATTATTATTAGAATTGTTTTTTTACAGCACCAGCAGATGCTTTCACTCATTTTTAAAGCATGTGAAAAATCTACCAGTGCGGTAAGACAAAATACACTTGCAATTAAACACAATCTATTAAAACAAGTCTTAACTTCTTGTGCAGTGTTGCTTCTCATGTAAATGTATTTAGATAGATTCTAAAAAGTAGAATTTAATTTTTTTTTTTTTTTTTTTTTTTTTTTTGCAGTGAGATATGTAACGGTAGCACACAATACTTCTGATAAGAAATCTTACACTCTTCCTCTTTCCCGTAACCGGAGATCTCACACTCCGTCCAATCCGGTAAAACCAGGTTAGGTTCTGGTAAACATGCAGGCAGAACTTCTGGAGAGTGAATGGCACAGATCCCGAACTCACTCTTTAACTTGAGCAGAGCTGAAGACATGAAGAACAAGACTGGAAATCACTCACAACTCAAATGACATTTAAAACCTTATAAATACTGAAATGACCAAATTACAGTACAAGCTAATATACTCTATTAGTACATGCTACTACAGTTGTGCTATTACAAAACACTTTAGGAAAAAAAAAAAAACATTTTATAAACATAATATCAAAACCTCTTTTAGGATTAGTCAATAGATTGTTTTTCTAAAGTCTAAATTATAATATTAAATAAACACACTACCGTTCAAAAGTTTGAGGTCAGAAGGATTTTACTGAAAATACATTTATTCATCAAGGATGCATTAAATTCATCAAAAGTGACAATAAAGACATTTACAATGTTACAAAAGATTTCTATTTTAAATAAATGCTGTTCTTCTGAACTTTCTATTCATCAAAGTATCCTGAAAAAAATAATGTAGCTCAACTGTTTTCAACATTGATAATAATCAGAAATGCTTCTTGAGCAGCAAATCAGTATATTAGAATGATTTCTGAAGGATCATGTGACACTGAAGACTGGAGTAATTATGCTGAAAATTCAGCTTTGATCACAGAAATAAATTACATTTTAACCGATATTCACACAGTGATTTTAAATTCTAATGATCTTTCACAATTTTTACTGCATTTTTAATTAAATGAATGCAGCTTTGGTGAGCAGAAGAGACTTTTCAAAACCATTAAAAAACCTACTGACCCCAAACTTTTGAATGATTGTGTGTATATATAAAATAAATAAAAAAATATACATAAAATATAAAAACATATAATAACAGAAGCCCAGCCACCAGCTGACTGTGAGCTGATGATCTTAATAATTGTTAGGATCTGTTTTACGTGTGTAAGAGTGTAGAATGGATTGTAGAGGAGTGTGTGTGATTTGTCAGTAAATGATTTGAAGTCTCACCGATATCATTGTCATACGTCTCGTCGTCGTACTGCTCGTGGATCCAGTATTTCTCCACGTCAAAGATCTGCTCGCTGCTGGAGTTCTGAAGCCTGAAGGTTCGACCCAGAACCACTCGAAGACGATTCTCATCAAATCTAAACACAGATTACAGAAGACAAATTATTAAAAATAATAACAATAATAATAAATAAATACATTTAAAAAAATTCAAGACCTTTGTCTTGTTTTCAGCAAAGTTATTATCTTTAAAATATAAATTCCACTTTTTATATATTATATATATTTATATATTCATTATAGGATTTCTGCTGGTTTTATTAGGGTAAATTTAGGACTTTCAGACCAATAAAAGAATATTTAAGGACTAAACAGAAGGAAACAACTAGTCAATATGTTCTCTAAATGTAAATGTTTACAGAATGAGTTGCATAAGCAACACTTTAAACGTTCAAAAATACATTTTCAATTGGTTCCCATTACTTTTTAATTCATTTGATAAAAGAATAAAAACCTTAAGACTTGAATACAAAAAAAAAGAAAGAAAGAAATTGAACAAAATGAAGTGAGTGTTTAAAACAAGAACAAATAGAGTATCCGCTAATGGGATCTGAAAAAAAATCAACTTAGTTAAAAGGGAAGCATTCATATATCCTATTGATATTATATTTGTTCTTGTTTTAAGCATTAACTCGCTTCATTTTGTTCAGTTTGTCATTCTTTTACATTTGCATCTCAAGTTAATCTGTCTTTAATGTAATGTATTAAGTAGGAAGCGAAACTGACACACACACACACACACACACACACAATTTGTTTCTGTGAATTATGGGGACTTTCTATAGACTTCTACTACTTTTATATTGACCAAACAATATTTTCTATCCCCTAACCCAACGTTAACCCTAAACCTACACCTTACAGAAAACCTGTTTGCATTCTCACACTTTCAGATAAACATCATTTACTATTTTGGTAGCACTTTATTTTACACTCCTGTTCCTCATGTACATACTATGTACTTATTGTAGTAATTACAATAACTAGGTAATAACTAGGTACTAACCCTGAACCTAGCCCTAAATCTAAACCTACCCCAAGTAGTTATCTTATATTACCAGTACTTTCTTAAGTAATTACACTATAAGTACACTGAATGTACATGTAAATACACATACTGTAAAATAAAGTGCAACCACTGTTTTTAATCATTTTTTTCCCCTCGTAAAAAAATTCAGGTTTTACTATCCTTTTGGGGATATTTGGTCCCCACAATGTAGCATAAACAAGAACACACACACACACACACTTGCATTTGTAGTTTACGGGGACTCTCCATAGGTGTAATGGTTTTTATACTGTACAAACCGTATTTTCTATCGCCCTACACCAACCTTACACCTAAACCTACCCCTTACAGGAAACTACTGACAATTTATGAATTTCATAAAACACCGTTTTGTATGTTTTAAGCCTTTTGTTTTACGGGGACACAGGAAGTGTCCTCATAAACCATGTTTACGTTGTAGTACCCATGTCATTATACACATTTGTGTCCTCATAAACCATATATACCAGTACACACACACACACACACACACACCTCTCCTGGAAGCAGTGAGCGGCGGAGAGGATCCAGCAGGAGTCGATGAGGACGCCGCCGCAGAGGAAGTTGTATGATTTGGCGCGTGGCAGATAGACGGTGATGGCGGCTTGCCACGGCTGCTCTCTGATATCACTGACCTGACCTCCACGAATCCTGAACATGGGCAGAGAGTTTGAAGGAGCTTCAACCCGCTGACCGCAGGAACCTGAGTGCAAGAAGACACTCAGAGATCACAATCCCAGAACACCCTAGAGTCACATATGCCAGAGAAAACACCACTCGTTTTCTTTATAAAATATAAAAGTCTAGTTATCTTTCAGTGTCTCACCTTGATTGTTGGTGGTTATCGGGGCTCGTGGTCCGAGTGTGGTGATTGACGGAGTTTTCCTTGCTGTGGAAGCAAGACAAATATTGTTAAAAAGGCACCCACACACAAGATTTAGACAAATAAATATGTCAGGACCGATTTAAATGAATAACAGTGAAACATGTGGCGCATATTGAGTCCACAATACATTCACAAAGTTATTTTAGGAACCCAAATCAATCAAATAATAATAATAATAAAGATATAAATAAAAATTAATAATAATAATGATAATAATTAACTGAAGCAAGATAACAATAAAGATTTTTATTTTTATTATCTGTTTAATTTTGTTATTTATTCACTCATTTTTATTAATTAGTCAAAACAATAATAATAACAATAGTAATAATTATACTAATAATAATAATAATAATTATTATTATTAACTAATTGTAAAAATTAAGATATATATATATAAAATAAATATATATATAATATATATATATATATAAAATAAATAATTTAAACATTGTAAAATAAAAATATTTGATTGTAATAATTTTGTTTACACTGTAGTTACAAATTACTAATACTATTACTAATATTTGTCTTAAATTTTTCACTTTCAAACGTTCAAATTCTCAGGCTTTAAACATATCAAACAAGGTTATCATCATTAACTAAAACAAAAACAATCATTGCTTGAAATAAAAACAGACATTAACTAAAATAATCTATAAAAAGCTAGTTGTCAAAACAACATTTCTCATTTTCATTTAGTTTAACTTGATATACTAAAATAGCTAAATAAATACAAAATAAAACTACAGATATATTAAAAAAACAATAAATAATAGAAATGATGAAAGCACACAACAGAATTACTAAAACTTTAAAATGAAAGCAGAAAATACAAAAATAAAAATATAAAATAAATTATATATAGAGAGAGAGAGAGAGAGAGAGAGAGAGAGAGAGAGAGAGATGATACCAAAATAACAAGCTTTTATTTGGTGGAACACTTCCAAAATGCTGTAAATGTCTGTCCACAAAAATGGTGGAGATTATACAAATGCGAACCCTTGTTTGGGGAACCCTTCAATCACTCCAAGACTAAACAGTGAAGTGCATCAGTGAGTCATGTGCTCGTAAATCAGTGACTCATGTATTATATTGATCAGTTGTCATGGCAGCAGTGCAGACTTACAGCACTTAGGGACGTCACAGAGCTCCCAGGTCAACTGAGACCCCTTATAGACGTGACACCAGGGGCCGAGGTCACCGTCTGGGTTCCTGTGAGGGAAAACAGCCAGAGTTAGAGATGGAGACCTGATTTCTGATGCTTTAGGAACATTGAGGATGAGACTTTACAGTGTTTTTACCACACTTAAAGGTTAAGAGGGCCTACGAAGTGAACAGAAACCCTTTGACTATGGTTAAAGCAATGTTGTGACTGGTTTTTTGATACAGTAATGGTACTTTGATATAGATACATATATATGGTGTTTTTATGCAAAACAAAGACGTTGAATTTTTGTGTAACCATATTTTGATTATATGTAAGTTTTGCATTTACATATAATCATTTAACAGACACTTTTATCCAAAGCGACTTACAAATGAGGACAATAGAAGCAATCAAAACCAACAAAAGAGCAACAACATGCAAGTGCTATGACAAGTCTCGGTTAGCCTAACGCAGTATACGTAGCAAGGTTTGTTTATTTTTTTGAAAGAAAATGAGTAGATAGAATATAGAAAAAAAAAATCATAGTGTTAGTTTTTCAAGAAAAGCTAGCAGTTAGAGAAGAAATATGCAACTGATAGAGGGTCAAGTTTGTGTGTGTTTTTGTTTAAATAAAAAGAAGACAGATAGATAAAATAGAATTAGAATAGATTTAAATAGTGATAATTTAAATAAATTTAATTTAGAATAGTGTAAATTTGTTTTATTTACACAAATGTGTATTTTTAAAGTTGCTCAAAGTTTTGTGGCATTTAAAAATTAATTTATCATTTCAAATTTTAAAGCAGCTGAAAAAAAATGCCTTAAAACTTTCTAAATTACTTGCAATATGTATTAAGCCCTGCTTAGGTTTTTTATTTTAATGTGTTGTAATTTGCTATTATTTATTTTAGTGCTTATTTCTCTTACAAAAATTGTAAAAAAAAAAATTTTTTTTTTTTAGATTTATGCAAAGAAATTTTATGCAAAGAAATTTAATAAATGTTTTTAAAAAAAAAAAAAAAAAAAAAGTGTGTTGAAGTTTTAAGAAATGTTCAACGGGATCACAACGTGTCAAAATAATAAAAGAAACACATCCTGGCATTACAGAGGCTAAAGCAGTAGTGAAAGCTGGAACTAGTTAATGTTAACGCTTTTCTAATTTAATTCAATACATAATTCACTGTACCTGCAGAAGTTGTGGCTGCTGATACCGATCTCTCTGGCGTCGGACCTCCATGTGTTGTAGATCTTTCGAGATACTGCAGGTGAATCCCATGACAGACACTTCAAACCGCTGCGTGTGACGGCTTTCGTCCCTCTGTAGGTCTGACCGGATCCCCGTGTGCACTCTAGATAGGGGTCTGAAACAACACGGCATTAGTACACACTATATGGATATGTACGTATATGCATGTCTGTGTGTGTTGAGTGTTTGTACCGATTACGCAGGTCGGTAAAGAGCAGAACTCCCATGAGATCTGAGCTTTTTTATAAACGTAACACCAGGGTTTAGCATCTCCATCTGGATTCCTGAGGAATAAAACACAACCCAAACATGATTATTATTAAAAATCATTTTTTGGTTTAAAAGCATGGTGAAATCAATTTGCAAATTGCATGGAAGGGCAATACGACACCAGTGTTTAACTTCATGCATTAATTTCATGAAGGCTGGAGGAAGTGTGTGTGCACCTGCAGTAGTTGTGATTTCCCAGTCCCAGTGTGTTTGCCTCTGGTCTCCTGGCGGTGAACTTCTTCCCTCGGAGTGAGCTGGAATTCCAGTTAATACACTCCAGTCCTGACACACTCATGCTCCAGGTGCCACGGTAACCCGACCCCTGACCCCTGGAACATCGCTCAGTTGTGTCTGAGAGAAACGCAAGAAAACACACCATCAAAATAAGACATTAATATTTGTGTTATCAATTATCAATTGTTGCATGCTCTTGTTGAATGATTTAAATGTGTGCAAAGCTCAAAGAGAATCTCAATGAGGGTGACAGTAACTAATAATACTAAAAGAGTAAGTTATACTAGTTATACTAATTTTACTAGCCACTAATAATACTAAAAATGTTATACTAGTTATGCTAATTCTACTATCAGCTAATAATACTAAAATTTGTACGTTTTACTAATTCTGATTATTTTACTAGCAAGTGTGCACTAAAAACAGTACATTTTACTAGTTACGCTAATTCTACTACCAAGTAATGATACTAATAGTAAGCTATACTAACTACACTAAATTTATAAGCAAGTAATGATACTTAAAAAGTTCTAAGTTAGTTATAAGTTAGTAAGCTATATTAGTTATACTAATTATACTAACTAATAATACTAAAAAGAGTAAGTTACACTAGGTATACTAATTTACTAGCAACTAATACTACAAAAAATAGCATGTTATACTAATTACGCTAATTTTACAAGCTATTAATAATTCTAAAAATACAAAGTTATACTAGTTTTACTAACAACTAATGATTCTAAAAGTAGTATGTTGTATTAGTTACACTAATTATACTAACAACTAATGATACTAAAAATAGTAAGTTATACCAGTTATGCTAATTATACTAGCATCTAATGATACTAAAAGTAGTGAGTTATACTAATTTCGCTTATTTTACTAGCAAGTAATGATACGCTAAAAATAATAAGTTTTACTAGTTACACTAATTTTACTACCAAGTACTGATACTAATCGTAAGCTATACTAATTACACTAAATTTATAAGCAACTAATGATACTAAAAAAGTTATAAGTTAGTTAGTTACAAGTTAGTAAGTTATACTAGTTTACTTACTAATTATACTAACTAATAATACTAAAAAGTATAAGCTACACTAGGTATACTAATTTACTAGTGCATAATAGTCCTAAAAATAGTACTTCATACTAGTTATACCAATTTTACTAGCAAATAATGCTAAAAAATAGTAAGTTATACTGGCAAATAATACTACTAAAACTAGTATGTTATATTAATTACGCTAATTTTACTAGCAATTAATAATTCTAAAATCAGTAAGTTATACTAGTTTTACTAGCAACTAATACTATTAACAACAGTAAGTGTAGTTACTATTAGTTAGTTGTACTAGTTACTAAAAATAGTAAGTTATACTAATTACACTTATTTAACTAGCAAGCAATGATACTAAAAAAAAGTTATAAGTTAGTAATTTATACTAGTTACACTAATTCATGAAAAATAGTAAGTAATATTAATTTTATTAGCAAGTAATAATACAAAACAAAAACAAAATTATATATAAGTAAAATTAGTATAACTAAAAACCTCTAAACAGTGATAAATAGCAGTTTTTGCTACAAGGTCAAATGCTGATGACTTACTGATTTCACACTGAGTGCCTGTAAACCCGGGCGGACACTGGCAGATGAAGTCACTGGAGTAAACAGCTTCTTTACACGTCCCTCCATTATAACACTTAGACACAAAACATTCTGAAAAACAGAACAATAAACATCTGGGTGTCCATTGCAGACTATTTCTGAGTTTAATAAATGACATTTCTTTTATTGCTTAGAAATGCTATTCTAAGTGTGCTACGAACATTTTTGGTCTTTCCAAAATATTCGTAATTAATTGGGTGTAAAGTGGTTTTGCATAATGATTACATCATTTTATATTTAGAAATATAACAACTTTTACAACATAAGGATCTATAAATTGTGGTCAAGTCGTTGTATACTGTGGCATAATTTAAAATCAAACATGTTTTTAATTCCAGTGATTTTTCCGTGACCGCAGGATGAGAATATAGCTTGGATCTGCTTGAAAGGGTGACTCATGGGGAGGAGACGCTCTGTGTGACTCTACACTCAAATTTAAATGATTTGAACTAAAACAGGTGGTGCTGCAGAAATGCTGTGTTTTTCATCCAGTGGACAGAAACACACACACAAAGGGAAACATATATACATACACCTTGTGTACTTTATATATGCTTATTATTTTATAAATAAAACCGTAAATGGTCCTTTTTCTTTAAAAAAGGTTAGTCTATTATACAAATCTTTATGGTAGAGTGTGTGATCACTCACTGGTCACTGGTATCTCATGACAGCGTACTCTTGCTCGAACGGCGCAGCGGCAGAACTCAACTTTCTGACCCTTCCATCGCAGCCACGTCGCTCCAATGTCTCTGACCGCGGCCGAATCAGCGTCCACACAAGCGTCTAACACACACACACACACAAAATGACATGGAAATTAAGACATAATGGTTGTGGTCAGGGATAGATGCAAATTAAATGACTCAAGCCTTCTTCTCCACATCAGACTGGGGCAGAACAGAGAGGACAGAAACAAAGGACAAAAGGTGCTTCGTTCTGGAATGAAAGATAGTGTTTTGAGCAGAAGACACAGTCTTGATGTGTTTGTCCTGAATGCTTAAATTCTGCTTGTGAATGTGTGACATGTATGTTTTTCCTGTGTACACCGCGCCCCCTAAAGGACAACAACATACTGAGGATATGATTGATAGCGTTTGTTTGCAGTATACATTAAACGGCTTACTATTACAGTTACCATCTTAAAAACAAAAACATTTCATTTTTAATCAATTAAAAAAAAAAAAATACTTTTGGCAGTCATATGTGGCCCTGGACCACAAAACCAGTCATAAGTGTCAATTTTTCAAAATTGAGATTTACACATCATCTGAAAGCTGAATAAATAAGCTTTCCATTGATGTATGGTTTGTTATAATAGGACAATATTTGGAAAATCTGGAATCTGAGGGTGCAAAAAAATCTAAATATTGAGAAAATTGCCTTTAAAGTTGTCCAAATGAAGTTCTTAGCAATGCATATTACTAATCAAAAATTAAATTTTAATATATTTACGGTAGGAAATTTACAAAATATCTTCATGGAACATCTTCATCTTTACTTAATGTCCTAATGATTTTTGGCATAAAAGAAAAATCAATAATTTTGACCCATACAATGTATTTTTGGCTATTACTACAAATATACCCCAGCGACTTAAGACTGGTTTTGTGGTCCAGGGTCACATATGAGTCAAATCACATATGAGCAGCATAAATGGCTGCCCACTGCTCCGGGTGTGTGTTCACGGTGTGTGTGTGTTCACTGCTGTGTGTGTGCACTTTGGATGGGTTAAATGCAGAGCAAATTCTGAGTATGGGTAACCATACTTGGCCACATTTCACGTCACTTTCACTTTATCTATCTATCTATAGATGGGTGTGTTACACCAGCAGAAGTGTTTTCCTGGCCATGTGAATATACCACTGTTGTATTCCATGCATAGAGGAAATTAGCACAATAAACTACATAGGCCTACTGCAGAAATAACATGCAAAACATGCATCATAGCCAGAGATGAAGTTGAGAGTTCAGAATAAAACTCACCTCTATATGTGCGCGTGCCTCTCTTCTGTCTGATATTCAGCACCTGTCAGAGATGCAGAATGTTCAATCCAGATATCATGCATTAACATCTCTCTCTTTCACTAACACACACACACACACACACACACACACACTTACTTTGGGATCTGCAGCACAGCATAGAGCAAAAAGCAGCAACAGCAGGTTTAGTAATAAATTCATGTTGACCTGAAGGTTTCTCTGTAGACTCCTGCAAAACAAACAGACAGGTTTGTTACACATTTCATATTAAAATGTTATTACTCAGATGTTGCTTTTTCATATAAACTAATGGGCAATAAAAAATAAAAAAAGTAATAAAAATATATAGAAATATTTTTAAAATATTAAAAATTACAAAAACAACAGAAGAACTATATTTTTAAAACTTCAAATGGGAAAATAAAAACTATAAAGTGATACTAACATAACACTGGTTCTTATTACACAAAAATGTGTCATGGCATCAGCAGAAATGCAATGACAATCTGTTTCCACTTTGAAACTAAGTTTTGTGGTAATGTGTGGGCATTTTTAGTCTAAATAAAGAAAGGGTTTAATGGCTTCATGATCTGTTTTTCTTTTGTCTGACATTGTGAGCGTCCCGTGTGGGACAGAGACTTTAACAAGGACCGCAAAACAGAGAAAAGAGTTTCTGCTTCTGAAGAGAAATTAGTCATGAACCACCACATCACACACACACGCACACACACACACACACAATATACTAAGACTTTCTTTGTATATTGTGTGTGTGTGTGTGTGTGTGTGATGAAGCTGGACAGGAAGTTTATGGGTCTCTTCCTGTTGGCTGCAAGTGCCTTGTAAACACAGATGTTGATACAGTATTTGTGTGTGACTTGAGAAAACAAGGAAGCATTTCTGAGGCACACAATGTCTGTGAGGATCACCAGCCAATAAAAAAAAAAAATATATGAAAAAAAATATATATTTAACAGTAATATATGTTTGGATTTAAAAACACATTTACAATTTGGATTTAAATACAACATTTACAAAAAACTAATGTCCAAAAATATCTTTTTTATTCAACATTTCAAGGGCAAAATCTCAAAAATGCATGCAAGAAAAGAACAATCCACAATGTATCTACTAGATTACAACCTAACCAGTTTATCCAGCATTCCTCAGTGCAACGGTTATACATTTTTAACAATTATTATTCAGTCATCACTGACTTAAAGTGGGAAAATCCCTGAGGAGTGAATAACAGAAACACACCTGTTGATTTCTATGAAATCGCAACTGCTTCCCCTAAACACCATTGTGAACGGAGATGTTTCTCTAGAGAAAAATCCCCCAGTAATCTCACATGCATCTCTTCTAATGTTTCGGTATATATCCCAATAATGTCTCAAACTGTGCTCGCATTTGCCAAGATACCAAAGACTGAGATGAAAAGTCAGAGATCTCAATATAAACTCAAACATTTCTCATCAAATTCTTCCAAGATCACTGTATGTCAATGGCTGACTCGCTTGCATCTGTTTATTTGTCAGAGTAAACACATCTGCCACTAAGTTAAATGCAAATACAAAAACACATGCACATAAAGTCAGCACTCATGCAGTATAATGCAGCAGTTAGTTGCATGTTCATTACGGGCATGAGACGTTACAGGGAGCATGTTGTGCAGGAAACATATGGAGCAAGCTGACATGAGAGACAGAAAACACACACACACCCATGAGACAGAAGCCCCTCCATAACACACACATACACACACAGACTCAACAGAAACAACACAAGCGGATCTGTCTGACCTGATGCGAGCCGAGCGTCTGCAGAATGACACTGCTGTAAAACCTCACCCGCTTTTCTTTCTCTCTTTCTTTCCCCCTCTCAACTGCCTTTCCTTCCGTTTTCCTCTCTTGGTATCCTTAATAATTGACCTCATTCACAATATGCAGCAGCTCTCATGAGTCAGTACGAACTCTCTCTTTCTGAGTCACATGCATATAAAACCACAGACTGGCAATAACCTCAACTTAAGAGTATTTTGTCTACAACCTTCTTTCTTCAACCTCAAACTTGAGAATTTTGTCTACAAACTTCTTCAACCTCAAACTTAAGAATATTTCTGTCTTCCAAGTCCTTCAACCTCAAATTTGAGTATTTTCTCTTCAAACTTCAACCTCAAATTTGACCACTTTTGACTTCTTCGACCTCAAACATGAGTATTTTTGTTTTCAAACATCTTGAAGCTCAAACTTCAGAGTATTTCTGTCTTTAAACTTCAACCTCAAACTTGAGTATTTCTGACTTCATACTTCTTCAAACTCAAATTTATGAGTATTTTTTGTTTGTCTTCAAACATCTTCAAACTTGAGTATTTTTGTATATAAACTGTAACCTCAAACTTAGTATTTCTGTTGTCCAAGTTTTTCAATGTATTTTCTCTTCAAACTTCAACCTCAAATTTGACCATTTTTGAGTATTTTTGTCTTCAAACATCTCAAAGCTCAAACTTCAGAGTATTTCTGTCTTCAAACTTCCTCAATGACAAACTTAACAGTATTTTTTAGCTTATACAGTCAAAAATATCTAAAGATCCTCAAAACAAGACACATTCATGAGTTATCACTGAAAAACAACTTAAGTAGACGCATCTTGAACATAAGCAAATGCATAACAATGTCTTGATTTCACAGCATTTTAAGCATAAAAATCAATAATGAGAAAAGGTGGCACAATCTTTAAATGTAACAAAACAAATCACATTAATATTCAAGTCTTAAACTTGTGGCAGTTTCACGTCTCTGATCTTATTTTAAGGATGTTTTAACTGGAAAACAAGTTGTTGCACTGTTGCAAAGAGAAAACATGCAACATTTGTTATCCACATACACACACGTTTGTGTGCATTTGTGTGAAATCCGATCCTTACTTTCGGCCCCAAAGGCAGAACAGTGTGCCATTGTCCAGCAGACAGAAAGACATGTGGGAGGGAAGAATAGAGGAATAGATTACAGCAAACGTGATGAGTGAGTCGAAAAGCTTGTAAAGGAGTGAAGCTGAGTCACCGCGCGCAGAGAGAAAGAGAGACACACACAGCGTTCTCATTACGAGTGTGTCTATCTGTCCTGCATCTGTCCATCTGTAAGCGCTTGATAAATACGAGGGCTGAACGAGCGCAGGATAAGAGGAGCTGCCTGCAATTTGAAGCAAAAACAAGTAACATGTTAACGTCAGCACAAGCAGACCTGGTGAGTTATGAGCAGCCTTTGAGGAATCTGACTTAAATCAACAAAGAGCCACCAAGACAGCAGTGTGTCTGTAAATCACAGAGCTCATGCATTAGAGCGTGCTGTAAATGTGCTGACTGTGAGCCGACTGCAAACATACACCATAAACCTGATCTTAATAAAAGCCAGAGGCGGTTTGTACTCATTCTGGTCTGGTAGGTTAGTTTTGCAACCCCTTTTTAGATTAGGAGCAGTCTTAAAGTGTGTCTGACGCCCGATATCTCCCATGCGAATGACGTTTTTAGCTGTGCAGTGCCGGTACAAGCATGCTGTTTCATACTTCTGCAGATAAGAACGGATTTACACACAGCAGAGTGTTATTAAGGGAATAAAGAATTTCTGAGCATCAACGTCATGCAAGCCTGAAGGAGCCAACATGAATTATAGTCTGAGTACTGTATGAGAGCTGGATGAACATCTGATGACTGTAGTGTACTAGAGTATACAGATCTCAAGCACAGATCCATCACGCTGACCAAAACTCTATATGCATTTTATACATATACTGTGAAAATACAAAGTGCTGCTTGTGGTTAAACCTAAAGTAACAGGTTTTATTCAAGCCAAACCAGATCAACCTGACTATATTGAGCTGCACCATCATAAGTCACTTTCACAAGTTTAAATCAGGTACAAATAGATTATTAAGGCAACAACTGCACATTTACAAAATTTACAATGTATAAATTTTTTTAAAACTGACTGAAAGTCTGTCTTACCCGCACAATCACATTCTTTTATACTAGATCTATAATATAAACATTCTAGATTTTACTTAGGCTATAAAATTGTTATATATTACATAACATGTCAATATTTATATTATTAAATGACTGAATCAACCTGACATCACAATTTACAAGTATAAAATAAGTAATTTTAAGAATCTGGTATAAATAGCTGCTTAAGGAAACAACTACGCATGTACAAGTTTACAGTGCATTACATATTTTTCAAATGCTACACAAATTTGTAGTCTATGTAAGTGAAATATATGCATAACTCTTTGGAAGAGTCTCAAATCCCAGTTTGTATACTATTATACTTGTACGTATGGTTTTATATAATAAATGCTCAATTTTGCTAAATTATAGCTATATATTATGCTATACGCTGTAAAAATGATAGGTAACCAAAAATCTGATCCCCTGTATATACTTATATATTAATATGACTGAATCAACCTGACTTCAAGAGGTTACAAGAGCCATATCAAGTATAAATAACAATCTAAGGAGACAACTGAGCATGTTCATGTTTACAGTGTAAATCATTTTCATACACTTTGCAGTTTTGTAGAAAATGTAAGTGAAATAAATGCATACTCGCTGGTGTCTCAAATCCCAGTTCGCTGCGTACTAAGACAGCATTATTTTTGGGCATCATCGGTGAGCTGCATGTTTTCCTGCATCAGCTGTGCCGGCTCGGAACGCGCTTATGATGCCCCAAAATGCTGCTTTCTAAAAAGACAGCTCAGTTTGTTTTGAATCATGGCCCTGTTCTAAACTCAAACGCATAAAGCGAAATATGTTTAAGCGTGAAATAAAGCGTGTGTTCGCGTCTCACCTCTCGAAACAAGTGCGCTGTAGTCCGCTTCCACTTCAGTGCGTCTAAATCCAAACTAAAGCGTCTCTCCGCGTCTCTGTGCCTGAGCTCGTGAATCTCAGGGTATTTATCCCGGAGGTGATGATGCTGATGCGGGGCGGAGTGAGAGCCAGGAATGTCCGATAAGCGTGTGAGGTCAGTGAGTCAGTGATGTAATACTCAACCTAAGTATGTGGGCAGGTAAAAATGTAGCCTACGCAAGGCAGTGCGTTATTAGACAACATTAAGTGTCAGTTATTGTAAATAAAGATAGCAAAAGCTATGAAGCCCGTTTCAGCCACGGAAACGTAGGCCTAAAACGGTTATCGCGACTTTTTAACTCACAATTTCGACTTTTTGGACATTGAAGAGAAAAAAAATCAGAATGGTGAGATAGGCCTATAGGCTGACTCGCAATTGCGATTAAAAATGACATAATTGTAAGATAAAAATTAGACTAAGCTACTTTTTTTATAAAAAAAAAAAAAAAATACAATTGCGAAATACGATAGGCTATACGCTAAATTCAGACTGTGAGATGTAAATTCAGAATCTGAATTCTGAGTTTATTTATCAAAATTCTTCCTACCAATTTTGAGAAAAAAATTACGAGATATAAACTGGCAATTCTGGCTTTTTTCCCCCTCAGAATAAAACTGTGAAGAAGTCCGAACTTGCTAGACCTACTTTATTTTTATTTTTATTCCGTGGCGGAAACGGGCTTCTATAAAAAGCACATAGCGAGCAAAATATCTGACAAAAAGTGATTTAAGATTTAAGTGTTGAAGGCAAATGTTTTGTGACATTACATTACTGAAACATGTATGTATGAGAACTACGCCTGCTCTGAAAAAAAAAATGGTGTAGCATACAAACAAATGCAAGTGAAATTTTTAAAGTAGAAAGACTTCTTGTAAAACTTACTTCTATAACTTAAATAATTTTACAGTGTATGTGCAATTGAGGAGAACTGAAACGTCAACCATCAAACAAAAATAATAAAGAAAAGTAAACTTATTTAAAAGCTGTTTCTAATTATATGACGCTTTATTTGCAGAAAACAAGAAAATATTCCTTCTTCCTATTTTCCGGCTGTCTAATTTCACTGTACAGCTGTTAGTCCATTAGACTGTGCATAAAGACTGTGCTTTCCTCAGCAGAAAATTAAGACAACAAATTAGAAGACTAAATTACCTCGGGCGCCTGTGCTGTTAACCGCTAACCCCTGGTGTATTTAGTAGCTCATTCCACTATTATGTGGCCATATATATTCTGGTACATGTGTGTTTTGAGGGAAAAATCATTGTGACGTCCTAACTTCAGTCATGGACCTGGGGGGGTTCTAAACACTATTGGTTTTGGTTTTGGTTTTGGTCTGGTTTTCCCCGGGTGTGGAGGTGACAAGAGCTGAGAAAGGAAAAGTTAGTTAAAAAGAGGCTCACGTTAACTAGCGATGACAGCTCCTATTACTATTGACAAAGTGACAGCGTGATTGTGGGATATTACATTTTTAAACAACCCAGCAGGCACCAGACGTCTATGTAACGTCAGGTTGACGTTGGACATGACGTCGGACAGACGTTGCATTTTGGTTGAAAATGAAAATCGGGTTGATGTCAATATTTGACGTCAATTTGACGTTGATTTAACGTTGGATTTTGGTTGCACAACCTAAAAACAACAAAATCTCAATGTCAGCTGACGTCGGTATTGGACATCAATTTAACATTGACATTAGACGTTGATTTTACGTTGAATTTTGGTCACCCGACGTCGCAACCGAAATTTAACCAAATATCAACGTCTTATGACGTTGTGTGCCTGTTTTGTGCCTGTTTTGTGCCTGCTGGGAATAAACACTAAGTTAAAATGGAGTAACTTACCTTTTAGATATAATATTGCCAGCTGCTTTGCCTGTTTTTGCTCAGCCAACGAAAAAAAATCCAAAAGCAAAACGGTTCTTCCTTGAAACATATTGCTGTTGAGTAAATTGGTTCAGCGAATGATTCAATGACTCACTCAATTGTTTGTTGCTGCATGAAACCGTGTTGTTGACTGAATCGATTCTGTAAATGACTCAGTGACTCGCTCATATCTATATCTATATTGTACCGTATTACAATACAATCACTTGTCGCCTTCTGTTGGTGTAACGATGTAACCTGCAGAAAGAAGCAATGTAAAATCTTCACCACTGATACACAGACTAACAAAATGTGTAGCTGTTTTTGGTATGTTTAAGACTGAATTTAACTTAACTTAAATTTGCATAATGCAATGCTATTTTCATGTAGATTTATTCTTTTTAATACACACTACAAGGAGCATCACAAACAATTTGTCATTAAGCCAACAATTATAGTAGACAATGTCAAATTTATTCTAAACTAGATTAGTAAACAAGAGAAAGAGAACTTCTTATGTTATACATGTAGTGCTCTTCGTGATAGTCAGTGAGTTAGTATTATGTGACTCAACCATGTTTATTATCTGTATAATGTTACACTAGGATTATCTCCTTATTTCATCAAGTATCATGCACGCTAACAGGAAACTTCTGAATAAACACATGATGAGAGCAGCTGGGACGATTCAGGACACCACATCTACGCCATCTTCATCACTTACACCAGAACATCAGCGAGTGACCAGAGTTGTCCGTCACCAAACTCTCCTACGCAAGTGACCCCTAGAATTTCTTAGATGTGGAAACGTGATTCTTAAGAGCATCTGATTAAGAAGATTTATTAGCTGTTTACCCCGCTGCTGTTTATTTACTCAGCGATTACATATTTCCACAGGCCACATCTGAGAGTTTCTGTATCACTCAGGACCAAATAGCCAAAAGATCCATTAGATTCACTTTCATTCATTCATAATGACGCAGGAAATCAGGCTTATCAGCTTACTGTGGCTATTTAGGGACACAGCAGCTCTTATAAATTGAAAAAGGACATTTCTGAGGAATAAACCCATTAAAGCTACCTTTTATTTGGAAATTAAAAAAAAAAGAGGCAGTGATCTGATGATGGTGTCTCCAGAGAGCTCTGAGACACAGTCAAATCATTTTATTCCATAAATAAAAGTTTTTTAATGTTGATATTGTTTTCTGTTGAAGAAATGAATGCAAATGCATTCAATCAAACAAGAATAGCTACTTGACATTTTTATCAAGGTGCACTGCTCCCAATTGATATACGACAATTCTGTGGAAATCTGTACAGATTCAAACGTCAGTCCTTTGACAGAAATACAAACAAATGAAGGAAACGTCAGCTTTCAAGGCTGAGAGAGGTTATGTCTGTAAATCTGTCTTTATGGAGGGTGGCACTACAGGAAGTGATCCCAACAGGACGCAGCAGTGATTCAAGCGGTGTGTAGTGAGAGGAAATGAAAGCTATGAACATTTATACAATGCACAACATATCTGTAGGTAATTCTGATTTAAATATAACTTACATGAAAATATAGTAATACAATTTTAGTGACATTTTTCACTATTTGAATGCACATTTACTCATTAAAACTAGTAAATTATCATTACAAACTTTGATGTTGGCTTGAGGAAACCTGGCCTGAAATTTTTAAATGATTTTAACATCCTGAAATTTGATGATAGATAGATAGATAGATAGATAGATAGATAGATAGATAGATAGATAGATAGATAGATAGATCCCTACATTTTATTTTTTATTCTATTTCTATTCTATTTTGTCTATAGCACACCTGTACATACAATTTATTATTATTATTTTATTATTATTATTTTTGGTTTTTTTGTGGTTTATTTATACTTATATAATGTGTGTGTATATATATAGGTGTGTGTGTGTGTGTGTGTGTGTATTTTATTCACATCTTATTTTTTATTATCTCTGTGGTGTTGTTGTTGTTGTTGTCTCTGTGTACTGGAAGCTGTGACACTAAAACAAATTCCTTGTATGTGCAAACATACTTGACAATAAAGCTCTTTCTGATTCTGATTCTGATTCTGATTCTGATTCCGATAGATGGATGGATGGATGGATGGATGGATGGATGGATGGATGGATGGATGGATAGATAGATAGATCTAAACTTCTTATAACTAAAGTTCATATAACTAACTAACTTCTCATTATAAACCTGTTCATTGAAATTTGTTCAGAAAGACTGATTTTAGAGGGGTTGTGTGTGGTATAGTCTAGTATAATTCTTTATGAAGTACGTTTATTGTACAGTATAATGATCGTCTGTTCTTAGTATCGTAGTGTGTGTAGTATAGTAGTCTGTGTCTGTTGCGCGTCCGCGCTTTCACAGTGTTTACGGGAAAGGAAAGTTTCAGGAAGTATAGAAACTCAACGCTCTTCTGCTTTCAAAACACAATCATAAAACATTTATTTACTGAAGAAATCCGCGTATGTTTAAAGACCGTAGGAATAATCTCTTCTGAGGCGGAGAAAAGTGTTTCGGGGATTGTGTTTTCGTGTAGATCAGATCAAATCTGACAGGTAAAATCACTTCACATTAATGACGGCACAATGTGTCAAAGTCTACACGAGCTGCTTTATCGCATTTGTACAATATACTCCGAATAAACAGCTTTATATCTTTAGGTAGTTTTCTTAAGTAATACAGCAACTTTATGAAAGTTTGTTAAACTGATCTGATCTTACGAACAAAGATGCGCCGATTATAAACAACAAAATGTGTTTCATAACATCAAAGTCACATAATATTCAGCCATGGTAAAAACAGAAAGTAGTTCTTGTTTTTAAATCTTACACAGTTTGTTAGTTGTTTAAATGAGGACATACAGACTTATGGTACACACACACATAATAATAATAATAGTCTAATACACCATTGTGTAGTTTATGCATCATTTTTAATAATGAGGACCTCCTTGAATGCCAGATTTAGCTCATGTTTTGTGACAAATTCTAAGGATTTGTACACACATATACACCCATCCTTGTACCTATGGATCTTGTGTATTTAACATTAGTTGTATAGATGGATATTGTACTGATATTGTTCTCCTCTGCAGGGTTTGTATGTGAGTGATCGCAAGGGCCCGTCATGAGCCGTCCACCCTCCATGCAGCCGCAGATGTGCGGCCCCTGGGAACTGAAGGAGCGACTGGGAACCGGAGGCTTCGGGAATGTCACTCTCTGGCAAAATAAGGTACAATATGGTTCCTTTTTTTCATTAAAACAAAGATACAGACAAGCATTTCACCTTTATAAATCCTCAGCAGTGAATGGGTGCTGTCAGAATGAGAGTCCAAACAGCTGATTAAAAACATCACATTTCTCCAAATCTGATGAAGAAACAAAATTGTCCTAATCTTGGATAGCCTGAGGGTGAAGTCATTTTCTGCAAATTTGTTATTTTTGGGTGAACTATGCCTTTACCATGATTTACACTAGAACATTTTCCTGGATCAACATCCTTGCAGGTGCTGGAATAATATTCATATCAGGTAGTCAGAATAGTTTTAGGGTTTTAACAATGTGCTTATCAACTTTTCATGTTCTGCTTATTTTAGGGCTGAATTATGGCATGATAAATTTGGGAATGTTGTGAAAACAAGATTAAAGTGTTGTAAAGTAAGTCAGGCTGACTGGACAAACAGAAGTAGATGACTGTAAAGCTGTTCTCATGACATTCAGTATGCGTCAGTGTGCATTTACTGTCCGCTGTGCATTAGGATCACGAGGAGTGGCAGATGCATTAAACTGATTTATTGGTTCCTGTTCAAATACATTGTGAAACACATATTTTCATAGTATATATGTGGCCACAGATGGTCATTCTTAGTGTGGAGAAATGCACGCTATAATTACATTAATTTATGATAAGTGATTCACTCTTCAGGTGGATATTAAAAAAATGTTAATTGAAATCTAATTTTATAAACAAACTTTTAGGATCTTTGAAAGTATAAAATATTCTGAAAATTGCTTCAGAAATATTTAACATTCTACTTTATTTCTATGTAAGATTGCGATTTATGGGATAACATGAATAATCATGTTCAGGTTTCAAATGAAATTTGTTAATTCAGTTAAACTTTTCTAAATGGGTATTATAAAATGAATTTATGCATGCATTCATGCAATTATACATGTATGCATATATAAAAATTCAAGGTTGTAGTCAGCGTTATTATTATTAACGTAAAAATAATTAAAAATGTGATTATTTGAAATAAAATAAAAACAAACAAAAATGAGAAATGTTGCTTTGGCAACTAGCTGAAATAAAATGAGTTTAAAGTTAGTTAATGTTGAAGTACTAAAATAACTAACATTGTACAAACTAAATTTTAATAAAAACAACAAAAACACAATAAATCTAGTAAAACTTTAAAATTAAAATTAAAACTGAAAATATAAAAAAATTAAATCTAATTCAAAATATTAACAAAAACTGTAATACTATAACAATGAGGTTGTAGTATGGCACATTGTTCAACTAGGAAAATTAAAAATGGCATTTCATGAAAAAACTGATTATCGAATGGTTATGCTGGTTTAGGACAATGATGCTTCAATAAGAATGCTATTCCAGGATCAAGAAAGGATGTTGATCCAATAGCATGTGCTATGTAACTAAGTCACATATCATGTTCGTTTGTTTCTAAAATTGGGTTCACAGTTCTTTTTTTGGTGGTCTACCAGTAAATGGCCCACCCCATTCTGGATAAAGGTGTGTGCAAGTCTTAAAATAGAGGCACTTCAGATTCCCATTATTTAAGCTTCGTAGCACTGGGATTTTAACAATGAGAAGTACTGTTGTAGTACTCGAGACCGGTCTTGGTCTTGAGACCGGTCTTAAGACCATTTCTTGATGGTCTTGGTCTTGTCTCGGTCTCAACCACATTTGTACTCGGTCTTGTCTTGGTCTCAGACTAAGAGGACTCAGGATTTTGTTTCAAGACCGGTCAAGACCACAACTGCGGGGATATCACTAAATTGTCTGATTTATTTACAACCATCATTAATGTGATTGGATGTAAAACGTCCTGCTTCAAATGCAATCAATAACTAATTAAATATCTAAATAACGAAAATAAATAATTTGATTTATACCAGTGGATCTCAAAATGTTTTTTTGTTTATTTTGATATTGTGATATTGTCCACAACATTACTTGAAGGCCCACCTCCACTCACCCAAAATATTTAGAAAGATGTATATTCATTATAAAAATAACCAAATACTAAGAAATATCTTTGATTTTTAATGCTTGTTTTGTTTTATTTGAAACAATTTTAAGTCATCTTGAGGCCCCCTTGGAAGTTTGTTGAGGCCCTATAGTGGGATATACTGTTATGCCGGGTCAAAAATTACTGAGGGACTGTGTCGAAAATGTCACCAAAATTAATACATACACCCACAAAATTCAAGATATTGTTGCAAAAAAAGTGCTTGAGAGTATAAGTGCTTGAGTGTATGAGATGTGGATTTTTATATTATAATATGATATGATTAAGCAATATCACAAGAGCAAGAGAACTGTTTTGAAAAGATATATATATATATATATATATATATATATATATATATATATATTGCTTTTATAAAAACATTCAGTAAACAATTTTTAACAATATTCTCAATATTATTCATGCATTTGTAATTATACCAATTCAGATGCAGCTTCTGTGCAGTGCACCACTGCAGTGCAAATATGAATTTTGTTGTTAGAGATTTCATTTGATTGGTAACAGCTCTGTAAGTCTTATTATTGTATTTAATGTTTAAAAATAAGGCATTTCTCAGGCAGTAAATGTGAATCTTTTAGATGAATTTGAGCAGTGCTGGTCTGGTCTTGGTCTTGTCTTGGTCTCAACACACAATTGTCTTGGTCTCGACTTGGTCTCGGATTAGGTGGTCTTGACAACAACACTAATGAGAAGTTCTCAAGAAAAAGGAAATGCATCTACCTGCTGTGTCCCACTTCCTGTCACGGGTGACCTCATGATCACTATATAAATGCATCATTCATTCACTCACTGCCTGAAACTGGCATATATTCTCACACACACACACACACACACACACTCATAAAGAGGTTTACTGAGCATGACGGTCGTGTAGTCTTTAAGGAATGCTCAAGTACATTAAACATTAACAGCTTTAATTAGTTGAGGTTTGTTTGCTAGGTAAATCATCTCTGGTACCAAGAGATGTGCTGGTACTTTACTAAATGAACACATGCACCATCTTCACCTTCTGGACCATAAAACAGGTGAAAAAATCCCAAGGATGGACCTGTTCCAAATCTACAGATCAGAAGATCAGGTTTTATTGTCTGTACATCCTGTCCAGCACAGGTTGAGTTCAGACTCACACCCTTTTATGGTCAGTAGTATGATATCATGTCATGTTACTAATAATCAGGGTGTTGGTGAAGCGGATGTTGGTGGCCACTCACTGATACCAGTGTGGAAATACTGTGGTTTGGTGCATCTGTGGAAGCTGTGCATGTGCAAACGTCTGAGACCAGCTTGAATAATCAAATAATCATAATAAATGAATAGCAGAAGCACTTTCACTAGTGTTTTTGCAGTGTCACTGCAGTTAAAGACTCTTATCGTGATTTTATTGAGTTTCCTAAATGCAGTGCATCTCTTGGTTTCTCTCTTCCTCCCGTTTCCGCATGATGTCACCGCTCGTCATAATTCCTGTCACGAGAAGTCAAGTGATCTAAAGGAAGGCGAAATAGGAAATGGGCAAAATAGAATTCAAGTGCCGCCTTTTTGATTTCCTCTCTGAATTTCAGTATAGTACGACAATTCTTTATTCGTCACAGAGACACTCATGCATTTATCATCTGTCATTTATCATTCATTTATTACTATATGCTTGTAAACTCACATTAGACTCCAAGGATCTAACTTTATATTGCTATGTTGTTTTATGTTCATCTGCTTCTCCCATTTGCTTTTTTTACATTGACTATTACGCTAGACTAATACAATCAGATACAACAATAATTTCTCAAATATTTATTATAATATATACTGATAATTACATTCACTTTAATGATAGGAGGAGACTGGATGCTTTCAACTGATTTCCTCTTCAACTGTCACCAAATGAACTGCAGTGGTCAAACTATTTAAAATATAGTGAATTAAGCTACAAACTCAATTATAATGCACTGTGTTTTCATCTAACATGTATTTTAAGGTACTGCTCGTCATATTAATAGATTGTTTTCACTAGTTAGCAGTAAAACAGTTACCTCACCTGAATATGTTCGTATATTTGTGTGGAATCTTATCTTTGGAATGGAAATATGGATGTTTTATTTGTACTTTTTTGCTTATTTCAGTTAATGTCATAAAACTAGCGAGCTAAGCCAGTAGTAGTACTGTCAGTGTCGTGTAAACATGGCTGAAGACGTGAAAAGCAGAGGAACAGACAAACCGATTCAATTGAGTGAGTCTTTTACGCTGTAACCGCTCTGATTGATTCAAACTCGTGACTTCGATCATTCAGTTCAAGCGATTCACTAGCACAAACCAGATCAAAAAAGCCATTTATTTTTTAATTTAGACATCGCTTGTAAAGATTTTAAAAAGCACATTTAGTGATTCAAAACTCCAAATCATTTAAACTATTGCATCGCAAAATGGTTCACTGTTTTGAATTGCTTCAATCAGAACGTGTTTCACGAATCATTTGATTCAGATTGGGACTTTGGAGCACGTATCACGATTCACGACTCATTTAATTTAGATCGGAACTTTGGAGTGGGTTCGCGAATTGTTATTCAGATCGGAACTATGGAGGGCGGGCCGCGAATCTTTTGATTCAGATCAGAAATTCGGAGTGCGGACCGGTGCGGGTTCATGAATCATTTGATTCAGATTGGTACTTCGATGCACGTATTGTGAATCTTTTTTTTCCGATTTTTTTTTTTTAATTTTATTAAACAGTACAAATTATCAAAACCATTAAGGCAGTAGAGTTATAAAAACAAAACAGAAAAAAGAAAGAACGAATACACAAATAGAAATCCCTAAAAAAAATTAAACGTGGTTTTACTATAGTAAGTGTGTAGTAACCACAAGTAACATGGTTAAACTATGGTTAGTGTAGAAAAACCGTGGTTAATTTGTGATTACCATAGTTTAACAAATACTTGTCTAGATCAAGTTTGAATAAAGAAAAGAGAGATTTAGAGCCAGTAAATTTTTGTATATGAAATTTAGCTAGCAGGAAACACAAATTAAATTATTCAGTGACCATTTTTAAAAATCTGAGAAAATTTCTGTGTGCGTGTACATTGCCAGTGAATGAATCTTCCTCAGAAGAGTGACAAAAACAGCAACTCACTTCAATGATTAACTTGAAATTTGGATTAACTCATAAATCTCTTCATATTTAAGGAGAGAACTGTAGTTTCCAAAGGCGTACATCGCTTGTTATGATTTTCAAGGGTGTGTAATGCTATGCATGTCCCTACCAATATCCATCAACTACTAAACTGTCCCTAGCAATAATTTTGATCAAACAGTTAAAAGCCTGTTGTCTGCCATTATGTCCCCACCAATGCCAAAATCAAACCTACGCCCTTGGATCATTTCCAATGTACCATTTTTTGTGGCCACATCAGAATACCATGGTATTACTATCAGTGTTCTCTGGTACTGTTATTTTTAACTCTGAATTTGCTTTTTGTCTGTGATGTTTCCTAACATGTGTTGGTGTATCTCTGTGTGTGTGTGTATCTGTGTGTGTCTGTGTGTCTGTGTATGTGTGAGCAGGAAAGTGCCTATCAGATTGCTGTCAAACAGTGCCGGCAGGAGCTCAGCCCCAAGAATAAGGGCAGATGGAGTTTAGAGATTCAGATCATGAAGAGGTGAGTATATCCTGTCCAGAATCAATTTCCTGTTTTCTGCCACCTGTAGGTCACTACAGTTCTCACACACACACACACACACACACACACACAGATTCGAAGAGGCGTTTACATGGAAATCTGATCAGCGTCAGAGAGGCTGGAACATGTACATTAAAAACAAACTATTACTGTTTTTGGTGCAAAAACTCTACAAACTCTGTCAGTAGACTTCCCGGTGATGAAACAATGAAAATAGAGTATGCTATGACAAATTAACAGTAATTCTGGTAATAACTACATCTGTTTTTTTTGGCTGAATCATGTTGGTTTTCACGTCACAGCTGATGCTTCTTTAAAGAGAAAGCACCGTTTTCGTGGTATTTTTCCTTTTTCACCCTCTGAATCTCTTCTGTTTACCATGTTTTAATGTGCAGTCCATTAAGCAACCACGCAATGCCTTCCGTTGTTATTCGGCTATTTATATATGTTTTTATGAACAAAAGCTCTGAGCAAAACAAAGAAGGATGAATTTATGACACCACAGTAGTAAAAAGTGACCCAGTCTTGCGGCCGCAGCATCGGTTTTCGCCATCACAACACCTTCAGGCTCATCTTTAATTAGGAGAGAGTGCATCTCTGGTTTTCCTCTTGTTAGTGGTTTAGGGGTGAGTTTGTTGTGGCCGTATTCATGTCCAGTTGTTTATTGGAAACTGCTTATTGTATTAAGGCGTATTTGGGTGTGAACACATGCAAACTATTATGAAGAAATATCGATTTTTGAAGTCTCTCCACAACATGTCAACGACAATAGGGGACAGTTGTTTCTTTGTACCATCTGTGCCAGATATTTTTGAGTTTAAAGTGTTAGTTCACCCAGAAATGAAAATTAAGCCATTATTTACTCATCCTGGGGCCAGGTACATAAACTTAGCCTCTACTGTATGTTAAGACTGAGTCTTAAGAACTAGTACAACTAACCAGCAGTTAGCCAAGGGGTAATGAGTCTTTTTTCAGATTCAAATTAGACCAGTATTTTGTTGGTATGACCAAGGAGCTCACATCCTCGAAAACGTTGACGCAAACGTTCAAATAGATCTTTATTAACAAACTGCATATTTGAAGTCTAAACAGCTACATTCTAACCTAAAAAAAACTACATTCCGTGACACAAAAACAGTAATATTTATAAAATTATAGTGGATTTGGGCATCCGCCATGACACTCGCTGTGAGAAATAAAGCATCATTAGCCAACTATGGTCGCAGGATCCGCCGTTACCAGCATAGTTCAACGATTTGGTGTTTCCCGAAAACATAGTTAAAACGAACATTCGCAAAAAACATCATTGCAATCTTACGTAGTTGAAACTACTGTCTCTCGACCTGTGGTTAGAAGCATAGTTACTTGTTAGTAAGACATATGGACTTTAAATAAATTATGTTCTTGGGCACAATAAGCAAGCTAACCTGCAGTATTATCTATATCTTCCAGTCTATTTAAATGTATACACATTTTAATCTATATCAGTGGTTTTCAAACCCTGGGTCGCGACCGAGACTTAAAAAATGGGTCGCCAGGATGATTTAAGGAAAACATATGTAGCCTATGTTAGTTCAAGACTCAGGAAAGAAGCAACTAAATAAACATAAACAACAAAACGAAAGTAACCGGCAGCTGCCTCAGGTCAGAATCAAATGTGTATTTGTGTTTGCGCTCTGTTTTTGCAGTGTTGTACACTGTAGCAAATCAGAGACATATCTGTTGATTTCTATAACGCAATGGCCAATCAGAGGAGTTTAGTCAGAATCCACTCATCGCTCAGAACGCAAGTGTTCTTTTTCAGAGTTCTGGAAGCTCGCGACGCGAATCCTCTGATTATAATGAACAAAGTGTAGAGGTGATGTAAATAAGAGATTAATTGTGCCGTGTTGATTCATTGATTATAGCGCAGATTCATTGATTATAGCGGCATTAGAGATCACGATAAACTGAAATGAGTGACAGCTTTTTAAGGAATCGCATTTTGCACGCTTTCTTTGCTGTATATAGCCTATTCTCCATTCAGAATTTGAATAAAAGTTTCGTTTTTCATGCTGCTAAGAGGACCAATGTGGCGTACTTGCAACAAACTTTCGAAAGTGACATCCACATATTCTCTCGAAATTGCAATGATTGTGATAATCATAACTATGGACTGGACAAAATATGATATGTCAGAATAGATGTGCATGAAGGCAAAGCACCCTCACTAATTTCAGAAGCACCGACAGATTTGATTTTGGAACAGAGATCGGTCTGTGGCGCCTGTCTGTCCTTCCTTCTTTCTTTCTTATATATATATATATATATATATATATATATATATATATATATATATATATATATATATATATGGGGGTTGCGTCAATTTAAAAAGAAAAAAATAGGGTCGCTCTTAAAAAAGTTTGAAAACTACTGATCTATATATTTTAGCACATCCTCAGTAAGAATGACATAAGAGGGAACCCACAATGAATCAAACATCAAATAAAGCAAAATGACAGGAAGCAAAAAATAGTAGTTAGTTGAATCAGTTAATTAGCAGAAGTTATTGTGTCCGTGTGTGTGTGTGTATAATTATTTATTTTCAGTTTAATTATATTTAAATTTCAAGGAAATCCACTTTTAAAAATCCACTGTTCTTTTTATTTATTTATTTATATTTAATTCAGTAAATGCGTGATGTTTCCCAAGTCAGTGAGTAATTGTGATAAATAATCATGTTCTCAATATTGACCAAAATAATTTTGATTGATTTTTTTACATAATCGAACAGTCTTGCCATATTTTATGTATTTTTTATATTTTATATAATAATTATATAATATTTAATATTTTTATACCAATCTTTGGCGTCTTCCAGTAGATAAAAAGCACCATAGTACTTTGATATATTCCAAGTCACTGAATGGTTACCATATTCACACATACGCACTGGTATTTATATTTAAAGATTATCATAGCATTACCAAGGCACATGTCCTCAGTAATACTACTGTGTTCATTTTTATGGTTTTAGATTTTTGAAGAAATCTCGTCCAGCACAATCTGGGTTTCATCCATACTAAATTTAATCTATGCATTGTGAAAGAGTTAAATGGTGCACACAAACTGTCCCTAGAGCTGTTTAATATGTATTTGAATAGTTAAAGTTCACTGAGTGTCGGAGTGTTTCCGTGACGTTCTGGTGTGGTTGGATAGATTGTGCTAGTTAACCAGGCTGCAGTGGTTATGTGACGAGCACGAGGGGTTCGGGACGTGTTGGTTTTCTCAGATTTATAGCAGGCTGTCCCCAGACTTGGTCTGAGCCACAAACCTGGACTCAAACACATCTAGTAGAGCTCAGTGTATAAAGCCAAACCACAACGATCACAAACACACACACACAGATGTTTTTGGGGAACACACCCAGGCCAACTGAGTTTCTCTATTTCACACATTCAGTGATCATCAACCCTTAATTATGGTGATATCACAGTTTGGTCTCAGAAATTACCTTCGGTTGGAGCTGCTCACCCTTTTTTGTGGAGGGAAAGGAATCCCATCATGTTTTCCAGGGTGTTTGACTGTATTGGCAACAGCTCAGAAATAAACTGACGTCAAAACGGCACGCAGTCTGATTAAACTCACCCGTCATGATAAATGAGCAGTGATTCTTAGAGCGTGTTCGACTCTGACGTGTCCACTGTAACCCTGTGAGCGCTCATGTAATGATAACATACCATTTGTGATGAATCTTTGCTGTCTGTGTAACTTTCCAATAAGGATCTTTCTCAGATTAAGGTTCAGAGCACTGATTGGTGTAATGTTTGGTCATCTTAAACACTGTTATTGTTGAGGAACCACACTGAAACTCTAGATACACTGCAAAAAATGACTTCTTAGTACATTTTTATTGACTAGTTAAAATATCTATAAATCTTTCAAACAAAAAGCAACACTACATAAGATATTGTAACAGTTTTCAAATAATGCATCTTTAATATGAGGGTATTTTGACTTACTGCAATGGAAAAATTCACTTATTTTTAGTTTAAACAAGGGGGGAAAAAGTTTTAAAAAATCTGCCAGTGCAGATGCCAAGACAAAATACGCTCTTATTGAAGATACAATTTGATGTAGTCTACTTTTTAAGTAAACTTATCTTCTTTTAAGGAATGTTAGATATTTTAAGTGGAAAACAAGATGAAAATACTCATAAAGAATGATGTTATGCAGCGTAACTTTTGAAAATGCAGATAGCTACTCTACAGGTTTACAATACACAAACAACAACTTATATTGAAGCTGTATAAAGCTGATAATTAGGGCCGCCCCCTAATATTCGACTAACCTTTAGTTGACAAAAAGAGTTAGTCGATCAAAATTTTATAAGTCACATAGTCACAGGAAAAAAAATTCCAAGAAAGTGACGAAGTCTCGCAGTCCGTAATGGACAGATCATTAACAGCTGATATATGTGGTAATTACAGTACATCGGTCAGGACATGCAAATGTTCGTTTTGTTCATTGACCTCAAATGTGGCTTATCATCTGAAAGATGTAAGTAGCAGCATCATTACATGGCCACTCACTTTAACGCTAACCTTGAAAAATGTGCGCTATTGAAGTGTTTGTGCGGAGTGTGGAAGCTGAACTGCAGGACAGTTAACTTCGTGCTGGTGCGATTTAACTTAATTTAACATTTAACTTAATTTTTGGTCATACTAAAAGTAATACATCTTTCGATTCTGTAAAAGGTCTACTTTCATTTGTGTGCACTCAACAACAAAACATTGTGTTTTTGTTAGAGCTGTCAAACGATTAATCGCAATTAATCGCATCCAAAATAAGTTTTTCTTTACATAATATATGTGTGTATTGTGTATATTTATTATGTATATATACAGATGCATCTCAATAAATTAGAATGTCGTGGAAAAGTTCATTTATTTCAGTAATTCAACTCAAATTGTGAAACTCATGTATTAAATAAATGCACACAGACTGAAGTAGTTTAAGTCTTTGGTTCTTTTAATTGTGATGATTTTGGCTCACATTTAACAAAAACCCACCAATTCACTATCTCAACAAATTAGAATACTTCATAAGACCAATAAAAAAAACATTTTTAGTGAATTGTTGGCCTTCTGGAAAGAAAGTATGTTCATTTACTGTATATGTACTCAATACTTGGTAGGGGCTCCTTTTGCTTTAATTACTGCCTCAATTCGGCGTGGCATGGAGGTGATCAGTTTGTGGCACTGCTGAGGTGGTATGGAAGCCCAGGTTTCTTTGACAGTGGCCTTCAGCTCATCTGCATTTTTTGGTCTCTTGTTTCTCATTTTCCTCTTGACAATAGCCCATAGATTCTCTATGGGGTTCAGGTCTGGTGAGTTTGCTGGCCAGTAAAGCACACCAACACCATGGTCATTTAACCAACTTTTGGTGCTTTTGGCAATGTGGGCAGGTGCCAAATCCTGCTGGAAAATGAAATCAGCATCTTTAAAAAGCTGGTCAGCAGAAGGAAGCATGAAGTGCTCCAAAATTTCTTGGTAAACGGGTGCAGTGACTTTGGTTTTCAAAAAACACAATGGACCAACACCAGCAGATGACATTGCAAAATCATCACAGACTGTGGAAACTTAACACTGGACTTCAAGCAACTTGGGCTATGAGCTTCTCCACTCCAGACTCTAGGACCTTGGTTTCCAAATGAAATACAAAACTTGCTCTCATCTGAAAAGAGGACTTTGGACCACTGGGCAACAGTCCAGTTCTTCTTCTCCTTAGCCCAGGTAAGACACCTCTGACGTTGTCTGTGGTTCAGGAGTGGCTTAACAAGAGGAATACGACAACTGTAGCCAAATTCCTTGACACGTCTGTGTGTGGTGGCTCTTGATGCCTTGACCCCAGCCTCAGTCCATTCCTTGTGAAGTTCACCCAAATTTTTGAATCAATTTTGCTTGACAATCCTCATAAGGATGCGGTTCTCTCGGTTGGTTGTGCACCTTTTTCTTCCACACTTTTTCCTTCCACTCAACTTTCTGTTAATATGCTTGGATACAGCACTCTGTGAACAGCCAGCTTCTTTGGCAATGAATGTTTGTGGTTTCACAATTTGAGTTGAATTACTGAAATAAATGAACTTTTCCACGACATTCTAATTCATTGAGATGCACCTGTAAATACACACACATGCATGTATATATTTAAGAAAAATAGGTTGTTTATATTTTAAATATATTTATTGCATATATAATATAAATTATATGAATATAAATATATACTTGTAAATATTTTCGAAATATTTCGTGTGTTTATTATATATACATAATAATTATACACAGTACACACACATATATTATGTAAACAAAAACTTTTATTTTGGATGCGATTAATCGCGATTAATCGTTTGACAGCACTAATTGTTTTTTTAAATAATGAAAGCAAACAGGGTGAGGTTTCTGCCATCTAGGTCTCTGTGAACTTGGGAAAAAAAGAAATGAAACTCCGTGTTTGCCTCACAGACATGAAAAATGTATCTACAAAAAGTAAAATGTCTACTTTTAAATGAACCAATTCAAATGAAAAACAAATATTTTCATATCATGTAATCTGTATAAACGTGCACATCCACTGTGGAGATAACGAGTCAGTGTTGTCGACTTCATCACTGCAGCAGAAAATACAGAAAACACTAGTTTATCAATGAATTATTATAATGTTAAGACAGTCTTCTTGCTGTTTTCTCCCTGAAGCATTCATAATCAGTAATTCTGACGGTGCGAGCTTTATGCGTGCGCTTGAGCGCTGAAAGGCTGTAGGCAATTAAAAGCTCATTATTATGAATTATATGGTTTATTAATATAAATGTGCGATTTGTCGACTAATCGCTTCAAATGAACGACTATTAGTTGATCAGAAAAATCTTTAGTCAAGGGCAGCCCTACTGATAATACAGAAATATTGGGACATTCTAAAATGACTAAAATTATCAGAATTCAGAAACAGAATCAGAATTTTGCCTTAATGCTACAATTTGTGTTTGCATGTGTAGAGTTTAAAGAAATTGCCTTTAAAGTCACAATGTAAAGGAAGTAGTGACAGATCAGTTGTTCCTGTAACGTACATGCGAGTAAACCAGTTTTTGAAAAAGAAAATAATGGCTGGCGGATTCAGCTCTGTCCATCGATTGTTGATTGTATAGAGGCGGATCTGAATTGCTTGCAGTCGAGTGTAAGAAATGGACAGAGTTTAAGCTGACAAAATGAGAGAAGTTTGTGGTTTCATTGAAAGATTGAGATTTCTGTTGAAAAATTACATGCTCCAAAAACACATGCACAAATGAAACGTTCACAATAAGATCAATAACATACATTTAGAAAACAGATTGGATGAATTTCCATTTAAAGCCTACTTTAAAATTCATTATTACTTAATTTTTGGGTTCAGAATAGGCCTCAAATTTGGACACCAGGCACCCGTGACATGCTTGATTTGTGATGCACTAATCCCGGTTTTGCATACTATACGGTTTGTGAATTGAATTTCAGTTATTGAATTGACGCAACTGGTGAACCTTTTTTTTAAATAAATACAGTAAGGGTTAGTGGCGTTTTACTGTTGAAGATCTCAAGCACAGTAAGAGGTTTGTTTCTCCAAAGCATTACATTATAATCGAAGGAAATTAAAAAGTGTGACACATTTTCAATGTTTGAATGCTGAATCTTTTTTGAGATGAAGAAAAGCCAAAAAGATGCAATATAACACCTCTTATGCAAGTCACCCATCTTTACTCAAGACCTAATATTTGTTATCACAGCAATTATGTCAGAATGTTTGCCTGTGAAGGTTAAAACGAGCTGTTTATGTTCTCATGATAGTTTTAGGTGTTGCCGCTGCAGTTATCCTGTTATGGTGCCTGGAATCCATCTGGTTTTACTCCTCTTTGTCCTGAGTGTGTATTTTATAGGAGGTTCGTGCAGGGCAGGGCCGGCCAGCCGTCTGAATATTGCAAACAGATTTTTAATAATGACATTATGTAACCCAGATTATGAGAGGGTCGCATGTACGTTGAGTTCTCTGTTGTTTGCACGTTATGATGAAACGTCTCTCTTCTCGCAGGTTGAATCACATGAATGTGGTGGCGGCGAGAGACGTTCCAGAGGAGCTTCAGAAACTGGCCACAAATGACCTGCCATTGCTGGCCATGGAGTACTGCCAGGGAGGAGACCTACGCAAGGTGTGGGACTTACTGAAATGTTTTTGAAAATGTACTATGGTGATAGCATGGGTTTTTGGACATGTAGTGTCTAATACCATATGAATATTCTAATAATTTAATTGTAGAGCTGCACGATAAATCAAAATCATGTTTCAGAGTGAAGCATGGCACTGTGTTTATTTACACACAAGCAGCTCATTATCCGCAGGTGTCTCACTGCAACTCGGTTTAGTTAATTTTTCTTCAAACTAAATCCTTGCCTGCCTCTGCATTTGGGAACACAACATGCACCAACCATCTTCCCAAATTTGTCAAAAGAAGTGCTTCTGAACAAGAGATGCTTTGAGGGTTCCCAATGGTTTACCATCAAAATAAAAGTTTGATTGGTTTAATGTTTGAATAGGAAGAAATTAAGACGGCCATAAATTAGTATTGTAATTTTAAAGTTGTCATGTAAAATAAAATTATTAATATTATATTATTTTGTAAGTACTAATTTTAGAACATTTTAGTAAAATGACAATGATATTTCTCATTTAGTTTTTATTTAATAACTTATATTTTTGTGTAATAATAATAATAATAATAATAATGCTTTTTATTATTTCACAGCCATATTATTTACATACTTATTTACATACCCCTTGCAGAATCTTAAAATTTTTAATAATTTGAACAAAAAAATTGCATGATATTTTTTTATTTAGTACAGGGATACACCATATTATCAGAAAGTCATGAATGGTGATTAGAGTCACTGTTTTGGATTGAATAAAAATCACAAACATGGCACTTGTAAATTACATTTTTTGGATACAGATTTATTCATTGATGTGTAAGATTTCTTTTCAAATGGATTATGAAAACTTAAATACAAGAAGCTCTGAAAGATTTTTTTTAATTTTAGACCATCTATAAATGTTAAATCTACAAAAAAAAGTTAAGGTTAAAACAGCATCTTTTTAAAGAAATCAGCAGTGATTGATTTTATTATAGTTATTTTTAAAGCTTTCAACGTACTCTCATTATAAAAATAACTTTAATTATATTTGTTTAGTTCTAACTAAGATTTTGCTCAAAACTAACCAAAATTTTAAATAATTTGTTTAAAATCTCTGACTTTGTGTTGTATCCAAGGATACTATTACAAATTAAAAAAAAAACAGTCATGGATCATTCAGGTAACAACAGAGTATTAGGACAGTGCTAAATAAAAAAATAACATGCATTTTTGATGATTTTTGCAGTTTCCGCAAGGGGTATGTAAACTTTTGAGCAAAACTGCAATTACAAACAAGCACAGCAAACCTGGATTTTTTTGAAAAAAAATCACTTAAATCGTGCAGCTCTATTCAGTTGCATGTTTTTATTAAAATAATCTCTGTTTTCAGTATCTGAACCTGCTTGAGAACTGCTGTGGCATGAGAGAAGCTGCTGTACTGACACTGATTCAAGATATATGTGAGTCTGCATACACCAGCCAATGGAAATCCAATGTTATTCCCATCAGTCGCAACACAAATAACACATCCAGCTGTTTAACTCAGGTTTTCCAGCACAGTTTTGAGTCAGCTAGCCAGACTAGTTGACCTTCATCACGTGAGCAGGTGAACATATGCGAGCTGAATGCCTGTGCGGTGGCTACGTCTGTTTACGTTTCTGCTGAAGCTCAGTTTGTGTCGGATCTGGTCTTGTAAATGTCAGAAAATAAACCGAGTCAAATATTTGACCCAGATTTGTAGCTGAAAGTGCTGGAGAGTATGAATCAGACCAATCAGATGTCTACACACACAAACTCACAGTACCCAAGAGAAGCAGTCTGACGTTATACAGTGTAAGACGTTTTTAGCAAGAAAAGGAGAAACAAAACACATCGGAAATGGTGTGGGAGCTCTACTCAAACTTATAGACTTAAAATAGATATTTAATCCAGAAATGGTGATTCTGTCATCATTTATTCACTGTCATGTCATCCCAAACCTGTATGACTTTTCTATGGAGATGTTTAGCTTAATTTAACCATGATTCATTTAACCATCAACTTTTCTTCAGACATTTTTCCTAGAACCCCTCAGTAGAAATAAAAACAGACCCAAATGTGTCAATAGTTGTCATGCAGTAAGAGTATAGAGGTATAAATTAATTTGGAGCAGCTCAGATCATTTGATGAGTTCATATTGAGACTTTTGATTGCAGATGTTGATGTTTTGGCAAATCTGAGCACAAGTTGAAATTGCCTTAGTAAAAAAAACTAGTGCTGTCAAACGATTAATCGCGATTAATCGCATCCAAAATAAAAGTTTTTGTTTACATAATATATGTGTGTGTACTGTGTATATTTATATAAATACACACACATGCATGAATATATTTAAGCAAAATATGTTATGTTTATATATTAAATATATTTATATATAATATAAATTATATGAATATAAATATATACATGCAAATACATGTAAATATTTTCATAATATATACTGTATGTGTGTGTATTTATATATACATAATAAATATACACATTACACACACATATATTATGTAAATAAAAACTTTTATTTTGGATGCGATTAATCACGATTAATCATTTGACGGCACTAAAAAAAGTAATACGTGTAAAATACTAAGTATAGTATATTATAGTATAGTAAGTACTATTAACATATTTACTGACATCGCTCGAGACTTACTGATATAAAAATCATAATTATAACTTTATTTGGAGTACTACTTGTGCACAACGCACATTTCTTAATATTAAGCCTAAAATGTGTTTTAATGTCACTATTAATGAGGATTGCATGATCTTTGAATAATATCAGCCTTTAAAAGCAAGTGTACCTGAAGTATACTTGCAATAGTTCCAATTTAGCACAATCATATATACTTTAGTATATTTTAAGTTGGACCTCAGCACTATGTTTGCACAATTAAAGTGCATTAAGTACAAAATTAGTTGTTCCAGTTTAGCAGACTTTAGCACACTAAAAGTATACAATTGCAGGGTATTTTATTAAGCACATAAATATGTAAATGTATTTGTAGTATACTTGGTATGAAATAAATGTATTTCAAATTCATTTTAGTATATTTATTTTTCACTAGGGTGTTGTTTTTTTTTTTTTTTTTTTGAAAACTCTAGAAGAGATGTGAGTTTTTTTTTTTGTTTTTTTTTTTGAGAACAAGCACTGAGAAACAGGAACTTAGTTGCCATATATTCTCATTTTCAGCATTCAAACATTATGTTGCACATCTCATTTTGTGCTCCACTAAAGATTAAGAAAATCATACTGGTTTGAGTGTGAGAAAATAATGAGAGTGAACTGAACCCTTTAACAAACCATGTGACATTTCAAACGACCTATGACCTTTAGTAACTATAGTGTTATTATAGTAACATAAGTGCCATTCATTATCCAATGTGAGTGGATTCGCTTTGTTTACATTCAATCCAGAACGATCGAGCTTAAACTGGATCTAAAGAAAGGTCATACATGCCGTTGTATACAACAACATGTCACCGTGCCGTACACAACTCTATGTTAACGTCACTCTGTGGTCCGCCAGAGATTTTCCTGGTAAATCACAATCATGTGAAAACCTAGATTTAGTCACCGGCCTCATCCTCTTCAGTTTCCGCTCTTCAGTCAAAACATTGCGGTTCTGAATGATCTCTGTGAACATAGTGCTTGTCATAGTGCAGTAGATGTGTAAGTCATGGTTCCAGTAATATGGACAGCTTTCGCTATGTGAGCTTATTGAGTTTATTGGGAAGCCTTTAGAGAAATAATCTGACTTTACTTGGAATTTCACTTTGGCAGTCAGTAAGAGTGCTGGCTTTGATTTAATGAAGGAACAGTCCACCCAAAATGCCATTTTTATCATCGTTTACTCACCCTTATGTTGATCCAAATCTTTATGGTTTTATTTCTTCTGCAGAACACAAAAGTCATGGGAAAAAAACAAAAATCATTTTCGACAGAAGAAATAAAGTTTGACTAAATGATGACAGAATGTTCATTTTTGGGTGAACTATCCCTTTAAAAGTGAAGTGTGTATCTGAGTTTTATATGCAGAGTCACTATAAATAAATCACTAGTTGTATGACTTCCTAAAAAGTATAAATGCAGTGACACTGGTTTAATGGCATGCATTGGGGTTAAGCTATCAGTTTGTCTTTTGTTTTTGCACAAAAATAAGACTCTTTCTCATCTTTTGGCAACAGTTTGAAGAAATCTTGCTGAGTAAGGTAGTTAAAATTAGTTAAACTGTTGACATTTTATATCAGGACAGTCATTTGAAGGAAACACATTAACATACACTGTACATTCTGGACCTGCATGAGTTGACTAAGCATTTGTGTCTAAAACTGTATTCATTATCTCATTAAAATGTAAATATAACTAATACATGAGCATTTGAGAAGGCTATTTTGAGTTGTTAATGAAAAGTCTCTCTCTAGCCTCAGCACTGACGTACCTCCACGGGATGAGGATTATTCACAGAGACCTCAAACCAGAAAACATCGTCCTTCAACAGGGAGAAAAACGGGTGAGTGCAGAGAGAAGTGGAAAAAACAGCCTGATTCACTAAACAGTAATGTTTAATTTAAAAAAAAAAAGTCCTTTATTTTGCAGTAAATGTTTTCTAAAAGCATTTAGATGGCACTGTTTTTATACTTTTATTGCTAAATTAAAGATGCATTTCTGCATCTTTTCCTGTAGTTGGTTCATAAGATCATAGATCTGGGTTACGCTAAAGAGCTGGACCAGAGCAGCCTCTGCACATCGTTTGTTGGGACGCTGCAGTATTTGGTGGGTACAACATTGCATCTGTGCAAAATACAGACTTCTCATTGTTCAGACTCTCATCTATACTGATATAAAGTAATTTCTTTCTCTCTCCTGCTGTCTGTGTGTCTCTCTCAGGCTCCTGAGCTGTTAGAACAGCAGAAATACACGGTGGCGGTGGATTACTGGAGCTTTGGGACGCTGGTGTTTGAGTGCATCACAGGATTCAGGCCTTTTCTACCAACCTGGCAACCCGTGCAATGGTATTTATCCCCTCAGCTGTCTGTGGCAGAATTTTACACTGCAAGGCCTGATACGCTGATTTGATGTTTCTCTATTAGATCGGTGGTTCTCAACCTTTTTGGACTCCAAGTCTCCCCATTGTCCACAAAATTCGCACCATGGAGGCTAATAATAGTTTTCATTTATGTATCTGCTGTAATTAATATTTTATTTTTATTTTTTTTCAATTGTAAACTTTTTTTTATTATTATTATTACAATTTTTTTTTTAATATTTGCAAACTTAATATCTTTATTTCTATGCATTAAATTTCAGTTTTCCAAAAGTTTTATAAGCTGAATGTTCTTTGTGGGTCCCACTCTTTTAAACCAAGGATATAAAATATAAAATATTCCCATTTTATTAATTTCCATGACTTTTCCAGGTCTAATAATCACACTTTTAAAATGAGGCTTCCTCATATATCCCAGTTTTCCAAGACTGTCGGAATCCTGGTCCTTCAAAGAAAATAAAATACTTGTTGAGGGGATTAATTAGGATAAATATCTTTATTTTTAAAAATTGCCGTGGAAATTTACTGAGGCTTGAGAACCACTGTTCTAGAGCCTCTGGCTCCCTATCCTGCTCTTAAATAAAGAAGGTTAACTGTAACTGAGCCAGTCTGACATGCAGATAATTTTATTAAATATATGTGTCCCTGGAGCACAAAAGCAGTTATAAGTAGCACAGGTATATTTGTAGCAATAGCCAACAATACATTGTGGGTCAAAATTATCCATTTTTCTTTTATACCAAAAATCATTAGGATATTAAGTAAAGATCATGTTCCTACCGTAAATACATCAAAACTTAATTTTTGATTAGTAATATGCATCGCTAAGAACTTCATTTGGACAACTTTAAAGGCGATTTTCTCAATATTTCTATTTTTTTGCTTATTTTCAAATAGTTGTACCTCGGCCAAATATTGTCCTATCCTAACAAACCATACAATGGAAAGCTTATTTATTCAGCTTTTTATTCAGATGATGTATAAATCACAATTAAAAAAAAAAAGACCCTTATGACTGGTTTTGTGGTCCAGGGTTACATACATACATATATAAATACATATACATACTGTATATACAACATACATATACAACTATTTTTCTTTCTTTTGTCCTAATGTACCAGTGGTGGCATGTGTGTGCTTGCTTCAGTGCCCGTGTAAAATCAGTGTAAATCAGCCTTAGTGTGATCGGTTAAATTCTGTATCTATCCATCAGCAAGACTTGAAACAAAAGCACAGCTTTTCATAAGTCATGACCTGACAGCTTGAGCCAGCGTTCAGAAAAAACCTTCATAAACATCCATGAATCACTATTGTTCTAATATTTTATGTTTGAGTAAAGATAATATTTATGCTTCAACAGTTTGTTATTCCAGAGATTTCTGTACTGTGATTGGCCACGCTCCAGATTTCTCACCACATGGACTGTTTTTAAAACAACCTCTGAGAACGTCGAACAGTCAAGACTGACGCCAACGCTAAAGGGTGTGTGACAAAATAAATCCAGGTTCGCTTGAACTTTTATCACTCTCTTTTTTCTCAGGCACAGCAAGCTGTTGCAGAAACAAGTGGATGATATTGTGGTTTATGAGGATCTGACGGGAGAAGTTCGCTTCTCCAAACATCTCCCGAACCCTCACAACCTCAACAAGTGAGTCCCTGGCCACATGAACAAGTGGATCTGCTATTAAGATTTTTACTGGATTTTTTACATTTTACATTTACATTCAATTCTGTTAAATGACAATCTGTAATGTGAAACTGAATATACAATGGTAAAATTATGTAGAACGGGACTTGATTTTATCCATCAGTATTTGATTGGATCATGAAATCGGGCTGTGATATTATTGGTTGATTTGATTTTAATTTGATTTGAATTATTGGTTAATTGGATTTTTGGTTACAGAAACAGAAAATGAATGTCTTAATAAGTAAACAGAATCAAGTCACATTTATTTATATAGTACTTAATACAATACAGATTGCGTTAAAGCAGCTGATCATAATACACAAAATGTTGCAATGTTATTCAGTTTCAGAAATTAGTCATTTTCATATTTTTTAGTATTAACATTTTTATAATTACAACATCAGTTTAAACTATAAAGCAGGTTTACAGTAAATAATCTAGTGTTAAGTTAAATTACTCAGTGACTTTTTACTGAATTTTACTGAATATTAAGTATTATTGATGTACTGTTATAGTTTTTGTTAATATTTTTAGTTTTTTTTATTTTCAATTTTTTATTTTTACATTTTCACTTTAATTTTAGTCAAAGTTTGAACGATTTTGTTTTTGTAATTTTATTAGTTTTTTTTAATGTCTATATAGTTGATAATTTTTTATTTATTAGTTTTAGTTATTTTAGTACTTCAAGTTAAACTAAACAAAAATGAGAAATATTGCTTCGGCAATTAGCTGAAATAAAATAAGGTTGGGGTTTTATATTTAATTGTTTTTATAATTATTCGTTATAATAATTAGAATTTTTTTTATATTTTATTATTTCATTTCAGTTAATGTTTATTTTGTTAGTTAATGATAATAACTCTGATATTAAAGTCTGCGTGAACCGGAAGTTGCTGCGACTTTATTTCAGTGTATAGATGTATTTCCAGCTGAAACAGAACATTGAATAGAGGACAGTATTTTATTTTTGCGCAAACTAACAGTTGGAGGGTTGTGATTAAGCATATTCTATTTAAGCCGTCAAACTGACATGATCAGAGAAGGACTGCCATTCCGGAGCGGAAGCAAATGATCAGATTTTGATTAAAGATTACCAAGACAAACTATTTTTTTCAGAGGATTAACTTGCACGGATTAATTGCTGACCTTAAGACTAGCAATGTGCGCTGACAAAATAAATATTGTAAATTTTGATTTCATGCAGACTTTAACAAATTCATAATAAAAAATGTAGCCCACTTAGTTAATCTAACTATAAATGTGTTTCAGACTGTTAGCTGGTGAACTGGAGAGCTGGCTGCAAATGATGCTGCGATGGTCTCCTAAAGAGCGAGGCAAAGATTTAAGAAAGCGGAGCCAAGACCAAGAGCCAAGAAGTCAGGATGGGGTCAAAGACTCGGAAGAGGACGGTAAAGAAAGCAGTTCAGAAGGGAGCAAAGACTCTCCGAAAGCTTCCTGTTTCTGCTTCGATGAATTAAGCCGCATTCTGAATCTAAAGGTAGCTGAATCTCTCGTCAATGGAGCGATCACAGTGTCACATGTAAACATGTCTAATGCGATGGTCTCTGTCTCCTCAGCTGGTACACGTGCTCAACATGACCTCTGCTGAAATATTCACCTATTCGGTGCAGCCGCAGGAGGACGTGGCATCCCTGCAGGAGCGAATCGCACAGGACGCTCGCATTCCTCCGGCCAATCAAGAGCTGCTGCTGGAGGCGGGGCTTGCGCTTGAGCCGCACAACAGCGTCATGCAGTGTGCAATCGATTATAGCGTACGTTTGGTGGAACTAGGGCTGTCAAAATGGCTGAAAAACTAAATTCAAATTTTGCATTTAAATATTATCAATATTTTAATTATATTCGAATTTAAAAGGCATAATTTCAGTTAGGAGGAAAAAGCTTTTGGTTTCTCTCATGAGGCCACAAGAGGGCGCATCGGGCAAAATATTGCTAATGCACGTTTATTAAAGCAGTAAAATAACATGACTATTTGTGAAAAAGTGCGTAGTGTTTATAAACCAAATATAATTAATTAAGTTGCTTAAACAATTAGAAACAAAACAGCATCATGTATGCATAGTTTAATACAAAAGGACGAATGCCAATCACAGAGTACTTTTTTCATTTAAAAACATGAGATGCATTGGGATGGAAAAAAAAATTCCATAAAGTCTTGAGACATGTTTTTTAAAAGTTGAACTTACATTAATTTTACGTGGCTTTCTAAACATGCGGCTCTCTTATGCGAGACGCGAGTGCAACGGTGATAGATGTCCCTCTAGAAAAATATGCATTCTGTGTGAACGGCTTGGTTTTGGTTTTGACATAAAACAAGATCTTCTCCGCACTGATGTTCTTTTTTTTCTGCAATATTTTGAATGAACAACGCAGCAGCGCAGCATCTAGTGGGTTCAACTGGATAGGCTAACTAAAACATTAAAAACCAATGACACTTACATTGTCATCGCATTTCGTACGCCACTGATAAGGCAGCCTGATGCACACCTAAAATTCAAATGCAATGTTTTTTCCATTCGAATGTGGAATTTTATTTTAAATTTGATGAATATTCAAAATTTGAATTTTTATTTGACAGCCCTAGGTGGAACAGCAGCTTTCTTAAATTCAAGCAGATTTAATTGACCCAGTTTATTTAGAGTGTTGGTATCATCCTGATTGTTTTGTGTTGTTTAGATGATGGACACTCGGCGGGCAGATGAGCCGCTGGTTTTCCTGTTTGACCGTTCCTGCTACAGCTACGAGCCTCAGTTTACACCGCGTGTCCTTCCTGAGAACATCCGATTCGTCCGTGAGTTACTGTCTAAACTCAGAATTCAGAGAGAAAAAGTCAGAATTGCGAGGTGTAAACTCAGAACTGTGAGAAAGTCAGAATTCCAACTCAGAGTTTATATCTTACAATTCCAACATTTTCTCAGAATTGCAAGTTTATTTCTCACAATTCTAAAAAAAAAAAGTCAGAATTATTGTGAGAGAAAAACTTTCTTATATATATATATATATATACCCCATATATATACCCCAGCAATAACCTCCCCTTGCTGGGGTGCGTCGAAAGACATGATCTTGTGTCGACGATAGCCAGAGATATTGTCAAAAACATCAATTATTGGCAATATTAAGAGGATTTGGCATTTGAAAGTGAAAAGTGAAAGTCGTGACGTATTGTCAAGTATGGTGACCCATACTCGAAATTGGTGCTCTGCATTTAACCCATCCAAGTGCACACACACAGCAGTGAATAGTGAACAAACGCACACACACACCCGGAGCAGTGGGCAGCCATTGCATTGGGGAGCAACTGGGGGTTTGGTGCCTTGCTCAAGGGCACCTCAGTCATGGTATCGAAGGCAGAGAGAGTGCTGTTCATTCACAATCCCCACCTTCAATTCCTGCCGGTGCGAGAATCGAACCAGCAACCTTCAGGTTACTAGCCCAACTCTCTAACCATTAGGCCACGACTTCCCCATTAAGAGGATTTGGCATTTCCAATTAATGTAGGCCTGTTACATTCTTATAATATTATAAATTAAAAGTACAATTAATTTGCCCCGCAATAATTACCACATAACTGACGCGCTGCAAGGATAAGATTAGGCTATATTTACTCCTTAATTAAGATATTTTTAAAAAAGGTCTTTTAAAACAGGTCTATTAGGCTATAGGCTACCTACAATGAATTATAATCCTATAATTAAAATATTAATACTGCAGTCATCAATAAAAATCAATCAAATAAAAAGCTTTTATTTCAAGCACCGACTTTCAAAAACAACCTGTTTAACACGAAATACGTTTCTTTTCTTTTTTTCACTATGTACGGGCCACAATAGAAATATTAAGGTAATAAATGAAAACAGCTATAGGCTATACCGTTATCAGCATGTTGAAGTAGATTGGTCTCTCTTTGTCTCTGAGAGAATAAGCGGCGTCAGCTCCGAAAGCTCCGTCATTCCGTTTTTACTTTCACTTTCTGCTTATAGTGAATTGACTGAGATTAAGACGTTCACCGGCATAACTCTTGTGCAAGGTTTGCATGTGTGCAAACGCGTGCTTGTGTGATATCCACTGGCTCGCCTTCATGGTTTAAAACAGAAATATTTCCAACATTGCGACGTAACCAATTGCCCCGCCCCCCGTATCAAAAATGTACCGAACCGTGACACCACTGTGTCGTATCGAACCGAACCGTGAATTTTGTGAACCGTTACACCCCTAATATATATATATATATATATATATATATATATATATATATATATATATATATATATATAGTTTTTTAGTTCATATTATTAAAAAATTTTTAATCTAAGCCTTTTTCTGACACAGAATAGAAAAATATACATTTTATAATTATAAATATAATTTAACATGACAATAAAAAACATGCGTTCTATATATATTTAAATATAATATAATATAATATAACACTCAATAATATATATATTATGTGGCAGAAACAGGCTTCCATTAAAAAAATTAAATAATATAAATATGAAATAATAAAATATAAAAAATGTACACAATAAAATATAAAAATACAGAATAATAAAAAAAATATATTAAAGAATCAAAACTTTTTCAGATATTTTATCTGCCATGTTTTAGTCCAGATTAAAATATAAAAATATTTATGTGTACGCAAATGATTGAAAATTAATATTAAGTAGTTAAATATTTCGCATTGTTTCATAAACACCATAGTGAATACAAAAATCTGAACGGTTGTTTGAAAACGTAAATATGGTCCGACTTCCTCTCTTTTCCGTGACATACGTGCCTGAAACAGAAAGTAGCACAGCATGTTTTGTTTAAAGGGAAGCTGCATTATTTCTGCTTTTCTCTAAGAGTGAATTTGCATTTTCATTCAGCTGGTCTCCTACACTCGTTCCCACCATACTACTCATCCATGCTGTTTACATGACAGTGCACATGCTCATGCACAACTGATTGGTGGAAAACAAGCATTCTAAAAAATCTGAGCAACACCTAATAGATTTATCAAAAATCATTCAAGCCATTTTAAAGTGTCTACAATAACAATACTGTTCATTACTGCAGTAAATAAGAAGGGCGCCTAAACTGATCTGTGTTTTGTGATGCAGAGAACGAGCCCAAGCGCTTGCTGGCCTACAGCTCTCAGAGACGCACGTGGGGTCAAGCGTGGCACACCATCCGCGCACAGAAGGAGGACTGGCAGAGACTGCAGCAAGGCCAGAAAGTCGCCATGTAAGACCAGAAGCGCTCTGTATGAGCTAACGCTGATGTGACAGGCTGTAAGTGACTCATTCTCTCTCTCTTCCAGCATGAGTCTCCTCAGACACAACGGCACGCTGTCAAAGCAGAAGAACGAGATGGTGTCCATGCACCAGAGGTTAAAAGCCACGCTGGAGTTCTTCAGCACCAGTCTGCACATCGACATCGACAAATACCAGGAGCAGAGAGCGACGGGCATCGGTACCACACACCATCAGAATCAAATACTAGTCTACTGATAAGTGCATACTGTGCAGTGTATACCGTAAATGCTTTTTGTTGTTTAAAAATAGTATGTGAAAAAGTATTATAAATGTTTTACATGACCTCATGACGTTGCATGTTTAATTCAGTGAAGGGCGTCCAATTATCATCTTAGAAATTAAATGTTTCTTTTTAGTAATTGAATCTAATTTTACGTAAAAATATATTAACTTCTAATCAAATAATTAGCAAGGAAGATAGTCAAAAGCTCTTGATTATCAGTTATTAATTAATTTATATCTGTTTATTTTGTTATTGTTTTAAAAATCTCTTTATATCCTTTCTGATTAATTAATTAATTAATTATTTTTAAATAAGCACTTGATATCCTTTCCAAATAATATTTTCTTTTATTATTAGTATTATTTAAAAAATAAGCACTTGACATTCTTTCCAAATAATAATAATTATTATTATTATTAAAAAATAAGCACTTAATATCCTTTCCAAATAATACATTTATTGTTGTTATTATTATTTGAAAATAAGTCTTTCCAAATAATTAATTTTATTTATTATACGTATTATTTTTTTAAAAAAATAAGCACTTGGCATGTGATAACCTTTCCAAACAATTAATATTTATTTATTCTAAGTATTTTTTTTAAATCAGCACTTGACATTATCTCCAAATAATTTTATTATTATTAGTTTAAAAAAAGCATGTGATATCCTTTCCAAATAATTAATTCATTTTATTTATATATATATTTATTATTATTATTATTATTATTATTATTATTATTAAGAAACACTTAACATCCTTTCCAATTAATTAATTTACTATTATTATTATTATTGTTTTTTTTTTGTTTTTTTGTTTTTTTTATAAAATAAATACTTGACATCCTGTCCTATTTATTTGTCACTCTGGGAATGGAATGTCAGTGCATTGCATTGTGGGATATAGCAGTAGTAGGTCATCTGGTTTTTCCAGATTCCATGTGAAAAATGTTTGCATACGCAGTGTACATACTGCATATTGAAGAAACAGTATGATAGGTATGAAATTCCACAAATAACCAAACACAAGCGCTCAATTCTGTTTAGCATTGCTTTCAGAACAAGTGTACACTAAGTGTAGATTTGCTCATGCTGTGGCTGTTTACATGCTTTCCAGCCTCTGAAAAATTATTGAGTGTCTGGAGAGAAATGGAGCAAACCGCCCTGGACTGTGGACAGGTAAGAAGAGCGTGTGTGTGATTTCATATTGTCAGCCGTGCCAGGGATCATAGCTAATATTTGTGCTGTTGTAACGGCGTGTTTTAGCGTTGTAATGTGTGTGTGTGTCAGACAGAAGACGTGAATAAGCTGGAGGAGGAGATGATGACTCTTCAGACTGATATCGTGGACCTGCAGAGACAGCCGTGGAGGAGTGGAGAGGCTTTAGAGACGCTGTAAATCAACACACACTCACACACACTCATACTAGTGTCATGTAGTCGTACCGATGACTGGGGTGAGGTGGGCAATATATATTAGTTCAAATGATGGGTCATAAACGATAATATATATTAATAATATTAATATATATATTTGTTAAATTATTTATATTTCATACATTTGCAGGACTGTTTAAAATAAAAATCTGAAATATTCAATACAATATTTATTTCATATTTATATTCGATAAAAAGACTTATAGCCCATGGAGTATGATACAGTAATATAGTTTTATATCATATTTTACAGATCATGCTTTTATGGCTCATATAATGTGATATAGTGAGAATATGGAGGGAAAAAAAACAACTCAAGTTTTATTCAGAGACCGAAAATTAGCAATAAAATATGCAATTTGGTGCAAATGCTGATATGGACAAAAAGAAAGATGAAATTCTGATCATAATGTAAACCAATGAGATCTTTATAACAGTACAGCAGATATTGACATAAAATGGTATAAATATTCATTCAATATGATTTTTCAAAAAAATGATTTATGAATAATAAAGTGAACCTAAGTTGCTTCAGTCCAGTAAGTGTTAATCTTAAAATATTACTAACAGTATCAAAATTATGTTTACTTTATAATAATCAATCAAATTTCACAGCAAAAAGACGCGTGAAGCACGAGCTGAAGATGGACGTTTGGACAGTTATACTAAAATATCTTTAACTTGATAAAAAAAAGTCAAACTATAAACTATATCAATCATGGAGTAGACTGTGTGTGACAGGTTTTTCAACAAATTTTTGAACATATTGATCATTTAGAGGCCTATCAAATATGTGTCCCTGGAGCACAAAAGCAGTCATAAGTAGCACAGGTATATTTGTAGCAATATCCAACAATACATTGTATGGGTCAAAATTATCCATTTTTCTTTTATGCCAAAAATCATTAGGATATTAAGTAAAGATATTTTGTAAATTTCCTACTGTAAATATATCAAAACTTAATTTTTGATTAGTAATATTCATTGCTAAGAAAAGGCGATTTTCTCAATATTTAGATTTTTTTGCACCCTCAGATTCCAGATTTTCAAATAGTTGTATCTCAGACAAATATTGTCCTATCATAACAAATTATACATCAATAGAAAGCTTAATTATTCAGCATTCAGATGTTGTATAAATCTCAATTTCAGAAAATTGACCCTTATGACTGGTTTTGTGGTCCAGGGTCACATATATGATACAGTAGGATTTATTTTATCTCCTTAATATCTGTAAAAGATTCAGTGTCATGAACCTCACAAGCAAAGTGTCACTGCACCTGCCTTTGACTGAATTACCGCTCTCACTCACCTGTGTTGTGTTGTGTTTTGCAGTGAGGTGAAGGCCATGGAGCTCTTCCGTAAACTGAGAGAGAAACCCAGAGGTAAGACACGTTCTCATCTTCCTCAGGACGAGCCGATCCGTCATGTGATCTGAAAATCTCCTTGTGTCTCCAGAGCAGCGCAGTATGGGCGACTGTCAAGAAGTGATCAAACTGGTGGTTCAAGCCGTGCAGTTCTACGAGAGGAAGTTACGGGACTTTTACACACACCTGAGGTCAGCTTCTGTGTGATTTTTCATCAGATTTCATTACAAACTTCTCTGCAGACACAACATCCGGATGTGATATGATATATAAGCTCTGTTTCAAACCTTGCTGTCTACATAGGAAGCTTCCTTCTTTTTTTTTCAACTTTGTTTTTTTATTAATTTTCTTGAAAAACCCCCATGAACACTACAGAATATCAAATTATATAACATTACAGAGTATACTTTCCCACTCCTACATTTATCAAAAAGAAAATAACATTTAAAATAATACATTATAAAATAAAGTAATACATACAAATTCAAAAATGGAATAGAAATAAAGATAATCTAAAGTAGAGTGTTGGGTTTCCGAATAGGTTTTAATTCTCAAATATATACAACTTCTAATTTGAAGGTATTTAAAAAAGTGTTTTTGTGAAAGATTGTATTTTGTAACCAACTGCTGGAAGGTCATGAGTGTACCTCCTTCATAGAAGTTTTTTACCATACATAATCCTTTCTTCTGCCAGTTTTTAAACCCCATATCATTTCTTCCAGGTATAAAATAGTTATTGCCCCGATATTGGTGAGAAGGAAGAGATGGATGGGCCTCATGCCAAACTGATAGTGTATTTCTAATGAAGGGATTAAGAGTGGACTTTTTAAGTATTTTAACTTCTGCAGAGTATATATATATATGATTGTAAGGGGAGTGACAATTCTTCTTTCTCAATATCAACCCAGGTTGGGTGGTCTGTGGAGAAGTAAAACATAGCTGTTCGGAGCTGTGCCACCCAGTAGTATAGTTTTACTATAGTTTTTCTAAGGCAGTATTCTAACTACTACTGAATCTCAAAGCTGACTGAGTAAAACATTTATTATTATTATTATTATTATTAAACTGACAACATAATAAGCCAAATATTATAATACACAAATATAGGATAAAATAGTTAATTTGATTAAATGATTTTCAAGAATTGGCTAAAAACACATCTCTTCCATCTTTATTTGACCCTCTAACACTTGAGTGCCTCTATTCTAATTCTATTCTTCAGTTCTATTCTCTAAAAAAAAAAAACTTGCCCCTTTTAGACTTGCACTCTATTCATTTACTAACTGCTTGTTTTCTTTAAAAAAAAAAAACTAACACTAGCTTCTCTATTTTTTTTTGTATTCTATCAGTTTCCTTTTAATTTATTATACAATTAAAAAAGGCCTCTAACACTAGCTTGCTCTATTCTTTTTCTGTTCTCTCTGTTTTCTTTTTATTTATTATATAATTTGAAAAACGACTTGCTATGTGTACTGTGTTAAGCTAACTGAGACTTGTTATAGCACTTGAGTATCATTGCTCTTTTGTTGGTTTTGATTGCTTCCATTGACCTCAATTGTAAGTCACTTTGGATAAAAGTGTCTGCTAAATGACTAAATGACTAGCCTAACCCTACTGTACCTTTAAAGGGGTCATATGATGCGATTTCAAGTTTTCCTTTCTCTGTGGAGTGTTACAAGCTGTTTGTGCATAGATAAGATCCCTGAAGTTGCAAAGACTAAAGTCTCAAAACCAAAGAGATATTCTTTATAAAAGTTAAGACTCGACTACACCCACTTAAAACGGCTCATTTAAACACGCCCCCACATGTCTACGTCACGGTGTGGGGAGATTTGCAAAACACCGCCCAAATGTACACGCAAAGAAAGAGGGCGGGACTTTTATTCTCGCTGTAGTATTGTTGCTGCCGCCGGCACCATGTCCTGGAGACGCTGTGTTTCTTGTGAAACCAAAACTACTTTGTTTGGGCTTCCAAAAGAGGACACAACTAGAAATCAGTGGTTAAGTTGTTTTTACAACACTGTTCCAGAACAGTTCAACCCAAATATTCGAGTGTGTGCAACACATTTTACGGAGGACTATTTCCTGAACCTGGGAGTAGCTTGCCAGCTGCTCAAAGACTGTTTCTATAAAGTGGGACAATTCCAACTTTGCAAGAACAGTCTGGCGCTTCTGACTCACAGCCTGTAAGTATGTTTTCATATTTAAAGAATTTGCCACTGACTATTCAAACGTGAGTTTTGAGCTGTGTAGAGTAGTGCTTGTTGTTTGTCATTTCTCCGATCACAAATGCAGACATGGTAATGTTTACGCGTAAAAAGACAGTATAAGTCATTATAATCAGTAATTATGTCCCCACTGGATGCAACAAATGCCTCGTTTGTAATGGGTTTTATTGTTTTTGTGTCGTCGCGCCGGGACACGGCATCACAATACGGTAAGGGGCGTAACATTTCCGTCTCATGCTTGAGGTATTCGGCCAATCACAACGCACTGGATAGCTGGCCAATCAGAGCACGCCTCACTTCTCAGAACGATGAGCTTTGTAAAAATCGGCGCGTTTCAGAAAGGCGGGGCATAGAGGAGCAACAATAATGTACAGTATGTGGAAAATAATGTGGTTTTTGAACCTTAAACCACATAAACACATTGCATTACACCAAATACAAAAAATAATATTCTTTTTAGCAACGTCATATGACCCCTTTAACTTGATAATTTCAACATGTTTTTGTGTTTTCTTTGTATTTCCTTTGCTCTATCCTGCATACTGTCAAAGAATGACCAGTTCAGTGATCATCACAATTATTTTAAATGTCTAAAATGAAGTTAAATTCTAATGTGCATGTGTGTGTGTGCAGTAAGACGATGGTGTGCCGTCAGAGAGTTCTGGAGCTGCTGCCGCGTGTGGAGGGGATGGTGAGTGCGATGGCCCGCAGCGAGAATCAACTGCTGCACCTGCAGGAGAAGAGACAGAAGGAGCTGTGGAACCTCCTCAAAGTGGCCTGTGTATGCATACTAGTCATACTCCTTCTACAGTATGCATGTGTGCACATGCACAATGCCGTGTGCTTGACTTGATCGTGTGTGTTTCAGAGTAAGGTTCGTAGTCCAGTGAGCGGCAGTCCAGATGGAGGACGAACTCCACCGGCACCTGCACACCCGCTGATGTCCCACAGACCATCTGATGTACCGCACACGTGAGTCCAGCTTCAGTGCATGAGACACTTTGCATTCATTTGCATGTTTCCATCATGAGTGTTTCTCTCTCGTGTGTGTTCAGAGACGAGTCTCAGCTTGTGATTGAGGAGAGCAAGATGTTTGAGGGCCGCCTGCAGAGTTTAGTGCAAGACACCATTCAGGAAACAGAGACCAGCATGCAGGTAATTCGTTTGAGAAATATAACTATTTGACTCGTTTTGTAGAGTTGTTACTGAATTTCAAATTCAGCAAAAATGAAATTTGCTAAAAAAAAAAATATGCTCACTCTCAGGCCATTCAAGATTAGGATGAGTTTGTTTCTTCATCAGATTTGGTGAAATGTAGCATTGCATCACTTGCTCAGCAATGGATCCTCTGCAGTGAATGGGTGCCGTCAGAATGAGAGTCCAAACAGCTGATAAAAACATCACAATAATCCACAAGTAATCCACACCATTCCAGTCCATCAATTAACATCTTATGAAGCCAAAAGCTGCGTGTTTGTAAGAAACAAATCCATCCTTAAGACGTTTTTAACTTTAAACCGATGCTTTCAGCTAAAACACGAGTCCATAATAACGCTTCCTTCGGTAAAAAATTTGTCTGGTCAGGAGAGAAATCTGCACAGATCAAGCACCGTTTACAAGCCAGAACAGTTCTAAACAAATATATGTCTGGATTTTGATGTGAGAGACAACAGGAGATGGACTTTTTCACTGGAGGACGCGATATTATGTTTTATGGACTCGTTTTTTATCCAGAAGCAGCGGTTTGATATTAAAAACGCCTTAATGATGGATATGTTTCTTAGAAAACCACAGCTTTTCACTTCTCAAGACATTAATTGATGGACTGGAATCATGTGGGGTACTTGTGGATTATTGTGATGTTTTTATCAGCTGTTTGGACTCTCATTCTGATGGGACCCATTCACTGCAGAGCATCCATTGGTGAACAAGTGATGCAATGCTACATTTCTTAAAATTTGTTCTGATGAAGAAACAAATTCATCTACATCTTGTGTAGCAAATTAGCTCAAAAGGGGAATTGTATATAAATAATTACAATTAATTATGATTAATTACAATTATTTATATCGGCTGACAGTAATAACTGTCGCAGAGTTAAATTGCCATCAGCTGATCTATTCGTCCAGCGAACATTCAGCGTAAATTCATATCAGCTCTAAGAAAGGATATTTTCGTGGACACAGAAAATACTTTCCTAAGTATTAATGCATTAGAGAATGTAGCAAGGGTCAAAATCGTAAAGGGACATTAATATGCAAGGCAGAATCAGAAACTCATGTAATTTGTGCACAAGAGTTTTATTAACTAAACACTAACGCAAACTAGTCTAACAAACAGACAAACAAACGATCGATCATACATGGGGAAAGGGTTAATGAGAGTTGATGGATGGAGTAAAACCATCAGCGCCGTTTATAACGGGGTCTATAACTTATACTAAACCTCTGTTTCATTTAGTTAAATGTACTATACTTACACTTCCTTTGTGTCCGGAATGCGGTCTCGGATGAAAAGTCTTGATAGTTTCAGGGTTTTTGGACTCGCGATCACATTCTTCCGGGTTGAAGAGTGATGAATTCCAAAGATGTTCTGAGGTATAAATGTCTTCCAGGTAGAGAGTGGAAAAAGAGTTAAGGAAGGAATCTGCTGAGGTCCGAGGAGCTTTGATTGAATGGAAAGACAAGGTCATAAACCTGGCACAATAACTTAAGGGTCCAGAAGAGTTCCAGCTCACATCTTGCTCATCCTCTTAGGGTCTAACAGATCTGCAGACTGGGTTTTTGTGGTCAAGAGTCATCTCCCAGGCTCTATGTTGGGCCGACCGGGCGCGCCCGCTGAAGATAGCAGAAGAGCTTTTTCTTGCAGCAGAAGTTTTTAGGAAAAGGTTTTTTAGAAGAAGAGGTTTTTAGAAGAGAGGGCCGGACCTGTGAATGAGACCTTTATCTGGTATAGAGGTCACACCTCTGGGGAGTCAAAGAGCCAATGGGCTCCCTTCTCTTTGGAGGGAAGGTTTTACGACTCTTTGTCTCTGAGCATGGCAATTTGCATAGGGTTGCTATTAAAGAACTATTAAAGATTCTTAGAACACTAATATGTTGCATCGGTATGAACATGTAATATACACTGTCATTTAGATCATCCAAAGATGAATTGATAGAGATCAAACATGATATAAGTGAGGTAATATTAACTAGTGATCTATCATAAACATGCATAAAACAGGAGACAGTACAAAACGACAATATACACGAACAGTAACAAAATACACAATGACCTGAGGATATGTGTGTTCATTCAAATAAAGATTTTTCAATGAATTAATTAGAGAAGAGTCCATTTTTATGTGCATTACATGTCTCTTTCCTAAGGGAGAATGAGGTCTGCCCGCATTCCTTTGACCAATAAAACTAGTGTTATCAGATAGGTTGCCATGGCACCGGGGGGGGGCCCTGGAGTCATCACAGACATACCGGAACTCAGAATTTGTGTTGGGTGAGGGGTCTGTGGTTAGTTTTTAATCTAATAACTAATTTGATTTGTTAAATCTGATGAACAAATGTGTGTCTGATTGGTCCAAATGCTACACTTGGATGGCCTGAGGGTGAGCACACTGAGCAAATATTAATTTCTGAGTGCACTATTGCTTTAAGAATGTTTCCTAAATCCCCAGCCACAGGAAACATATCCATAAAACACACAGATCAGAGATTATATTCATCACTGACATTTATCTCTTTCTCTTTCAGATACTGAGAGAGTGGAAGTGGTTGAACGGAGGGCAGGATTTAGCTTGATCCAGAGGATCCACAGGTTACCAGTGAGCATTTGTCAGAGAATCAGACTGTTACCTCAAAAGCGAACAAACATAATGCTATACTGTCACCAACTGGAGGAAACGTGATAATGCAGGCAGTGTGCTGACAATTAATTCCTGTGAAATCACACGAGTCATTTTCTGAATGCATTTCTTACTTTTAAGAGGTTATAAACCCTTAAATATAGTTTTTAAATCATTTATGTTAATCTAGGATTCTTGCATCAGAATACTTGAAAATTTCAGCCTTTCTGATGCTTTCTATGCAAACACCTCTTCACATTTTGTGCACGTGTAATTGTGTAGTATAAATGTTGTTGGTTCCATGACAAATAGCTTGTGCTGCACCTCATTTGTAAGTCGCTTTGGATAAAAACATCTGCTTATTGAATGAATGAAAATATAAATCCATCCTAGCTCCTCATTACCTCACTGTGACTAGACAGACCACGTGTCTGATCATCCAGTAGGTGTCAATGTATAAATGTGGACATTTCTTATTGTTTTCATCCTTTATGTTGCTATGAAGATTTCATGACAAAAAGTAAACCTGTCTAGATCATACACATGAGCATGTGAACTCATGAAATATGTGAAGTACAGTTTCAGTTATGGAAATTATTTTTATATGCTGTGCTGAGAAAAAATAGCATCTTTGGTACATGGAAAGGTTTTTTACACAAAAAAAAGTAATAAAATTAATAAAATGTTGTATCCAGGTATTTTGTGTGTTCATGTTTCCTAGTGCAATTTCATTTAATGTAAACATTTTTAGTACTTAAACTTCTGAAATATATCTGAAGTTATGAAAATTAATTTTATATGCTGGGGAAAAAAAATAACTTTTTTGACGTACAGTAATTGGAGATAAAGTTTTTATGAATATTTTGAATTACTTTTTTATTTTTATATTTTGTTTTCATGTTAATTTTAGTTACACTTTTAGTAATGTTTTGTGTTTTGTCATTTTTTTAATGTATATTTTTTATTCTTTTTTTCAGTTATTTATTTTAGTACTTTATTTCATGTTTTTTTCTATGGTTTTAGTTGACTATAATAGCACTGGTGTACAGGGTTTTTTATACACAAAAAATAAAAATTGTGTAAAAGTTGTATACAAGTATTTTATTTTGTTTTTGTTTTCTAGTGTAATTTCATTTTAAACATTAATTTTTTAATACATGAACAGTGTATGCTTTCTAACAAGGATAAAAACCAAAAGAAACTAGGTTTTATTCAGTCAACATTTCTCTTTATTGAGTTCCACAACATCAGTTTCTTCTTCTAGTCCTCCACTTTTAACATAAATCACTTTTTTATGGGGATAAAAACAAAAAACTCATGGACCGTCCTCTACAAACTCCAGCCCACAAACACAGACAACAAATCTGTGATAAAATATTACGCACTGGCAATGAACATGGACAAACTTGAGGGAACTGACATTCAGAGAAGCGTTTCGGATTGAACATTAAACCCGTGAACTAAAAGCACAACATACACATCAGATCATGTGTGACTGTTCAGAAACCAGAAACTCAATATTTATCTAGCTCAAAAAAAAAAAAAAAAGAAATAATATGGTGCCACGTGTGTAACATTAAAAGCGCTATGATATGTTGCCATAGTGACCAAGAGGAAGCTGTTGTCAAATAGTGAGCTGGTGATGGAGGATTGGTGTGGCCAGGAATCATGTGACTGCTGACCCTGTTTCTCATTGGTTCTACAGGGGTTTTAAGGCCAGATTAGTTTAGGAGGAATTACGGGGGAAAAGGGCGACGTGTGTTACTGCAGGGGCTGAAGTCGTGCCGTCAGCTCCCTGTGTTTGTTTACTTCCCATCAGTGCGTCTCTGCTCTGCGTGTCCTTACACCTCCAGCTCGAAGCCCATGCCCACCTTATGTCCTCCGGCGTTGAAGTTCTTAGCATCGATCAGAGCGGACAAAGTGAGTTTCACACCTGCCGAAGATACAGCATTTATTATGCTTCACTAGTACTTCTTATGTTGGCTGGACAAAACATACTGAAATCCTTCTTCTTCTTCTGTATCTCCTCCTAGAGTGTTAAAGCTACAGCCTCCAGACTCGACTCGGACCTTCAGACTGTTCGGTTTTCATCAACCAGACAATCAAAACCATGAAAAATCACACAAGCTTTCATTGAGGGAGTCAAAACCTTTGTATCACATACAGAGTAAGAATAACAGGGCTAAAAGATACTAGCAGCATGCTAACATGCTATCAAAGTGTTAAATATTACTTAAAACAAGCTAAAAGGCACTGAACCCCCAACTGCTCCCCGGGCGCCACAGCATTGGCTGCTCACTGCTCCAGGTGTATGTTCACTGCTGTGTGTGTGCACTTGGATGGGTTTAAATGCAGAGCACAAATTCTGAGTATGGGTCACCCTACTTGGCCACACATCACTTCTCTTTCCCTTTCCCCTTCCCCTAAAACAGGTTAACATGTTAAAACATGCTAGCAACGTGTTAATATTCCTAACAACATGCTAAAACATACTAAGCAACATGATAACATGCTATCAAAGTGTTAAATATTACTTAAAACAAGCTAAAATGTTAACATGTTAAAACACACTAGCAACATGCTAAAACAGGTTAACAACATGTTAAAACATGCTAGCAACGTGTTAAATATTGCTAACAAAATGCTAAAACACAGAACTAAGCAACATGATAACATGCTATCAAAGTGTTAAATATTACTTAAAACATGCTAGCAAAATGCTAAACAGGTTAGTAATATGTTAAAACGTTACATTGTGTTAGCAACATGTTAGCAGCGTGTTAAATATTGCTAGCAACATGCTAAAACGTTAAAAACATGTTGAGAAATGTTTAAAAAGTGCTAAATCATGCTAACAACAAACTAAAACATGTTAACATGTTAAAACATGTTAGCAACATGCTCAATCATGCTAGCAACATGGTAAAACATGTTAAAACACACTAGCAAGATGCTAAAACAGGTTAACTTGTTAAAACACACTAGAAACATGCTAAAACATGCTAGCAACGTGTTAAATATTGCTAACAACATGCTAAAACATACTAAGCAACATGTTAACAAGCTATCAATGTGTTAAAAATAACTAAAACAGGCTAAAATAGGTTAACATGTTAAAACACACTAGCAACATGCTAAACAGGTTAGTAATATGTAATAGGTTATTACATTGTGTTAGCAACATGTTAAAACATGCTAGCAACGTGTTAAATATTGCTAGCAACATGCTAAAACGTTAAAAACATGTTGAGAAATGTTAAAAACGTGCTAAATCATGCTAACAACATACTAAAACGTTAAAACATGTTAGCAACATGCTCAATCATGCTAGCAACATGTTAAAACGTTAAATCATGCTAACAACATGCTAAAAACATGTTAACATGTTATAACATGCTAACAATGTGCAAAATCATGCTTGCAACACGCTAAATCTTGTTAACAACTTGCTTGAACATTTTAGCAATGTGCTAGAACATCATAATAAATTTTTTTAAATCTTCAAACCTCAAGCTTTTTAAGCCAACAAACTTAACTCATAATTGTCTGATTATTGAAGGAGTTTGTTCACCTGGCCGGAGGCTCTGTGTGTATCCTACTCCAACCAGACTAGCGTTGTTGACTTTGGCCTGAAGAGAGAGACAGTGTTATCATCTACAGTCGGTGACTTTGGTCAGCTGTTATAGGATAAACTGACCCTGGAGCACAAAAGCAGTCTTAAGTAGCACAGGTATATTTGTAGCAATAACCAACAATACATTGTATGGGTCAAAATGATCCATTTTTCTTTTATGCCAAAAATCAGTAAAATATCTACCGTAAATATATCAAAACTTCATTTTTGATTAGTAATATGCATTGCTAAGGACTTCATTTGAACAACTTTAAAAGTGATTTTCTCAATATTTAGATTTTTTTGCACCCTCAGATTCCAGATTTTCAAAAAGTTGTATCTAAGTCAAATATTGTCCTATCCTAACAAACCATACATCAATGGGAAGCTCATTTATTCAGCTTTCAGATGATGTATAAATATGACTGATTTTGTGGTCCAGGGTCACATATGGTTTGTACTCACAGAGATGGAGGAGTCTTTATCTAGCTGGTATTTAGCAGCGATGCCAAAGCGTGTGTTGTTACTGCCTGCGGTCCAGGCCAGATTGACCGCCGTCTCCAACTGATCGTTCACCTTCTGATAGATGGAGCCGCCGAACTCTGTGCCATCATTACTGCAACAAACAACACCATCAACTTCAAAAAGACGAAATATTGTTGGTTAATCACGTCTCATTAGCACTATGAGCCAGGATTATTATCGTTAACTAAAACCATGAAAAAAAAGGTTGCAACTTGTAATGAAAATGTGAATGTTGATAATATGAGCGGTATTTGTAATGTGAATGTTGCTGTGGTGTTTCCTCACACATTGGTGTGTAGCTGGAAGTCTCCTGCCTTGTAGCCCAAAGCGAAGTTGTTCTGGGCCAGTTTGGACTTGGCCGTGTCGAAAGCCATCTGATACCCGGCCAGCCAGCCCTCATAACCCAGAACGGCTGCGGCGTGAATCGTCGGTCCGGCCAGATCGAAATCTATATCACAGCCCACATTCATGTAATCACGCTTATAGCCCGTCTTCAGCTTACCGCTCTTCTTCCTGAAGATTTCAGAGAGAGGATGACAGTGCACTTACTGAATAGGTGGAACTGACAACAGAAAATGACAGAATTTTATAATAATTTTTAAATTGATTTTCATATAATACACACACACACACACTTTTTTAAGACTTTTATTTTATTTTATTAAAATCTTTAATTTTATTAAGATCATTATTGTTTTTATTTTTATTAATATATCTTATTTATTTATTATAAAGAAATCTATATTATTTTTCATTAATTAAAAATAATATCATTCATATTCATTATCTTAATTTAATATTCAATACAACAAAACATGGTGACAATTCACAATTGTCACATTTCAAAATACATAAAATCCAAGATTAACAAAATATTACTTTTGTTAAAGAAAAAGTTACTTTTTTTTATTAAGACGTATTTTATTATTTTATTTTATTTTATTAAGGTTTGTATTGTTTTATTTTTATTAATATTTTATTAATATAACAATCCATGTTCATTATCTTAATTTAGTATTTAAAACATGGCGACAATTCACAATTGTCACATTTCAAAATGCAAAATCCAAAAAGTTACTTTTTTATTTAAGTGACTTTAATAATAAAACCTCATCTTTTGTCCAATTAAAGTGTTCACATACCCAGTGTTGGGCACAAATGAAGTGTCCAATCCCAGCTTCAGACCTTTGGCCAGCTACACAGAAACAAGACAAAACAGTGCAATATTTAACCATTTAAACGCTTTATGCATAACATTAGGATTGGCGACCTGGTCTCACCTGATCTTCCAGAGTCACTTCAGTGGTCAGTACATTATCTGTGTTCCACTTCTGGTTCAAAGTCAAGCCCAGATCCTTCACTTTGTACTTGGTCTCCATGTTTCCAGCCGCTTTTCCGGTGTCTGTGTTACTGGAGCCGCCGGTGGAGAACTCCTGAGAAATGAGAGAGAAACACAGTGAAAGGATGCAGGGAAAGAGAAGAAGAACAATAAGAGAGGAAGAGGACGGTTTCACAGATTAACAGGAAATGAAGATGAAGGATAAGGAGCGTTTGGCTGCATCAGCTGCTCATAAAGTCATGTTAATCCATACCGGCGCCTAGTTAGTACCGAGTTAGTTTGCGAGTTACTTCATTATATAAATAATTTATTAAGACTTTTATTTTATTATTTTTATTAAGTCAATATTTGTTTCTTAATTTGATATTCAATACATTAAAACATCGTGACAATTTACAATTGTCACATTTCAAAATGCATAATCCAAGATCAACAAAATATTACTTTTATTAAAGAAAAATGACTTATTTGTTTTTTATGAAGAATTTAATTTTTTTATTTTATTTAAAGATTTTTTTTGCATTTTTTATTTCTAATATTTTATTATTTCAAGTATAATATATTAATATAATATATTTTTAATATTTTATAATATAATATGTACTATTTTCTATTAATTTAAAATAATATAAGTCCTGCAAGAATTTGATAGTTTTGGCAACAAGCTCTCCATAGATTAAAGCTTTTCATATAACATATACCTTTATTGATGCACATTTGTAAACAATAAATAGTGTTAAATATTGGGCATTTCTCTTTTAATTTAATTATATAAATACAGAACACAAATGTAATGTAATGTAATTTAATTTAATTTAATATTATATAAATTTCTGCATATAATCCAGAAGAGTGGGTAAAAAACATAAATAAATAAATAAAAAATTGAAACCAGAACACAAACTTTATACCAGACAGCTATATTGAGGCCACTGTGTATTTGGGTTTAAACTGAATTATGGGAACATCATTCTCACGCAGCAACGACAGACATGAAACCTCAACGTTAGTGCAAAAACTGATTTAGCCAGGGAGGCTGAGCTGCCAAAAGAAACTAAACACATTCACATCCTCATGTAAAACATCCCAGTCTTACCATCTGACATTGACGTCCAATAAAGAAAGCAAGAAAGACAGAAAGAAACAGGTTAGAAAAGAGACACACTGATGCAAACATTCAGATTCATGGGGAATGACAGAAATTCATTCCCAACCGGGGTACTATCATTAACTACAACTAAAACCAGAAAAAAAATTCTATACTTGAAATTAATAAAAGTTAACTGAAAGAAACTTCTCATTTTGCACTGTTTAACTTAAAAGTATTAAAATAAATAAAAATAAAACTGAAATAAAAATATGAAAAACATATACAAATGACAAAACAATGCTACAAAATGACTAAAACTTTCAATTTAAATTCTAAAATTAAATGATAAAAAATCATTATATAAATTTTTATAAAAACAAAATACAGAGATTATAAAAATCATGTACCAAAATTCAAAATATTAATAAAAACTACAATTGTATACTAAAATAACACCGTCTGGAAAAGGACTGTTCTGACCCAGATACAGATGAGAGCAGCGGTGGAGAACATGAATCAGCCACAAACACACACATACACACACACACAGCTCAATTAATCTACATGCTGAACATCTGGAAGATGTTCACAATTAAATATGAATTATATTCAAAAAAAGAGCAAGAGTGATGAGGAAAACAGCTCTTACATACAAGTACACAGTGCAGATATCAGATGGTAATGCCATGATACTTTGACATTACCATGGCACAGGCTGATTAGTACCATGGTACTTGTTGGCACTTAGTGAAGAAACAGAGAGCAAAAGAGCAACTCACAACTCCACTATGAGACTTGGTCTTCAGGTCCAGCTTAACAGCTCCAAAGCCTGAGAAAAGATATAAAAATGTTGTCATAAATGGTGAATTAACATGATAACATTCATTTTGTTGATTTGAATCATTTCAAATCAGACACTTCGATCAAGAGCAATGTACAAAAGTGCTTTAGTGTTTCTAAATGAAACTGCCACACTGATAGCTGCAAATACGTGGCATGGTCAGTATCATGAATTATTATATTGTTCAAATATATATGGATTTATATTGGATAAGCAAATCTAACATTAGTTCCTTTCCATAAAACAAGGAAAGGTTTTTGTTTGTCTTTTCTGTCTTGACTTATAATATATATATATATATATATATATATATATATAATAAATTATAATACATATAATCATACAATTAATATGTTTATGTAATAATAATAATGATATATTTCATGATATAATATCTAATATAGATATAATATACAGCTGTGTGGAACAGTTATTTTAATATTAATTTAACACCATTATAGTTTTATAGCTAATTATGTATTTTATATTTTAATTTTAGTTATTAATTTTTAATTTTAAGAATTTTATTGTGTGATTTGTCATTTTTATAAGTTTTTTAATATGTCTATATAGTTTTGATTAATTTCTCATTTTTAATTTTAGTTACTTTAGTGCATAAACTTAAGTCAATTAAACTGAGAAATGTTGCCTTGGCAACTAGCTGAAATAAAATAAGTAATATTAAAAAATAATTTTTATGTTTTATGTATTTTATATTTTAATTTTAGTTATTAATTTTTAATTTTAAGAATTTTATTGTGTGATTTGTCATTTTTATAAGTTTTTTAATATGTCTATATAGTTTTGATTAATTTCTCATTTTTAATTTTAGTTACTTTAGTGCATAAACTTAAGTCAATTAAACTGAGAAATGTTGCCTTGGCAACTAGCTGAAATAAAATAAGTAATATTAAAAAATAATTTTTATGTTTTATTTATTTTACTTTTATTTTATTTTATTGTTTTAGATAACTTTAATAACCCTACAGATGCATCACACCTGGATGGGATCTGTCATATAATGACTGATTTTGAACAATGCATTTAACTTTAAGCAGCATATACAGTCAGATCTATATGATCAAATGCATATACATCAGTATTTGACCTAATTCTACAAACTGCAGGATCAAGACTCCCTTAAACATTCCCAGATTAACTGAATATATGTGAACGTCCATGTTTCCAGCGAGTGTTATGACTCCCATGAGGCTCTGGGAAGGAAAACGAAGGCCTATTTCTTCTAGAACACTATCCTGTCATTTAACCTTTGACCTGAACCCACCGTCCATCTGTCAGAAGGTCAGTATTGATTCTCTTGTGTCAGTATCACATTACAGAAATCCATATACAGAAATAACACTGAGTAGTTCATTTTTGTGACACATTTAGCAGTAATGTGGCTCTGTAAAGTCACTCACCATATCCTTTGCTGAAGATATCTTTGGCAGATTTGCCGAGGTCAGCGTATGCAGGAGGGACGGCCATGTTTGCTGGACAAAAAAAGACAGAAGGAGACACTTTAGAGGCGCAGAGGCGCTTGAAGCTCATCGGTCGTGTGATATGGTGCACGTAAAGTTGCGCAACATGTTTACAACAGTCTACAAATACCAGCAGCACACGCCTCCTGACAGTCCAGTGTCCTACAGACGGCTGGAAGGACAGCTGACAGCTAAAGGCAGCATGCTACAGGAGCTGTGCAGCGTTTGCTCTGATCATCTGCAGCGCTGCAGCCAGAAGCATCACACATGTTAACAGCTCATTATTACACACGCTCACACTGCAGCGTAACAACTACCAGCTCCAGCAGAGTCTGTCTCTATCACACACACACAGGGCTCTTCAAAGGAAAGTTTGGGGTTCAGTACTAGTTCTACAGTATATTGTTCATTACCACAGACAATAATGTCAGAATGACCAAAAATCAGATTTATAGTGATGCATAAGGACTGAAGTGCATGATGCTCGTGTACCGGAGGGTTCAAAGCCAAACTGCACAGCTTGTGTTATTTGAGCTGAAAAATTACATAATTATCCTGAAATTAAAGGTTTGAATGTTTCGTTATGCATTACAGATGTAATTCTTGTGAGGATGTGGTTCTGGGGTCCATGTGTAACATGTGAAAATTACCATGTTTACCATGATTTATCTGTCTGTCTATCTATTTATCTATCCATCGATTGATCTATCTATCAATCTGTCTGTCTGTCTGTCTATCTATCTATCTGTCTGTCTGTCTATGTATCTATCTGTCTGTCTATCTATCTATCTATCTATCTATCTGTCTGTCTGTCTGTCTATCTATCTATCGGTCTGTCTGTCTGTCTGTCTGTGTGAGGTTGTTGTTGGTCCGTCTTCTCTCTGTCCGTCACTCACCGCATGTCTTTGGCGTGCAGTGATGGCAGCTCTCACTGCTTCCTTTCTGCTTCTGTCCTTTCTCAGACATGATCTGGGGTCAGAGATCACAATCAAACACACACCGTCAACCACAGCACACTGTCTCCTTGCATAACACAATGACAGAGCCTGCGGCGTCGATGAGCATCACCAGGTGTGTGAGATCAGACGGAGGCGGTCGCCATGGCAACATCTGCCCTCGATCCCAGGTGACGGGATTCTGATGCAGCATCTTTACGAGTGCGTCCCCCTCCCTCCAATCCCCAGACACACGCGCTAAAAATAGATTCACAACTGAGACTCCATGTGACGCGAGGCGTTGTGAAATGGGAAATGTTTTCCTCGACACTGAACACTTTGACACCGGCATGCATCCACATTCATTCTTAAGAAACGAATTGTACATTTACCACATTTGTTTAAAATGATGCATGCATGAGATGATGACTCTATTGGTCTTCTAAAAAAAGCTAAGTTTTATTCTAGATCGCCATATTGAGATCATGTGACCAGCACCCACATTACCAGCTTTAAAAGCCTATATAGAATCAATCTGCTATTCATCACCATTTACTGAAGCACAGCTCTCACAGTCTCAGTCTGGTGCCAAACGCTCATCAATCATGAACAAATCACTGCACTTTAGTGAACGTCCTCAGACACGAGGGCCATTAGTCAGGGCATCTCGTGGGATTTTTATTAATTATCATATAACCAATGAGCAGAACTAATTATTATTTATTGCTTTATATCAGTTTTTTGCACAATAATAACTAAAATCATTAGACCACAACAATAAAAAAACAACAGTATGAATATTTATGCTATGAATAATATAATAAAAATAACAATAAATTATATGCACTGCTCACTTGGAAATGAATGGCTGTTAAAAAAAAAAAAAAAAAAAAACTTATGCAAGCAATATATTAAATAGGTAACATTTTTTGTGAACATCATTGTTTTTTTATTTTCTTTTTATTTTACTGAATCTAATAGAGTTGATGGGTGTTTTGCTCTAGAGACCCACCAGATGGTGCCATTTATTAGTAGAATCTGATGAAGCAGAAAAGTGCAAAAATATTATCACCTTTTCTATAATACTGTTATAAACCACTCAATCATACATGCATACATAATACACTGTTATACACTACTGCATATGATATGCAATAGCATTATGACTCTTTATGAATGTGAAACATATGTAAAAAATATAAAGAAAAGCTGCTTCAGTGTCAGTTGTGGCTTCACATTCAGTTCTGCTCGAGTTTCAGCTTGATTTGTTTTTTCAAACCAAAGAAGAAACTAATTAGCTAATGGTTCAGTGACCTACTATGGTTTTTATCACAATCACCAAAAATTAGTTTTAGCCCAACATAACTGATTACTGATATTACATACAGCAGAGAACAATGGCAGACATCACAATGAGCTCCATATGCGCCTAATATATCAAACAGCACACACACATTGACACACATGGACATCCAGAAGATGTTTTAGCGGATTTGATCATGTTTTTGAATGAATTGAATAACAGCTGTCATTCAGCACCGTCCCAACCAAACCACACAAAGAGAAAGAAAGTCGCTCAAGGCTGCACAAGCATCGCGCGTGACTGACGCGACGCACGCACGCACGCACACACGCACAACGCCCAGATAACGAATAACGGTCAGCTTGATACCTTCAAGATCAATTATCAGTATTAATTAGAGTAACGTGATTGGCTTCAGTGCGCGGGTTTATTGGTTTATTTCGGACCGTTACATCAGAGGCGGCGCGCGGCGGGACGCAGTCAGTTATTCCGCTAATAATTTAACTATCATCACAGAAACAGTGTTACATTGTAACAAGCAGATCAGTGAAACTTCAACGTTACAAAGTTTCACATTCAACCCGTTAAAATCAAAGTTACACGAGCATACGGTGAGAGAAACAGTGTCCTTGATGAAACACTGACATATTGTGTGTCAAAACACAGATTAGCTGAATAATACACTATCATGAGAATCAAAACGCGCGATTTTATGAATAAAAGGTGAATGTGTGTGACAGTTATTTAATAATCATCAGTATTATGCTGTCATAACGTCTTTGCGGCCCTGAACGCGAGCTGTCGGAATAATACAGCTCCAAAATAACATCAACGCTCATTATTTCTCAGCAAAATGCAGCTGAACCTGTGAACGCTTGTGTATTTCTGGTGTATCGAGTAATGTTTCGGTGCAGCATGCTTTGAGGATAAATCGGTAAACGCCTACCGTGTTTGGCGTGTCGATGTTCCTGACGGGTTCTGTGCAGCGCGAGAGGACAGACTGAAGGAGAACAGACGCGAACCGCGCATGCGCAATCTGCAGCCTTCCCCTATTTTTCCTCGTCGATTATGTAAATGTCCATGATATTTAACTTTATTTGGCAACTCGTACTTTTCCTGAAAAACCACATTATTATTCACCCAGATTTTTTGCAAACCTCTCTAAAAGAATGAATTAGCACAGACATAAAAACTGTAGTGATTGTATAAATGTCCTTTAGAATCTGGTTTACATTTAATTTCTCATTTGCTGAATATATAAAGATGGAGAAAATACGCACATATTATACTAAATATTAATTTTGGTTATAGTAATTCCAATAAATGCACGATTTTAGTAAACACTCACACACACACTTGTATATGAAAAGTTTATTTGCAAAAACAGATAAATCCGTTTTAAATGTTCAAAAATCATATTTTTTATTATGTTATCATGTTTTCATTGTGATTTATTGTGTTAGCTGTTTTTTTAGTTATTTTTTAACCTAATCAAAATAACCCACTTGCAATTTGATTGAGATTAATTGGAATGCGCAATGAAAAAGCATGATTTCTGAGAATTGTTAAAAACGGAGTTATCTGTTTTTGCAAATGAACTCTTCATATTTTAATATAGTTTTTTATGTAATCACAAAACATATAACAACAAATACAATAAACAATAAAAACAATTTGCTAAAATAAATTTATTAAAAACCACAACTATCTATCTATCTTTCTATATACAGTATACTATATATATATATATATATATATATATAGTATACATAGTATACTATTTACTTATTACTTATACATAGTATACTATTTACTTATTATATATTCCAGTAATACAACCAAATAGTATGTGATTTGCTGTATAATAAAGCTATATTATATAAATGAGTGATTATGTGTGATAGACAGATAGACAGACAGACAGACAGACAGATAGATAGATAGATAGATAGATAGATAGATAGATAGATAGATAGATAGATAGATAGATAGATAGATTGAACGGCTGCTGTCTCTTTAAGACGTTGCCATGGTGAAGCTTTGAGCTTGTTGTTAGTGCGTCATCAGTCTGCGTATAACCGAAGAATAGAGCAAATACCGCGCAGTATCTGCACAATTATCACAGAATTGAGGGTTTAATTAAAGGTAAGCTTCTTCAGGAAATCATTTTCACTATACATGTTACCGTTTATGCTCTCAAACAGAATAATATGGCGACTGATCATTCTAAATCGGATATTATGTGAATCAGCAGGTGTTTACTAACGATAAGAGTTTATGCAGGACCACAATCTGTGATCAAATAAATTAAAATGAATTATGCACATTATATAAATTAGTCCTGCTTTCTAAAAGCTATATATATATATATATATATATATATATATATATATATATATATATATATATATAAATGAAGGCGTGTTTATGTGGCCTAGGAATAATTAACGTTACTTGTTGGCGTGTAAATCATTAGATGAATATTAAAAGCAGTCTGGTCTGAATATAAAAGAATTCATATATATATAAATGAATTTATATATATATATATATATATATATATATATATATATATATATATATATGAATACAATATAATATAAATATAACGTAATTAAATCACCATATGATTATAATTGTAATATAATAAATTATATAATTTTAATATTTAATATTATATAATTAAAATAATAAATTATATTAACTCTGAATATTAAGAGCATTCTGTCCTGAATATAAAATAATTAATATGTAATATAAATATGATATAAATAATAAATAAAAATAATTATAAATGAAATAATATTTATATTAACTTTTAAAATATTAAATTATATTAACTCCATTTGCAGAGTGCCTTTTATACAAGATTTATACAAACTGCATTATGAAACAAGTTTGATTTTAAGTTTTATTTGTATTTTCACATACTAGAAACTTAACTCCTCTGCAGCAGCAGTATGTGTGAAGGGCCCTCAGCGATCTCTGGTCCCATTCCTCCAGACCCCACACTGTTTCCGGAATATTATAAACGGCCGTCCTCTGGTAAGATAAAATTGAAACCGTGATGCTCACTTCATTTTGCATGTGTGATGCTTGATCTCATCTCTCGGATTCTTGCTGAAGCTCGTGGTCGGCTGGAGGGAAACGCTCAGAGGGGCTCGTCTCCGCTTCTGAAGGGTCCGTTAGCACCAGATCCTGGGTGTTACAGCGCCCGCTCCACCCCTCGACCCCGCATCGGTGCCAACGCCGCTCACATCCTAGAGAGAGGACAGAGAGGGGTTGTGGGAGACCTGCTGAAGCTGGAGGGAGTGGCGCTGAACCCCAGCCCAGCCAAACCTAGTAAGATCTGAATATATGGCTGCATTTATTTGATCAAAAGTACAGTAAAACAGGAAAATTGTAAAATATTATTACAATTCAAAATAGCTGTTTTCTGTGTGAATATATAATGTAATTTATTGCTGTAATCAAAGCTGAATTTCAGCATCATCACTCCAGTCTTCAGTGTCACATGATCCTTCAGAAATTATATAACTATGCTGATCTGCTGCTCAAGAAACATTTCTGATTATTATCAATGTTGTGCTTTTCAGGATTCTTTGATGAATAGAAAGTTTAAAAGAACACCATTTATTTGACATAGAAATATTTTTAGTGCTGTCAAACGATTAATCACGATTAATCGCATCCGAAAAAAGTTTTTGTGTACATAATATATATGTGTGTGTACTGTGTATATTTATTATGTATATTTAATTATTTAATTATTTATTATTGTATATTTATTATGTATATTACACACACATACAGTATAAATTTTGAAAATATTTAAATGTTTTTACATCTATATATTTATATTCATATAATTTGTATTATATATAAATATATTTCATATGTAACCATAACATATTTTCTTAAATATATGGGTAGTTGACAAATAAAAATTGGACTGTGTCCTATGGTGTGACATAGCAAAAATGTAGAAAAAAAAAACTTAACATACAAATAACATGAAAAAATGTATATTCATTCTTAGAGTTATAAATAGCATGAGAGAGGTTTTATCCTCAATGTTAGAGGTTTTTTTTTTATTTATTTTTTTTACATTTTTTCCGTCACACCATAGGACACATTGATATGTCAACTGCCCATATACATGTATGTGTGTGTATTTATATATGCATAATAAATATACACAGTATGCACACATATATTATGTACACAAAAACTTTTATTTCGGATGCGATTAATCATTGCCCAGCACTAAATATTTTGTAACATTATAAATGTCTTTACTGTCACTTTCGATCAATTTAATGCATTCTTGCTGAATAAAAGTGTTAATGTCTTTCAAAAATGTCTGCTTCCTCCATCTCCTCCCTGTTCTTCTTTGACAGAACCTGCCATACGGGACTTTGGTAAAGAAAATGTTCGCAAGCTACGTGAAATCCAGAAGCGCTTTCGAGAGCTGGAGGCTCAGAGAGAACATGCCAAACCTATGCCGGTTAAAGCACTCTGGATCTCTCCAAAATACCAGGACGTCCCCTCCAGGGTAATGGCCCAGTTACAGGTGAGCAAGTTAGAACTCATATTTTCATATTATTCCCTTGGTAATTTCTAAATAGTTCAGTGCGGTAGCAGTGAGTTACTTTTACTTTCTAGTGTGTTAGAGTTTGATGTTGACATTAAATGCAAAAAAATAAAACATCTGCAGAGTCATTGTTAGCTGAAACTAAAACTATTAAATATAAATGATTGAAATGAAGCTGAAATAAAATATGAAGGTGAATATTAGATGAATGAAATAAAAGAAATTCAAGCTGAAAATTAAAACTGAAATAAAAATAAATTAAATTCAAAAACAAATATTTTAAGACATTAAAAATGACTAAAGCACATAATAAAACTACTTCAACTAAAATTACAATGAATATATAAAAAGGTTAATTGAAAAGAATAATATAGTACATATATAAAGAATACTACTATATAAATAAAAACTAAAGTAACACTGCTACTGTGTTCTCAATTAAATGTCTTCACTGTAGAAGACATTTTGTTTTTCTCCATTGCAAAAATTTCATAATGTGTCTCTTGCCCTGTTTAGACTTAGTTATTATCATCTGTTTTGTCTGATAAATGGGACGATGCAAAATACCATGATCCAAAATGCTTTTCAACCATATTTGAAGGTGGTCAAAACTATTTTTGAGCACATTGTGTTAGTAATATAAACATTAATCAGTGAGAACCACCTACGTACCTGTCAATCAGCAATTGTACTAAAACCAGGGTTTTAAACCTCTGTCTCTGTGTCTGTGTAGGAGACGAGCCCTCCTAAGAAACCTGAATGTCAGAACTTCCTGAAGGCTCATTCTCTGTGTGGAGCTGGAGGTCGAGGACCGTCACCAGCGGCAGGAGACTCTGAGGTGTGTCATATATTCATATACAAACTAAAATACACATTTTGTTATTCCTCTACTCTATGACTTTCGTAAGAGTAGCTTCTCTCTCATTGTGAGGTGTTTATATGTGTGTAGATGCATGTGAGAGGACACACGGTGGACTTTGTGAGTCATAACGCTCGTGCCGCGGCGAAGACAAACCTGAGGAGATCCCAGTCCTTACAGACCCTCAGAGACAAACCGCCACCCAGCGCCGAGAAGGGCAAAGTACCACAATAGTGAGTCACTGATTCACACTAGCTTTCCAAAGACTGGGCTCTGATTTTGCAATGTTCTTAAAAGAAGTCTCTTATGCTCACAAAGCTGCATTTATTTGATCAAAGCTACAGTAAAAAAAAAAGTTAAATATTATTACAATTTAAAAACCTGTTTTCTGTTGCAATATGTGACCCTGGAGCACAAAAGCAGTCATAAGTAGCACAGATATATTTGTAGCAATAGCCAACAATACATTGTATGGGTCAAAATTATCAATTTTTCTTAATCGTTAGGATATTAAGTAAAGATCATGTTCCATGAAGATATTTTGTAAATTTCCTACCGTACATATATCAAAACTTAATTTTTGATTAGTAATATTCATTGCTAAGAACTTCATTTGGACAATTTTAAAGGCGATTTTCTCAATATTTAGATTTTCTGCACCCTCAGATTACAGATTTTCAAATTGTTGTATCTCAGCCAAATATTGTCCTATCCTAACAAACCATACATCAATGGAAAGCTTATTTATTCATTATTATTCATTATTATTATTAAATCTCAATTTCACCCTTATGACTGGTTTTGTGGTCCAGGGTCACATATGTATAAAAATGTAATTTATTTCTGTGATCAAAGCTGAATTTTAGCATCATTACTCCAGTCTTCAGTGTCACATGATTCTTCAGAAATCATTCTAATATGCTGCTCCAGAAACATTTCTAATTATTATTAATGTTGAAAACAGATTTGCTGTGTCATATTTTTTTTTTTGAAAACTGATACATTTTATTATTTACAGGATTCTTTGATGATTACAAAGTTGAAAAGAACAGCATTTATTTCAAATAGAATTCTTTTGTAACATTACAAATGTCTTTACTGTCATTTTTATAAATTTAATGCATGCTTTCTGAATAAAAGTATTCATTTTTTTCTTTCTTAAGGACTCCAAACTTTTGAGTGTTAGTATATAATCTTGAAGTTTGTTTGTCTTTTTATTCTCATTACTTTTTGAATCTTTGTTTGTTTTTTTATAAATTAAAGCACAAATTAAAGACTACATTTTCTGAACACAAATCAAATTTGTACTGTTTTACACACATTTGATTCTGCTGTTTCCCACGTATTCTGCATACTTTGCATCATTTTGGATTAAACATTGACCGTCTCTCATTTGGTTTGTCAGTCTGGAGCAGAGGAAGTTGCAGTGGAAGAAAGAGGAGGAGGAGAGGAGGAGAAACACTCCTGATCCGTCTGTTCCTGCTGGACACACTCAGATGTCTGAAAGAGAGAGACAGGAGACCCTGCAGTCCCTCAAAGAAAGTATGTCTTAATTAACAGTTTCATGTTTAGTTGATTATTCATGAGAGGACTGATTGATTTGTGTGTGTCTGTAGCTCACAGGTCTCTGGTCAGTGAGCTGCTGTCTCTCCCCGTGAAAGCCGACACGATGAGCGTCCGCTCTCGACGCGCTCAACTCGATCAGCGTCTCTCGGAGGTCGAGGAGGCCATCAAAATCTTCTCACGAGAGAAAGTCTATGTGAAAGTCGACTCTTGAGAAACCACACTCATATCAAGCTGTTTCTTTTATATTTACGTATTTATTAGTTAGCAGCAGCTGCTCTTTCGTTTCCTGAGTTCACTGCATTTGAACGCTTGACACTATAAAGAGATTTGTGACTAAATATGACGCATATTAGTGGCAGGAATCATTGATTTCATTTGTGCTAATCATATTCTGTATTCATGCTTTGGTTAGATCATTATGAGATTAAACAGTCATAATTATCAAAAGATGAAAAGTCAAATATTATGAGGAAAACATCAAAATTATGACATACTAAGTCATAATCATGTGAGAAAATGTGAAATTATGACATAGAAGTTGACATTTTTGTTAAAATTTTGACTGTTTGTCAAAAGTTCCATTTTTAATCTCAAAATTATGACTTGGTGTGTAATAATTTTGACTTTATTACATAATTATCTCATAATTATGTATTTATAACATAAATTACTTTTGTCTCACAATTATGGATTAGTATGTGACAGTTTTGAATTTATCTCATTATTATGACTTCTTATCTTGTAATTATGAAATTGTATGTCATAATTATGATTTACCAATGTAGCAGAAATGGGTTTCCATAGCATTTGGTGGATTTGTTTAAAAGTTCAGAATTGTCTGTAAATTATGGAATATTTACTTCTAGATTTTGTCATCAAAAGTATTTCTGCTGCCATGTACAGTAACAATTGTTGAATGTCTATTATGGCAAGGTGCTGATCATAATGCTGTCATTTAGTATGATATTTGCAAATCTTTATATTTAATAGTTTTGATGGCATTGAAATTAATTTTAGTACTGCAGTACTAAAAAGTGGTGCTTTTACACATTACACAAGCTGTTCTGCTTTGATCAGCTCCACATAATCACAAGTAACTGCACCAACCACAAAAACTCAGTTTATAGCAAATATAGTTGTACATACAGAAAACATAAAATACACAGTGTTTGTTTTATCGTGTCAGTTAAATTCCATAATGTACCCCCAAATATTTACATCACACCTAAAATCTGAATGTCATTGCTTTATTATGGTACATACAAGTAAACACAGTTTTGCTTATTGTCATTTGATCAGCTGGTGTGGCAGTGATTTTTGTCGAGTGTATGAAATTAGTTCAGATCTGGGTTTTTTTAATGATAAATTCATATATTTACGTAACATTCAGAAAATTCCAAAAGTACTTTTTGTGGCGACTGGCGTGTTCGTAAATATAAATATTAAATGAAGGCCTCTGATTGGTCGGCGAACGCGTAACGGGCGTGGTCTCCAAGCCCCGCCCCCGCCATATTGCGTGGCCACAGTGCTAATGCTAAAGCTTTGTCCTGGAGTGTTGGACACTGACTTAGCTGTGGTCTTGAATGGTAGAAAGTGAAAACAAACACATTTATACACACATGTTTTAAGTAACTCTCAAAAATGAGTAAAAGAAAAGCGCCACAGGAAACTCTGAACGAAGGAATCACAGATTTTCTCATCGGTGAGTTTTGCTGATGACAGCTCAGGTTAGCATGCGGCTAAGCTAACTGGACCTTTAAATGCCGAATGAATAGAAATAGATCGCTTTTGCAGATAAAACGTCTGTTTGAAACAAGAAACTTCACTTTAGTGGGATATTAGACCTATCTTTACACACGGTTGGAAATAATACAGCAATGATCACCAATTTTTACAGTTTAATACATGCTATCAGAGTACAGTTTCAAGATTAGTGCTCCATCTACAAAATAAAAGTACGCGGTGTTTATATTTATTTTTAACTTCTACATAAAATAATGAATATTTGAAAATGATTTCATACTAAATATTTTTATTTATGTTTAAATATGTTTATATTTAACATTGATTGGCAGCCCAGCTATGATCCGATTCTCCTGATTGTTTTGTTTGTTTGATAAATGTCAAATGTCGAAAAGCATTTTATAGTAATATTTTGCAGCTAATACACCTGAGGTATATCTAAACTCTTAGTCTTAATGGTCTTTCTCGTTTCAGAATTGGCAAATTTTGAGAGAAATGTCAACAGAGCCATCCATAAATACAATGCTTACAGGTAAGACAGTCTTATCTAATGTTTAATAATATAAGATATAATATCATAACGAGACATATGCATTTTATGTTTATACTCTGTCTGGTGTTTTCTGTTCAGAAAAGCAGCATCTGTGATCGCCAAATACCCTCAAAAGATCAAAAGTGGGGCAGAAGCAAAGAAACTGGTACAGATTCTTTGTTTTACTAGTGATATTGTCCTGAAATGTGAGGAATACTTGCTTGTTGATTTAAGTACACGGTTTTTATAAAGAAGTTTTTCCTTTCAGGATGGAGTTGGTGCAAAGATAGCAGAGAAAATCGATGAGTTTTTAACGACAGGAAAACTGCGCAAGCTGGAAAAGGTATTTGAGTGCATTAGAAATGCATGTTTTATAGTTGATTTAACCTTTGAGAAGGCAAACGAAACCATTAACATACACATGTGCATATGAGAAACAGATCTGTATAGATTGTGACATGTTTGTGGTCTGTTCGTCCTGTAGATTCGCAGTGACGACACAAGCTCCTCCATCAACTTCTTAACCCGAGTGACTGGGATCGGGTACGACGCCCTTGATTTCAAAAGAACAATAGCAATAACAATAGTGTTTTAAAACTCAATTCACGCTCATTCTCTGTTTTTAGTCCTGCTGCGGCCAGGAAGTTTTATGATGAAGGCGTCAGGAACTTAGAAGGTTTGTATATACAGTTATTTTACATATATATTTATTTGCCGTCACATGCATGTTTTAATTCTCACCTGATGTTTTAGATCTGAAGAAGATCGAGCACAAACTCAACCACCATCAGCAGATCGGGTTAAAGTAAGTCTTGATTCGAACAGGTAAATTAGTGAATTGTTTTACAGCAATAGTAATGTTCGTTTGGCTTCATGTTAGTGCTAATCTAGAGCAGGGGTTTTCAATCTTTTAGATGCTACAGGTCCCCAAATATGATCATCCACCTGTGACGGACCCATGAAATTTAAAAGGAAGATATATTTTCATGTATAAAAGCATTAATATTAAAAATATGTGTTAAAATTAAAAATAGCTGGGTTCTGCTATATGATTCTGTTAATTAAAACTACTATACATATATAGTTTCTATTGTTAGTGGTTCTATTGTTATTAGTTTTGTCTGCTTACTACAGTACAGATACTGTACTTCTATATATAATATTTAAATTTTGTAATTTATTTTAATCAATTTATTATTTATTTTTATTATAATCAATTTATTTTAATCATTTAAAAAATTAAAATTAATTGTAATCAACATTTATTTAGTTGGATAATATATGTGTGTGTATTTAACACACACTGAACAAAATTATAAACGCAACACTTTTGTTTTTGCCCCCATTTTTCATGAGCTGAACTCAAAGATCTAAGACTTTTTCTATGTACACAAAAGGCCTATTTCTCTCAAATATTGCTCACAAATCTGTCTAAATCTGTGTTAGTGAGCACTTCTCCTTTACCGAGATAATCCATCCACCTCACAGGTGTGGCATATCAAGATGCTGATTAGACAGCATGATTATTGCACAGGTGTGTCTTAGGCTGGCCACAATAAAAGGCCACTCTAAAATGTGCAGTTTTATCACACAGCACAATGCCACAGATGTCGCAAGTTTTGAGGGAGCGTTAATTGGCATGCTGACTGCAGGAATGTCCACCAGAGCTGTTGCCCGTGAATTGAATGTTCATTTCTCTACCATAAGCCGTCTCCAAAGCCGTTTCAGAGAATTTGGCAGTACATACAACCAGCCTCACAACCGCAGACCACGTGTAACCACACCAGCCCAGGACCTCCACATCCAGCATCTTCACCTCCAAGATCGTCTGAGACCAGCCACCCGGACAGCTGCTGCAGCAATCAGTTTGCATAACCAAAGAATTTCTGCACAAACTGTCAGAAACCGTCTCAGAGAAGCTCATCTTCATGCTCGTCGTCCTCATCGGGGTCTCGACCTGACTGCAGTTCGTCGTCGTAACCGACTTGAGTGTGCAAATGCTCACATTCGATGGCGTCTGGCACTTTGGAGAGGTGTTCTCTTCACGGATGAATCCCGGTTTTCACTGTACAGGGCAGATGGCAGACAGCGTGTATGGCGTCGTGTGGATAAGCGGTTTGCTGATGTCAGTGTTGTGGATCGAGTGGCCCATGGCGACGGTGGGGTTATGGTATGGGCAGGCGTATGTTATGGACAACGAACACAGGTGCATTTTATTTATGGCATTTTGAATGCACAGAGATACCGTGACGAGATCCTGAGGCCCATTGTTGTGCCATTCATCCACGACCATCACCTCATGTTGCAGCAGGATGATGCACGGCTCCATGTTGCAAGGATCTGTACACAATTCCTGGAAGCTGAAAACATCCCAGTTCTTGCATGGCCAGCATACTCACCGGACATGTCACCCATTGAGCATGTTTGGGATGCTCTGGATCAGGGTATACGACAGCGTGTTCCAGTTCCTGCCAATATCCAGCAACTTCACACAGCCATTGAAGAGGAGTGGATCAACATTCCACAGGCCACAATCAACAACCTGATCAACTCTATGTGAAGGAGATGTGTTGCACTGCGTGAGGCAAATGGTGGTCACACCAGATACTGACTGGTTTTCGGACCCCCCAATACAGTAAAACTGCACATTTTAGAGTGGCCTTTTATTGTGGCCAGCCTAAGGCACACCTGTGCAATAATCATGCTGTCTAATCAGCATCTTGATATGCCACACCTGTGAGGTGGATGGAGTATCTCGGCAAAGGAGAAGTGCTCACTAACACAGATTTAGACAGATTTGTGAACAATATTTGAGAGAAATATGCCTTTTGTGTACATAGAAAAAGTCTTAGATCTTTGAGTTCAGCTCATGAAAAATGGGGGCAAAAACAAAAGTGTTGCGTTTATAATTTTGTTCAGTGTATATTATGTGTGTGTTCGTGTATGTGTGTGTGTGTGTGTGTGTGTGTGTGTGTGTGTGTGTATGCATTAGTGTTTTAGCTTATTTTTACATTTTTCTCTAAACCTTTTCCATGGACTAGCACGCTTCGGATCCCTGATCTAGAGGACAAATGTTTTATTTGTGAATTATATGTATTTCTAATAAATGCATTCTGCTCTTTATTGATGATGTTTTTAATTTTAATTTTAATGCCCCTGTCTTCATCTATTAAAGATACTTTGAAGAATTTGAGAAGAGAATCCCTCGTGCAGAAATGCAGAAAATGGAGGTTGGAGTTCCTTTCAGTGATCTTCATGATTTATTTCTTCAGATTTGTGAAGTCTCACTGTGTTTAACGGATGTTTGCAGGCTCTGATACTGAAGGAACTGGATGTGGTGGATCCCGAGTACATCGGCACCATCTGCGGCAGCTACAGAAGAGGTTATTGATCCTTCTGATCCAGATATTTGACATCAGTGATCACTTGTATGATCTAAATGTGCCATGATTGCATTTGTTAATGTTCAGGAGCAGAGTCGAGTGGTGATATTGATATACTGCTGACCCATCCGGACTTCACCTCTCAGTCTGAGAAACAGGTAAACGTTCAGTTTTGTGGACTGGATGATTTAATGCGTGCAGGGTTTGTCCTCTCGTAACTCCTGCTGTGATTTCTGTCCTGCAGCCCAAACTCCTTCATGCTGTCGTGGATCATCTGGAGTCCATCGGCTTCATTACCGACACACTTTCTAAAGGAGACACTAAGTTTATGGTGGGTCTCAGTCTGCATCTCAAATAATAAAAATAATAAATGAATAATAAATAATGCATGTTTTTCCTCAGGGTGTGTGTCAGCTGCAGAAAGAAGAGGAAGATGAAGAAGAGTCTTTTCACCGCCGTATTGACATCAGGTTCATATTGATTATTTCCATTATAATGTCTTTTCTAGTTATATTTTAGTATCGTTGATGTACTTTTATAGGTTTTATAAATACTTTGAATTAGTTTTTATTTTTATATTTTTGATAAAATATAACTATTTTATATTAATATATTTTTGTCTTTTTATTATTTTTTTTATTCTTAATTTTAATTATTTTTATATTTTATACATGTTTGTATAGGTTTCATTAATTAGTTTTAGTTATTTTAATACTTCAATTTAAACTAAAAAATTATAAATGTTGGCAATTAGCTGAAATAAAACAAGTTTATTTAACGTGAATGAATATTGTATTTTATTTAACGGTTATTTCAAATAACACATTTTAAGTGCTTTTAGTAAACAATAATAACCCTCTTCTAAGCAAATTAGGGACATTGTCATGTGACTATCTTGCTGTTTTATTAATAAATATTTTGAAATATGTGAAATCAGTACTAAATAGATAAACAGTTTAAATTTAGATCGACTCAATTTTAAAATGGACCAAAATGTAAAATAAACAAATTACTAATCTAAATTCTTCTATCTCATACAACAAATCCACAATCATTCCTGCCATCTGTAGTAGAAACAAGAAAGCGTCCTGTTTTATCATAGTATGTCCCTGTGGCAAAATTGACAGTCAAACCAAAATTAATTCAGACACCTTCAACATTTCTCACATTATCAGTTAATTTGCTACAGTTTAGAAAATATTAATAAAAACTCAGAGTTAAACTGTGTCAGAACAAATTCATCTTGATAATGTCATATAACTTTGATAGAAAGGAATGTAAAGTATTCGGTTGAATAGCTGTCAGCTGTTAAATTCAAGTACACAATTAGATAATACCACTGTAGCTCAACAAATCACCAAGCAATGCTTCATTTTGTTCAGTCTGTGGTGTAAAAAAGGTCAAATTAGCAATTAAAGAAAAAACACAGTGTCTGAATCAATTTTGGTCACAAATGTTTTATCAATTTTACTGGTAGTCCATGAAGAATTTTTGGGTATAATATGTCAGTTTACTTTGCTATCCTCACTTACATAAATGAACTATAGTGTCCTGTACCCATTAGTAAAAAAAGATCAAAAATTATATCTGGTGTCTGAATAATTTTTGGTTTGACTGTATGTGTGTCTCTCTCTCTGGATCTGCAGGCTTATTCCGAAGGATCAGTATTATTGCGGTGTGCTGTACTTCACTGGCAGTGATATATTCAACAAGAACATGAGGACCCACGCTCTGGAGAAGGGCTTCACTCTCAACGAATACACCATCCGTCCACTGGGCGTCACCGGTGAGACTCACCTTTATTCATCACTGCATAGAAGAAAGTGCTGGAAGCTTGTGCAGACTTTGAATTTCTGTCCGTCCAGAAGTCTAGTTTTACTTGCTGCTGGTTTACTTTGTCATCTTTCTTGTGAGCGTGACTGTAGCTCATGACTCTCTTTGATCCAGGTGTGGCTGGAGAGCCTCTGCTGGTGGACAGCGAGAAGGACATCTTTGACTACATCCAGTGGAAATACAAGGAACCAAAGGACCGCAGCGAGTGAAACAAAATCCAACCTCAAACTGTGTGTGTGCTGCTCATTTAGGTCAAAATTGTGTATTTTAAGAGTAGAATAGACATTTAGGGGAAGATGTGTATGTTTAAAGTTGTGAAAGCAGCTGCGTAACAGTAGTTGATGGTGCTTTTTTTATGAATAATAATAATAATAATAATAATAATAATAGCCATGCATAATATTTGTTTTAAGTCCAAGAGTGAAGTGAAAGTGAGTAATGATGTCACAGGCATGTCAACAACAACAGATATTACATTATGAGACTGTCATTCTGTCAAAAGTATAGCAGCAAACATGTCTTTATTTCAACACACTCAACACTGAAAATATGAATGATGATCGTCTGTGGTTGTGTTATTTAAAATCTATTATGATGTTATTGGGATATTATTATTTAGATAATAGTCTACCATAATATGGCGCAAAAGCTTCTTCAAGTTTGTGTGAAAATTTGGATTCTGCATTAAAAATCCCACAAATCAGTTCAGGTCCGTTTCGTTTTCTGGATTTTTTTTTTTCCCAAATGATTGCACGTCTGAGTAATGAATTGTTCTTATAGGATGATATATTGACTGCTGAGAATACACTGATCACAGTAATCTGTCTAATAATGAATCAATATAGTGCTCACATCACAAATAATTGATTCTAAATGTAGTTTTATTGCAGAAACAGATCTGACTCATACCGGATATGTGAGTGTATGGGCCTGTCCAAGCTTTTTGATGCACATTACTCACCTTGATTTTGACAAGTTAATCTTATCTTCCTTGTTTTCTGAATAAGGAAAATAATCAAGTAGTTTTAGTTTCAGTTCTCACACATATTTGAGAACTGCAGTGTTGTAACGGGACTTCCATACCAGCCTTTCCATGCATCGGCGGTATTGAGTATCAAAACCGACAGAGCGTAAAAAATGCTGGACGGAATCTAAAAATGCAGTGTTTTACATTTTAATAACCATAGTACTAGATGAGACAAAAACAATCAGGTGAGCATGTCAGAATAGATCTGTGCATTTAAGTCTTGCAGTGCAAGTGCAATAGACCTGACACTTATGTTACCTGCACTGTTTCTTTATTTTATCACTAACTTTTCATTTCATCCTTTAATGCAATGTTTAGCCTACATAACTGAACAATATTTGAAGGATGTGGCAATGTTTGAACAATGTTTTTAAAATAACACTAAATTTCAATATTTACTCCTGTCTGAAGCAAATCATACTGGGAACTAGAAACTACGGTGGCCCAGTAGTGCACAACACAACAACACAATGAAATCGCCACAACACAACGCATAGGACTCATTTCGTTGTGTTGTGCTAATTTCATTGTGTTGGCTTGTTTCCATTGTGTTGTGGAGATTTCGTTGTGTAGTGCACTACTGGGCCACTGTAAAGAAACTAACTTGACAAAATCAATTTGTAGGGTTGACTAGAGTAGACAAACTTAACTAGAGTGACAAACAGTACAGATTACTATTTTTACAACTAAAATGAACAAATTGTTGTACATTCAGACAAAACGTTTCAGCGAAGACATTTGTTAAGTTTTACAGTGTAATTATTAATATTTTATATTTTTATTTAAAAATTTTCAAATAGTTAAATAAATACAATAAAATAAAATTGTTGCAATAGTTTTTGCAACTGTTAGAAGGTCAGTGCACAGGTTTGAAAAATGGAGTGTCTTTGGTAATCTTATTCTGATTAGAAAGCTGGATAAAACTTATTCTGAAACATGTCTGCAAAGAACGTACAAACAGAGTAATTTCAGCTTTAAATTACTCGTTAACTCTGTTTTAATGCATTAAGTCATGTTAAGTGTTTTTCTTATAACAGTTTTCTATGGGAGGAAAATGTTTAACGCAAATTAAAGTCATTGCCTTTGCATTCTGGGCTCATCTGCATGACTGTACATAGTATGGTTTATTAATAAAGTGTTTACTGAGTTTGGTCTTTTAAAAACTGTTATAAAATGGATAGTTCCATTCCTTGATTCTGATTGGTTGAGCCAGAAATTGTTGTAAATTACTCTACAAACATACACCTCTTTGTCTCTGTGTCTGTGTTGCTCGGCAACCACTTTGTTGCAACCATAGGTATGTATAGATGCATTTTAGAATGTCCCTTGCCATAAGCTTGCAAGAATGGAATGGAATACTTTTTATTATATCGAATTTGATTTTTTTTATTATCACTGCCTTAATGCATTAAGCCACAGGTGTTTTCCATATCATGGTTTTCTTGTCTGAAAGTGCAAGTCTGAAATTGCAATGTAAGTCTGCAGCAAAACCCTTCATCAAAGATTATGGATGCTTCCGAAAGCGGCAGCTGCCTCGCTATCAGGCAATGACTTTGTTTTTGCACAAAGGCACCTTGTGAAACTGATTTCAGACAGTCTTCTGAGACAGTGTAACAGTTTAATACTCTACAACAAAATGGAATTTTGGTGATAATGATTTGGTGATAACTAAAATATTTAACTACTAGCCTATAATACTGATTTCTCGCTAGAAATAACATCAAAAGTGCAACAAGTTACTCAATTTACACACAAACTGACCACCAAACGTGGCTCTGGACCAACCAATGCGCATTATGACTGAAAAATAAGCTTTTTAAATGCTATTTTAGCATAAGAAACTACACTCATGGGACAGTTCATTTCAGATTTGTTTGCTGATTTGAAATATGTAATTTAATTGCGAGTTCAGCGAGCAGTTTTTGAGATTTCAGGATTCCCCCATTCACTTAGATAGGATGGAGGCATTGCAAATATGGCCGCCAAGTGAACAGACTTTCCTTGAAAGGGACTTTGAGTTCATAGATCGGGGGAGAAGGAGGCGGGAACCGGCAGATGTTCAACATGAATATAGTCATAAAATAAACAAAACAAATGTAAAGTGGGAGACCCTCACGGACGACTGCCGCCTAAGACATAATAAACACCACCACAAACAGTCCAGGCCTGGTCCTGTAAGAATTACACTTTGATCTTCACACACAGAATCAAATCTACATCTGTCTGATACTGCCTCAAAATTGTATGCATAGAATGTTTTTTAAGTCTATACATCTAGACTGTATTATAATTGTGGATTTCATCCCATTATTGTTTGTTTTGTTTTCTTTGGCTTTACCTAATCACTTAGTTATCATCTCACCAAGATTCAAATGTAAATTAATATTTCTCACTTATGCCTAAGTACAAAAATTTTGCATTGATATGTCATGTAACTAATTTGATTTCGGTTTCATTGTACGTTGTCCATTTCAGTTGAAATGATTGTTTTTGGACAACTGAATCTCTGTATTTGGTTACACTGAATATATTGCTGATGAAGGGGGGTGCTGAAATCAATAACTGTTGATTTTATTATAATGCAATTTATTTTCAGTGTAAGTGTTTTTCAGACCATCTTTTAAATACACCATTCAAGGGCTTTTCAAATTCAATCTGACCACATTAAATGTCTGACCAATGACCAATGCCATGTATACTTCTACTGTTTGTTGTGCCATATGATCTTTTAAAATCACAGGATCCCTGCTGCATGAGTTCTCATCCTGTGTCCTGCCTCAGAAAGAGGAACAAGCGGGTTCTACCATCTTCAGTGCCTGCTCGTGTGGAGGTGTGAAGTACTACTCAATGGACGATTTTTGTAAATCTATGAAGGGTGCAACACCATTCGATGAGGCTCTGTCACACAGAGCCAAAAGAAGAACAAAGACTGACCCGCTGCAGTTGCAACAAGTCTGGACCAGAAGTCTGAAGATGACATCTGCACACAACAGAAAGCATGTTTGAATGGACTTTGTCACCTTTTGCCTCTTTAGGTGTGGCCAACGGTGCCAAGGGGGGACTTTGTAGGGTCAAAAAAAGACTTCTGCTTCCCTATCCCAAACCTATCTTCAGTAACAAAATGGTTATTTGGCATTCCTGAAGGCACAGGGGTGCTGATGGTGATCAAGGCCTGTAGGCCAAGATGTGTAAACATTGGGAGTCTACTAATTGTCACAGGTTTTGCACAATGGGTGAAGCTGTAATCTGCTGATTGGTCAGTTTGAATGTCTCACATTTGGTTTTTAGTCACATGGTCAAGGAAGGGTTAAAAGAAAATTGCAACTGCTGCTCTGTCTCTTTTCTTTGCTGGCGCTCTGCCCTCTCTCCCTCTTTCTCAGGTAATATTTTACATACATGCTGGGTACAATTAACTAGTGATGCAAAGTCCGATTCATTTCCGCGAACCGGTTCTTTTCGGACAGCTCGGCTCATTGAACCGGTTCAAAAAGCCGATTCATCGGTTCCTGACGTCATCAAACAATGATGTCGCCACGCTTCTCTTTTATAACAACTCAGTGTCATGTTATATCAATAAAAAATTCAAATAAAGTCAATTGTGTCAACACATATTGAAACATTCAAATAAAAAGTTATTGTGTGAACGCATATTGCTGATTATTGCCTTTCATTCTCTTAAGTTAATGGTGTTTGTGGTCAGTTTCATTCCAATACTGCCTATAACTCGGATGAGATTCCTAAACGGTTCGCAGCTGCAGCACACATTACTGACAGTGATGCACAAACGCGGATGTCTGAAGTATAAAGAAGGAATAAACCGGTTTTATAAACTCATTGATTTCGCTTAAACAACTTAAAAATAATCTGCAAGCACAATAAACTGTAGCGAATTATTTTTTTTTAATGCATTTATAAATACACTTCAATTCAATTCAAGCGTAACCATAACAAGATGTTATTAAACCATTTCAATTATTAATTGTGTGCTATCTAGTCTTGATACAAGGTTAATATTCAATCAGTCAAACTTTATTACAGACTCAAGGTCCAGATTTAAAAAAAAAAAAAAAAAAAAAAAAAAAAATATATAATAATAATAATAATAATAATAATAATAATAATAATATAGACAACATACTACCCATAGCATCTATCACACACATAAAGAGTTACAGAATACAGCAATACCAGTGTCTCCACAGCTTTGACTGATATCGTGTAGCACTAGCCCTTATATTTGATAGACCCACAATAATATCATTTTTAGAAGCATTAAACCGGCAGATAAATCTATACATAAGGTTTCGTAACAGCGCTTTAAACGTGATTACTCTTGCACTGTGCCATCTAGGTCTTCTTAGTAAATATTGAAGTGCTACTTATTGCAATACAAGTCACTCAATAGCAACGCTCTCGCACATATTTAGCTATTCTAACTGCGCTTATTCCCGTCGCTGGTGTAAGTGGCAGTGAGTGATAATAGACAAGAAATATACCATCATGCTGATAACGTTTCATTAGTCATTCGGCAATCTCACAGCCTGAACCACTATAGAGAAACCACCCCTACAGTCCTCTTTCGTCTTGCACTGTGGTCATTCCTCCTTTTATCCTTCTGGAGCTCCTCCGTTGGACTCGGACAGGTGTGTCGCGCAGGTGATGCTCATTATCAGTCACGTCCTCAGGTGGTGTCATTTATTCATGCAATAAATACTACAAGCCACTGTTCTTAATCAGTGTCCTGTTTTGTTTGTGTATGTTTAGGAATAGTCAGTGATGCAGAAATGATATGTTTCAGTGTTGCTGATGAAGTACTGAGAGGGAGGTTGGTTTGTGCAAGAACAGGTGCAGTCACTTCTACACATTAGCCTACATTAGTTTTGATCGAACACAGCTGGGGCGTCACTGTGAGTCAATTTATCACTAAATAAGGTAAGCCAATGTAAGAAATTTCTTTGATATATCCTATTATTCAAAAGTTTGTAGTCAGTACTTAATAATGAATATCACTTAATTTAAACTATTACTTAAGAAATTAATTCTTCTGTTCAGCAGGGATGCATTAATCAAAAGTGACAGTAAAAACATTAGATTTCAAATAAATGTTGTTCTTTTGCACCTTCTATTTATCAGAGAATCTTGAAAATTAATTTAGCAGCACAGCATTTATTTATTTTTGGCAGCACAGCTGTTTTCAGAATATATGAATTTCTGTTTTATGAATATAATCAGAAATGTTTCTTGAGCAGCAAATCGGCAAAAGAATGATTTCTGAAGGATCGTGTGACACTGAAGACTGGAGTAATGATGCTGAAAATTCAGCTTTGATCACAGGAATAAATTACATTTCAACATATATTCACAGAAAACAGCTATTTTAAGCTGAAATAATATTTCACAAAATCTGTGCTTACAATTGCAGATCAAGCATGGCGAAAACATCAATTAAGATTAAAAAAGCAGACATGAGTGATGAGTTGCAGCAGGAGGTTCTACAATGCGCTTTTCTGGCTGTGAATATGTATGAAGATAGCTTGGACATTGCTACTTCATCAAGAAGGTTGATATAGTAATTTCTTTCTTCAGGAGCTTGATGGTGTAGAATGGGAGTTTTATTGGAGATAAAGTGAAGTTGAAGTTTTAAGTTTATTTACTTTCTGCTTATCAATACTGAGACTGAATAATAGCAGAAAATACATTGAAAGATAAAATTGCAAGAAAAATCATAAAATACAAAAAAGTCTGAGAAAACAATTTTCAAACCAAATTCAATAATACTACTCCAAAAAAATAAAAGATATACATTTGCACATATATACATATTCGTCTGTCCATACATAAGCAAAATATAAATCCATTCACACACACACATAAACAAGTTTTGAAACATACAAATGCAACTGCAAAAAGGACCCTAAGCATCCACATTACATTCATTGAACAATCTAATACCAAAAGGAATAGTAGAACTAGCATAACGTTTTGTCCTTGCTTTGAATAATGTCAAATTGCTTTACTTTCTAAGAAGCCGACCAGTTTTTTTTTTTTTTTTACTTTTGTTTTTAACCCCTGGTTGGTGGAAAAAGATCATGAGGATGATCATTTTGGGCCATATTTTGTATTGATTTGATGGTGGCTTGCTCTCTCCGACCTTGTAAATCAGGTAGATGTGTTGGTAAATCTCTCAATGATTCATTGTGCTCTCTTTTGCATGCTTTCCAGCAAAGCTGCTTGCTTTTTTTGTGCAACCAACTAACAGCACATTTGCGTACTCCAGACAGGGTCTGATCAAGGAGCAATACATACTAAATCATCAGCAGAAGCTCCATATTTTGCAAAAACTGTCAAAAAGTGAAGACATTGAGATGCCTTTTTAACACACTTGTCAATATGACAATTTCCATTTAATTGATTGTCAAGATGATACCCTAGGTATTTTGACTGTAATACCACAGGAACCTCTTGACCTCCCAGAGTGGTGGTGGTTGTATTGAATTTTTTGCAAAACATATCCTTATTTTGACAGATTTGTTTCCATTTAAGAACGTTATTTTGTGCCCAAGTTTCCAAAGCAAGTGCCTCCATTTCCATCCTTTTGTCTGTTTCTATGTCTTTTAATTTTACAGCTCATGATATACCAATATCATCTGCATAAACTGTGTCCAGTGTATCACCAAAATGACTTCACGGGTTGACATATGAAGTAAAAACAGATATGGTGACACAACTCCACCTGGAGAACCCCTGATGTCACAACTTTCCATGCACTGCTTTTACGGTTTCAACCACCCTTTGTCGTCTTCCTGTTGTGTAGCTAAACAACCAAGCCAACAACTGTGGACAGAGGTTAAGTGTTGTTAAATGCTGAAAAAGCCTTGCATGGTCGACTCGATCAAATGCTTTTGAGATGTCTGCCAGTAACACCTGGACCATAGTTGGTTGTTGAGAGTCTGTTTCCCTTAGCCATGTATGTACAGGTGCATCTCAATAAGTTAGAATGTCGTGGAAAAGTTCATTTATTTCAGTAATTCAACTCAAATTGTGAAACTCGTGTATTAAATCAATTCAATGCACACAGACTGAAGTAGTTTAAGTCTTTGGTTCTTTTAATTGTGATGATTTTGGCTCACATTTAACAAAAACCCACCAATTCACTATCTCAACAAATTAGAATTGACATGCTAATCAACTCAAAACACCTGCAAAGGTTTCCTGAGCCTTCAAAATGGTCTCTCAGTTTGGTTCACTAGGCTACACAATCATGGGGAAGACTGCTGATCTGACAGTTGTCCAGAAGACAATCATTGACACCCTTCACAAGGAGGGTAAGCCACAAACATTAATTTCCAAAGAAGCTGGCTGTTCACAGAGTGCTGTATCCAAGCATGTTAACAGAAAGTTGAGTGGAAGGAAAAAGTGTGGAAGAAAAAGATGCACAACCAACCGAGAGAACCGCAGCCTTATGAGGATTGTCAAGCAAAATCGATTCAAGAATTTGGGTGAACTTCACAAGGAATGGACTGAGGCTGGGGTCAAGGCATCAAGAGCCACCACACACAGACGTGTCAAGGAATTTGGCTACAGTTGTCGTATTCCTCTTGTTACGTCACTCCTGAACCACAGACAACGTCAGAGGCGTCTTACCTGGGCTAAGGAGAAGAAGAACTGGACTGTTGCCCAGTGGTCCAAAGTCCTCTTTTCAGATGAGAGCAAGTTTTGTATTTCATTTGGAAACCAAGGTCCTAGAGTCTGGAGGAAGGGTGGAGAAGCTCATAGCCCAAGTTGCTTGAAAGTTTCCACAGTCTGTGATGATTTGGGGTTCAATGTCATCTGCTGGTGTTGGTCCATTGTGTTTTTTGAAAACCAAAGTCACTGCACCCGTTTACCAAGAAATTTTGGAGCACTTCATGCTTCCTTCTGCTGACCAGCTTTTTAAAGATGCTGATTTCATTTTCCAGCAGTATTTGGCACCTGCCCACACTGCCAAAAGCACCAAAAGTTGGTTAAATGACCATGGTGTTGGTGTGCTTGACTGGCCAGCAAACTCACCAGACCTGAACCCCATAGAGAATCTATGGGGTGTTGTCAAGAGGAAAATGAGAAACGAGACCAAAAAATGCAGATGAGCTGAAGGCCACTGTTAAAGAAACCTGGGCTTCCATACCACCTCAGCAGTGCCACAAACTGATCACCTCCATGCCACGCCGAATTGAGGCAGTAATTAAAGCAAAAGGAGCCCCTACCAAGTATTGAGTACATATACAGTAAATGAACATACTTTCCAGAAGGCCAACAATTCACTAAAAATGTTTTTTTTTATTGGTCTTATGAAGTATTCTAATTTGTTGAGATGAGTGAATTGGTGGGTTTTTGTTAAATGTGAGCCAAAATCATCACAATTAAAAGAACCAAAGACTTAAATTACTTCAGTCTGTGTGCATTGAATTTATTTAATACACGAGTTTCACAATATGAGTTGAATTACTGAAATAAACGAAGTTTTCCATGACATTCTAATTTATTGAGATGGACCTGTATATTCTTAACCAAAGCATTCGTCATGCTGTATTCAGGCTGATAAGCATACTGATTGTTGCATTCTTTCAGAACTGTTGGCATAAGTTTCTTCAACACAAACCTCTCTTATATTTTACCAATGCAAGAAGTTAAGGAAATTAGTCTCCAGTCAGATTTTTCATTCAGCCGGGCAACCTTTGGGACTGGGCATATATTAGCTTCTTTCCATGTAGTTGGTAGAATACCCACTTGATATGAGGTATTGATCAGATGTGCTATGACTGGTGCCAGGTCTTCTGCATGGTTCTTGAGAAGCCAAGGAGGTATATTATCAGGGGGGTTGAACTCTGACCCCCCCCTCCCACTTACACACTGTAACCCGCACCAGTCACTTAGTGCACCACTGGACTGCCCACTACCTCAGTCAGTATTGAACTGACCCCACTCAACTACCTCTTCTGTCACTTTAAACAGCCTGATAAGCTATTTTTGCACTACACTCTTTATATCTGCACAGTTTTCGTTTTGTTAAGCTCTTTTTGCACTACACTCATATCTGCACAGTTTTGTTTTGTTTAGTTTTGTTTATTTAACCGATTTGCATTTCATCTGCCATGTGCCTTATGCCACTTAATCAAACTCTTTTTCTACAATGTCCTTATTTGTATATTTGTATAGTTTGTTTTTATATTTTAAACTGTATTTATTTGCATTCTACGTCTACTGTTAGTGTTTTGTTAACTGTATGCACCATGGGTCTGAGAGTCACGCAATTTCAATTCTCTGTATGTATGTGCTGTACATGTGGCAGAATTGACAATAAAGCAGACTTTGACTTTGACTTGACTTGCGTGTGTAGTTGTGTGTAGTTAATCATATTTAATAAGATTCAGGGCCGAGCATGGCAACCTTGAAGTACAGGTAAGTGTTCTCTACGTATGTGTGTGAATGTCTATCTTTGCAGAGAGAGAGCTCCAGGAGGAAATCGTCATTTGCCGTCAACCTGATGTCCAGGGTAACAGATATACGTCTCTGGAGAGACCTATTGCATCTGATCTCTGATCAATTGTCACCAAAATAATCACTAGTAGAGTTTTACGTCCATGTGTGGAGATTTTCTAAGTTTATCTACCAACCAGAATCTTGCTTACCTATGTATTGACGTAATTAGTGACCTCTGTTAGATATAGATGACCTCTGTATAACTATTGGTGTCTAGAACTTCTGCCTGAAACTGCAAACTATTCAGTAAATTTTTTTTTTTTTTTTTTTTTTTTTTTCAACTGAATCACATCTCTTGACTCCTGGTCTTCATTCAACACACCTGGTCCTTGGGTTTTAACTGTTTTCCCCAACAGTCATATGTTATAGCTTTCTTTGCAGTGGCATTCACATTTACAGAGCTGTCTGGATATGAGTAGTAAAAATCTCCACTTTTTTCTCAATATCCTCAGCTTCATACACAGGGGAACAATCTGTAATGGCCATACACTGAGCAAGGGCTTCTTTTCCTCCTTTGGTAACATGTCGACCCACTCTATATTCCCTCTTTGGGGCAGTCGTGGCCTAATGGTTAGTCAGGCTTGTAACCCAAAGGTCACGAGTTCGAGTCTGAGGTCCGGCAGGGATTGTAGGTGGGGTGAGTGAATGTCCAGTGCTCTCTCCACCCTCAATACCACGACTGAGGTGAGACCCTTGAGCACTGCTCCAGGTGTGTGTGTGCGCACTTGGATGGGTTAAATGCAGAGCACAAATTCTGAGTATGGGTCACCATACTTGGCCACAAGTCACCTCCTTTTCATAATGCTGTTTTTTAACCAATGGGACCATCAACACGGTGGAGTGATCACTTGAACCAACTGGAGCAAGCATGCTTGTAGCACTATAGTTGGTATCAAGATTCATTAAGATCAAGTCTAAGGTAACCTTTCCTCTGGTGTTTTCCTTAAGCTGTTTAAGATCTGGATGACAGCTAATAATAGACTTGATAGGTATTTGGTTAAAGTCTCCACAAAGGATTATGCCGGCTTGAGGTGATTTCATCTTTACAGTGCTGATAAGATAATCTACAGCTTCTTGATGCAGTTCTTTCTCGTTTGCCCAAGGTGGCTGACAGAATAATCCAATGACAAGGGACGAGACTGTCCTGGGAAGTAACCTTGGTTTTAGCTGTATCCACATCCACATACATATTCTATATTGTTTTGTGTCAGAGCGACCACTGATATTTATATCATTTTATGTTTGTATCTGCTACATTACAAAGGTCTCACTGATGTCCATTAAAAGCTGTCAGAATTTCATATTTTTGACATCTGGTGGATCCTGAATACATCAGTAGCATCTGTGGCAGCTACAGGAGAAGTTATTGATCAATCTTGGTTTAACACTGGAGCGTCACAAACACTGTGTCTGTGTAATCACGATATAAACAAGGTAAGACAGAGAGAATTTTGCTTTTAAATATATAAGCATGTTTAAGTATGTTTTATATATATTAGTCTGATTTCACCGATTAGTAGCATTATGGGTCAACAATTCCTGGTCATAAATGGCAGCAAGCCATCAAGTCTCCATGCTGAATAGTGAACCATCACAAAAACGTGTTAATCTCTAGATTCTGTGCTGTTTAATTTCATATTTTCTCATTAAAACAAATTGCTTGCTTGCGGCTACAGAGCAACCATGTCGAACAAATCATATGAGGTCACATTTTCAACGATGAGTGATGAGATGCAGCAGAACGCTCTACAGTGTGTATTTACAGCTGAGTATAAGTACAAAGAGTACAACGACATTGCTAAATACATTGCAAAGGTTAAAATGAGCTCCTTGATTTTGAATGGAATGTCTTGATAAGCTTCAGTTTATTCAGTATTTTAAAAATTGCGAGTTGAAATTGTGGAACTTTACTGTGTATTTCTTTAAAGGAATTTGACAGAAAGCGTCAGCCCGACTGGTTCTGCGTTGTAGGGAGCTTTGGTTGCCACCTTCCGAGCAAATATAATGTCTGCTTCCATGATGGCAACAAAGATATTCTGCTCTTCAAGCCTTCGCTGAGTGACAGCAACGGTTCAAACACATTTTATAATAAGTGTAAATGCAAACTCAGGGTCAGCTATTTTAGTTGTGGTGGCATAACACTGAAAAAAAGTCTGCACTATGGTGGTATGAATAAACTTTTTATGAATTTATCGTTCTCTGTGGGATTATTTGCTTTCTAAATTGAAATCCTACAGGGATCTATTTACTGATTTTCCTTGTATATTAAATATTAAATGGCACCTAATGCCTGTGATAGCATTAGTTTCATAGACTTACAAATAGAAAGAATTCGAAAGACTTAAAAACAACATTTTTCAATTTTATTTGTCTTCTGCGAAGGACAATAATTTTCCACCTTAGTTGTCTTTTTAACATCCTTATATTTAAGAACATAAATAATTTCTACTTTTGGTTAAGATAAGCATCTCCACCATAGACTGTGGCTGCATCCGAAAACTGAAAAATGCTGCCATTTCCAGGCATCAAGGCACATCCGAATCACTTGCTGTCTCATGAGATACCTTCATCTGATCGATTTTTGAAGGCAGCATAGATGTATCCTTCACTGCCTTTGAAATCCCACAATCCTGTGCGTTTCATTCCATGATGGGTGAGCTAAAAAATAAAGATGGCGACTGAAAGTTGTGTTTGGTGGTTAGTTTGTGTGCAAATGTTTTTTTTTTTTTTTTTGCACTTTTGATGTTACAGATGAGGTCAAAAGTTTACATCCCCCTATCAGAATCTACAAAATGTTTATCATCATCATGCAAAATGCATGTTTGCAACAAAATGCATATTATTTAGTACTGACCTGAATATAAAATATGTTTACATATAGTCCACAAGAGAAAATAATAGTTGAATTTATAAAAATAACCCCGTTCAAATGTATACATCCCCTTGATTCTAAATACTGTTGTTACCTGAATGATCCACAGCTGTTTTTTGTTTTTTTTTGGTTCAGTGATAGTTGTTCATGAGTCCCTTGTTTGTCCTGAACAGTTAAACTGCCCGCTGTTCTTCAAAACAAATTCTCCAGAAGAAAAAACCATGCAAAACCATGCATTAAGAGCCGGGGGTGAAAACTTTTTGAATTTGAAGATCAGGGTAAATTTAACTTATTTTGTCTTCTGGGAAATATGTATCTACTGTAGCCTCTGAAGGGCAGTACTAAATGAAAAAATGTGTTTAGGCAAAATAAGAAAAATGTAGGCCTACACATCTACATTCTGTTCAAAAGTTTCTGTTCACTGCGTTCGTTGCGTAGAATACACTTTGAAATTACTCAAATCTCAGCAAAGGATATAATCTCAAATATGTTCATTTAGAATTATTCGTAAAAATAATATAAACATTTAATATATATTATTTGTAAAAGTAATATAAACTTATTTAATTGCATATTTTTATTTTTAAGCATAACATTGAATTATTGAAAAGATACACATTTTTGAACAATTAGATTTTACTAGTAAAACTACACATTTAAGTTGAATGCTACTCTCTAAGGAAAGTCCATAAAAACAGGGCACAGTGTACTGTGTTAATATGAAGGAATTTTGTGTATTCATTTTTCACCAGCATTTTACCTGTATTTTAAATTACACCATAGAGTCACTTTTCAAAAGTTGATAAAGTTGCCAAATACATTTTAAAAATAGTTAAATTTGTTGCTAGGTGCTTTTTGAAAAGAAAGTTGCTAGGGTAGTCTAAACAGTTGCTAAATCTAGCAACAAAATTGCTAAATTGGCAACATTAGTTTATATAGTGTTATGTATATACATAATGAATGGTGTAGATATGTATATTCATATCTATCAAAGAGTATAGAGTTCTTTGTATCTATGACGCCTACCCTGCTGTCTTCCGGAGACTCCATTCTCTGTTGCTATGGACACCAGCGAAGCGTCTTAGGCGCAAGGCATGCCGGATTGAAATAAAATGCAGAGATACATTGCAGCGAGACTCTTGCAGAGCCGGCCAATCGCAGAGCCGGGCATGGCAGCGACAGCCAATGGGAAGTGAGAGCGGGAGGAGCCAACGGCCGTTGCACACCTACATTACGTTTGGTCAAGCACTCAGCGGGAGCATCACAGGCGCTGCGAGTGAGTCACTTTTCTCTCCGTCTCAACAAATCTGCACAGAAATTAAAGGTAAAACTTGTACTTTCATCTGTTGATTGCAGTTTACAATGCATATTAGTCTGTGGAACAAAATATCTTGTGTTTTTTTCGCTCGGAGTGAGCGATGTTGTGTCTAACGTCAGTTGCCCGTTTGCACAGCTATGTTTCAGCAACTGTCTTAAATATAAATTAAATCAATTATTAACGATAGGATTTGTTAGAATATAAACAAAAATATACGTAATTCTTTCATTTAACATTAAAAAAGGTGATGTAAAGTGTTTCTTATTTCTAAAAATAACCATGGCACCATTCATTTATAGTTTACTGATAAAAACAAGCATCTTAAAGGCACAATTGGGTTGAATAAGTTAAGACTATTTTGTTTAATCAACTGTAATCCATTAAAAGTTATATAAGCATAATAAGTGTCATAAGTTTGTTGTAATAATCTGTGGTGCTGAGTATAGTCTTATGCTCAGGTGACCATGGCAACAGTAACCTGGTGAAATAAGCCACGTGATGTTATGCAATAAAGATGGAATAAAGGCTGAGCATCTCATGTGCTGGTATTATATAAAGCCCGACTCTGACGCCCAGCCGTCTCTGAGCAGATGCTGGAGGACTGTGGGTTTGGGGCAGGGCAGAGAGCAGGATGAGCACTAGATAGGGTGCGTCACAGTTAGGGTGTTGCTCAGATCGAGCCCTGTTTAACTCCTTCATTCAGCATTAAGTGTCTCTGTGTTTCCAGATCCAGCATGTCGGACAGAAAGGCAGTGATCAAGAATGCGGATATGTCTGAGGAGATGCAGCAGGACGCTGTGGAGTGCGCAACACAGGCGCTCGAGAAGTACAACATCGAGAAGGACATCGCCGCCTACATCAAGAAGGTAAACGCCGCTTTAGTGGGCGGAACACTTTACAGGCCACAAAATATGAATTATTTAACATATATATGGATTTTATTAATTAAACGTACTTAATTAAAATAACCAAACTTAAATTGAATTAAAATATGCAGAAAACAAAAAACTAATTTTTACAAGTAGCAGACGCTTTTATCCAAAGCAACTTGAGGACAATAGAAACAATCAAAACCAAAAGATTATTAATTTTAATAAATATTGATAAAAATCTATTCATTTATTTATTAAAAATATATTTTTATTTGATCTTATGTATTTTATTGCATTTTAATTGTTACATTTATTAAAAATTGTGAATTATTGAAATGAATGAATTCTGGATATTTATTAATATGAACTGAACTAAAATGCTAAAAACATAAAAATCCATTTTAATTAATTTATTAGTTATTTATTAGATTTTTAATTTACATTTAAATTAATTTATTGATAAGTTAAATTAGTTTATTGAAAACAATTTTAATTTATTAATATTTGATTTTATGTATTTTTTTTAGCAATTTGTTAATTTTTAATTTATTTGAAAATATGATTTAAATATATATGAATATTATTAAATATATAATTAATACATTAAAATTGACCTAATTTAAAAAGTGAAATACATGCATACATTTTTATGCATTTTTTGTATTTTAGCATTTTAATTTAGATCATTTTAATTTATTAATAATTTTTATTATATTAATAATAATATATTAATTTGAATAATTTTTAGTCATCCTCTAAAATTGTTAATTGATAGTAAATGCTTTTATTGAAGCCGTCAGTTGACATTATTTCAGCTACCCCCCGATGGGAAAAATACTTCAGCAACCAATGCCACTGAAAAATTGTGAATAAAATAAAGTCTGCCTTTCACTCTGAAATGCAAACAGCATTTGGCATTGACTTTAAATGTATTGTTTCCTTGCAGGAGTTTGACAAAAAGTACAACCCCACCTGGCATTGCATCGTGGGGAGGAATTTTGGTAGCTACGTGACTCACGAGACCAAACATTTCATCTACTTCTACCTGGGTCAGGTGGCCATCCTGCTCTTTAAATCGGGCTGAGTGACGGCACCCATTCATTTCAACAGACCATTATGAACTGACTGTACTGAAGAGGCGAACCATTCCTGCTCTGGGACCTGCCTTCCTTCTCTCGGCTGCTTCTCCTTTCGTTCTGATTATTGTTTAGAAAAAGCCCGTGTGAGAGGGAAATGCCATAAAGAAACTTGTATTTATTTTTGTTTTCTATACACGGTTTGAGCGTTTTATGTCACCTGCGTTTTTTTAATTAAAGCAAAATGGTTTGGCTGTTCGCCTGGAGTTTCTTGTCTTCAGGATGTGAGAAGGTTGACGGTGTATAAGGATGCTGGAGTTGAGTCAGTGGTTCTCAAACGTTTGACTTCTAAACCCTCCACTGTCCAACACAATTTTCTCAAAACTAGGACACAGAAATAGTATTGAAGGAGGGAAAAAAAAAATAGATGATGATGTGTGTGTGTGTGTGAATTCTTAGTAAATATTAATAAATTTAAATAATTTAACAATTAAAAAACAAAAAGTAATATTTGATTTTATGTATTTTTTTTAGCATTTTAATCTAACATTTTTATTGTTAAATTAATATTCATTTAATAAAAACTGAATTGATGTGAATATTTTAAAACAATTAAAAAATATTACAATAATCTACATTAAAATGCTAAAAATAAAAAATCCAATATTATTAACACATTAAAATAATTTGATTATTTTAACAAATAATATTGGTTATATTAATAATATATATTCATTTGAATAATCCTCTACTAGTCATCCTTCATTGCTTTCCTCAGCTTTGTACCTTTACAATTTGCTGTGGATTTCCTGAAGTCTTAAGTCAGTTTACATCTAACAAACAAAGTTGTGCATCTTATTGAACATGAGTAAAAAAATTAATACAAGCCAGGCATAGTATTGACTCATGAGGAAAAATGGGTTTCAAGAAACATTCAGCTGACTCGTGCATTCATATAATTATGCCAATTATATTAAGAATGATCACACCTGCACAACAGAATAGAGGTGTAAACACTGCGCTCATTAAGCCTAAAAATACCCACCGAAGATGAAGCTCAAAGACCGATTTAGAATCAAAAGTGCCATTTCTTAAACAATTTACTATTTATTTTAATCTGACTGCAGGGAGACATTTGCAAAGCTGTTTTTAGGAAGCTACATCACACACAGATCTTATTTTTTTTAAAGAAATTTTAAAAAGAGACATTTTAAAAAAAATTTTCACAAACTAAAATGCAGAATGATTATCTGGTATGACACAAAAATCTGGGAAATAGTAATAAAATTTAATTAATGCAAAATTAATTAACAGAATTGCCTGTTTAAATGCACTTAAATAAACTTTGAAATTCCACTATTTACGCATTTTCTTATTGCATATTTTTCACTTTTGAAAACATCCAACTTTATTGGTTAATTACGTGACGTTTCGGCCAATAATCCAGGCCTTCATTAGACATCAAGAACAGCAATACCAAACAATGCTTTACACATTCTTGCAATGTATAATTTTTTTCCCCTAAATTCGTTTGGAAGCCACTCCCCTAATTGGCAGAGTAATACCTGTTGCTCATTGCAAGAATGTATAAAGCAATGTTTGGTACTGCTGTTCTTAATATCTGATGAAGACCTGGATATTGGCCGAAACTTCACGTATTTTAACCAAAAAAGTTGGATTGTTTCAAGAGTGAGTGCTGGCTTTTTGATTTTTGGTTGCACCTCCTCTTTTGATGGTAGAGCACCTTTTTTTTTTTTTGAACCATTTATTGATTGAATACTTTAGTTTTTTTTTTTTTTAATAATTCTTTATTGCCCATTAAAATGTCAAATCATGAATTTGTAATTATAGATTCATTTGTAAACAAATTTCTTAATGCCTATGATTATGATCAAATCCTTTGTTTTTGTTTTTTTACACACTTATAGACCTCCTTATGAAACAAAATAATGCAAGGAACAAAGCAGCACAGAAAGTGATCCAGGTTGATATTTTATTTGCATTTTAGAAAACCAGTTTGTGTGGATAGACTCCATTAGTCAGGGAGAATGTGCAGCGCAGGTATCCTTTGAGCTGAGGAACCTTCTTGATCAGAGGAAGCAGCTGAGAATCCACTGCTTTCTGGTCGGCCTTACGCTGCTCTGTCAACTGGTACTTCTACAGAACCACAAAACATAAACAATCAGGTTCTCCACTCAAATTCTCCACACAGAGTCCTGCTAAAGCATCTGATGAACTGGAATTGATCTAACGCTGGAAAGCCTGTTTTACCTCCTTCTCTGTGTCAAAGATCTCTCCCTCCTGGTGCTTGGGTCTCCTCAGCTTCTTCTTCTTGAAGTAGGCGTCGGTCAGCGTTTTGGGGATCTTCACGCTAGAGATGTCCACTTTGGTGGTTGTGGCGATGCAGAACTTCTGGTGAGCTCTACGCAGAGGCACTCTGTTCAGAGCCAGAGGACCTGAGAGAGACAAGAGATGATGTTCAATTATTCACTGCAACAAAACCCCTCCATCGCTTCAGCATCAGACGCCGATCACATACCTGTGACGAGGAGAAGACCGGTGCCCAGCTGCTTGAGGAAGACCACACGCTGCAGAAGGAAACACATTCTCTGTTAGTCCTCATATGAACCTCTGCTGCACATCAAAAATCAAGTGCAGCTTAACCCATCTGAGCAGAATTGAGTTCAGATGAGTGTTTGTGTGGGAGTAGAGCATCTACGTCTCACATGTAGGAGTTTCACTCATTGAGTCGGTGTTGATGTACGCAAGCCGCTTCAAACGGTGCATTGTTTTATCCCAAAGAGGCACAAAATCACTGTCACGGACTTTTACATTAAATGTTCCCTCCTGGTGGAATGACCTGCCCAACTTAAGGCTTCTAACACTAGCCTTCTCTATTCTTTTTTTATTCTATCAACTTGTTTTCATTTTGTTAGATGTGTATGTATGCATGCATAAACCTTGCTACCTGTACTGCGTTAAGCTAACTGATAATTGTCACACTACTTGCATATCATTGCTCTTTTGTTGGTTTTGATTGCTTGTATTGTCCTCATTTGTAAGTCACTTTGGATAAAAGTGTCTCCTAAATGACTAAATGTAATTGTTCTGAACACCGTGATTTGGAAACCACAGCATGCTGGGATTCCAGAAAGACGGATAGATGGAGATGCACGTGTACCTTTCCGCGGTGGCGTCCGGTCAGCAGGATCAGGACGGTCCCGGGGGTGATGGACTTGCGCAGTTTCCTGCGGTGCTGAGAGAAGGGCTTGATGCCGTGACTCCGCAGCTTACGGGGCACATCCTCTGTGGGGTAGTAACGGGGCTGGACACAAAACACCACAAAATGTCAACACAAATGCAGTAAATCTGGCTGCTATGAGAGAAACCAGACAAACCCTTTAAATCTGCATAGTATTTTGTAAATTAGGCTTCTAAAACAGTCATATCTTAATATTTGTATCATTATTTGATCAATAGCTTAATGAGTTAATGCACAAAAAGTTTTAAATGTTATTGTGCTGTTATACTATTACAACATTTACCCACTTTCAAATTCAAGATGAACTACAGAAAAAACACTGATGCAGAAAAAAAAAATCATTCATCATTAAACTTGAGAAAATATAATCCAAGAATTGCCAGCTTCAACTCCTTTGAATTCAGTTAAATTTGTTATAATTAAATTTTATTATTCGTTAATTCTTCATACCTTCTTGCATCACATTTTTAAATTTTCATTTGAAATTTCATTTGACCAGCGTAATGACATTTATTCCATAAAATCTAAAAATTTCCAGTATCAACTCCTTTGAAATTAATGGATGGATTCAATTAAATTCCTTAATATTTTTTTTAAAATTATTCATTATTTGTTTTTCCCCCCCCTCAACGCATCTCATTGGTTTTTCAATATTCATGAGAAATTGACTAATTACAAGAAATTTATAATAAATAATCTGAGCATTACCAATATCAAAGCTTCATAAATATTACTCAAATGTAAAAAAATAAATAAAAATTAATTCTTGCATAACTTTCACTTGAAGGATGATTTTTTCATTCTGCAATGGTTCATCAACAGACATGCTTGTTCATGTTTATCAACAAAATTCAGCCCCAAAAGTGTGAGATATGGGAAAGAATAAACAAGGCTAAAGACATATCACAAAAGTATTAAAGACAAATTTAACTAATAGATCATAAAAAAATCTGCATAAAGTCAAGTGTAGAGTTAAAACCAGGGCTGAAATGGTCACAAATGCAAAAGGTAAGTTTATGGTTATACATTTCTGTTCCCAAACAAATCTGAGTGTTTTTTGCTCACCAGTTTGCGCAGTTTGACCACACGGGTGCCTCCATTTTTGTCTCCACCAACAGTTTTGGTGACTGTGGAGGGAACCTTTTCCTTGATTTTCTTTTCAACCTGGAACATCAAGACCGTGTTAGAAAATACCTGGTGTGAGGTGAGATGTGTGACCCTACAGTGAAGACACAAACACTGACCTTCGTCACGGGAGCTTTAGTCTTCCTCTTGTACATGGCCCGGCGAGCATACATGGCCGAGCGGGAATAGCGGCCGATGCCCCGGACCAGGACAGGGTTACGGCTGCCATGCTTACGGGCCTTCTTCTTCTTATCGCCCTCAGCCATCTGAGAAAACACAGGAGTTATTAAAACATACATGTATACAAAAACACATACAACACTCAAGAGTTGAGCTGCTCTGAAAACAGGTCCATTATGAAAAGTACTATACAAATGAATAAATTAGACTTGACATCTCAACAGTGCTTTTCAACATCAGCACAACTATTCTAATTATACTCGCAAATCAATGAGAAGGCAGACAGTAATTTACATTAAAAATATTTCAACTGTTGCATATAGTGACTGTTAATCATGCAACACACTTAAATGAATCAACAAATTAAATAAATGTGTACATATATATACATTTATTTATATATATAAATAAATGTGTGTATATATATATATGTACTTCATTTCTATAGTACACACACACACACACACATTATATATATATATATATATATATATATATATATATATATATATATATATATATATACACACACACACAAACACGTATCTATATATATATATATCTCTAAACCCTTCAGCATGGGGCTGTAGTAACTCTACGTGACCTGATGTAGCATAGCTACCAGGCTAAAGCACATTCATGAACACCTGTATAGACTGACAAACACCATTATATAACGTATTAAACATTATATACACATGACAGCCCGTCGCGTACTACTTTACGGCGTTTAATGTGAATATAAACACAGAAATCCCGCTTCGGTTCACGGAGACCCGGTGTCAGGCCTCCGCGCACACTGAACACTCATAATGTTCGTAAAACACACACTACATACACAAATATTCACAGTTACTAGCACTATAGGTATCTTAAAACATTCATATATGATCCAGAGTGAGATTTTAAGATCAGATGAAACGGATTAATGCAGATTGTGTTTGGAGAAAACAGACACGAAAGCCACAGTTACCTTTAGCTAGGAAAAAAAAGACCGACATCCGGGCATTTGAGGTATATATAGTCGTGACGTATGACGCTCGTGGTTTTCGTCTTAAAGGCGCAGGTGCTTCTACGCGCCGCACGATGGAGTCGAGAGCGCCGATCATCGGGCGAGGAATGGAAATACTCCTTTGAAATGTCATTGTAAAGTTCTTTTATGAAATTGGAGATCAATTTGTATGTTGTAGAAAATAAATTCAAGCAATAAATTTGATTTAGAAACGGAAGGTCAGACTGCAATCATACAGTAGATTAGTTCAACTGATTATTTTGCTGCTGTCAATGCATGCAGTTTTTTTAATATCTATGCATGTGCTGTATATACATTCTATATATATATATATATATATATATATATATATATATATATATATATATACATACATACATTTTTGGGCGGTCAAAAGTTTGGAATGGTTAAGATTTTAAAATGTTTTTAAATGTCTCCTGCTCACCAAGCCTGCATTTATTTGATCAAAAAATTGTAAAATATTATAAATTAAAATAATCCGTTTTCTATGTAAATAGATTTTAAAATGTAATTTATTTCTGTGATCAAATCCAAATTTTCAGCATCATTACTCCAGTCTTCAGTGTCACATGATTCTTCAGAAACCATTATTTTAGTATATATCCACACTGTATATATACACACATTTTATTAACATTTTTAATCCCAGATACAATATTTCACGCTTATAATTTTGAAAATGGGTTACACTGACTTTATTTCTACGTAGCTACATGTGAAACATGTAACAAGATTGATTTAGAATCAGAAGACTAAAGGCTATTCTTAAAGTCATTTATTTAAAGAATCGTGGTGCATCCAAAGGTCAGAATCCAGATTTGTTACTGTAGTATGTATAACTCTACCTTTATATAAATACATCTGCAGGCCAAGAGAGAGAAAATGCAGTATTTTACAGCTCATTCTTTATTGATGAGAACAGTCAGAGCTCAGGTGAGTGAATCTGACAAGAATTCACTCACAACAATTTATCAACATTATACAAAACCATTTTCAGGTCCACAATCAAGAGTTTTAGTTACATGGAGGTGAATCACAATGAAGTATATTCAATTTCTGGACAACAGCTTATGTTAGATCAGGCACAGAGAAAAAAATAAGGCATGTTACAGCATCACTGTCCTGTAACCAAACATCTAACCAAACATCAAGCCAATCGTATGATCCTGAAGTCATTTTAAAGGAACAATCATCATGTGCAAAATAAACCATTATTACTCCACATCTGTGGACGGACACTTTTGTTTCAGACTTTGGGACGGTGTGAATTAGGTTTTGAATTTGACTGGATTTGTTCGCAGTGAGTCTCCTCAACATGTGTGTGTTAGTTTCTTTCAGTTTGTGTTTTCCAGGACGACGGCGATGCCCTGACCGCCACCGATGCAGGCAGAGCCGACTGCATACTTTCCACCACGTCTCCTGCGAACAGAGAATAGAATGACTTCAAGCAATATAAATACAGCAGTGCATGATCGGGATTATGCATCCTAAAAATAAGTCAACATAAAACACGGGACTGCCCCCTAGTAGTTGACCAAATGTTAGCCGATGAGAAGAAGCACATTTTAATTGGTTGGTCACAGGGAAAAAAACCTCCACAGGAAGTTGAGCAGATTGTTAATGCAGCTACTTGTCCATTGGCCTAATTATGTTTGCACTGATATTTCTCTTTTAAGTGTTTAAGTTTGCCATATATTTATTAATTTGTGTTTATTTATTTGTAATTTATTTATTTTTTACAATTTCATGTTTGTTTTATGAAAAGGCTGTTATTTATATGATAGGTTATTTATTGTATTTGCATCTCAGAAAAAACTGAATTCATGCATTTTTTTGCACTGATATTTCTCATATATTAATTTGTTTAATTTCTAGTTATGCCCTGTATTTAAAAAAATGAAATCTAAATATTTTAATATTATATTCTATATAATATTATATTTTATACTATTATATTTTTTCAATATATATATACTGTATTTCTTGAGAAAAGGCTGTTATTTATAGACATTTATATCTATATTTATTGATTTTACTTATATATATTTATTTTGTTTGTGTTCTGACATCAGAAAAAATGCATGAGTTTACATGCGATGTTGATGCTTTTGCACTAATATTTATCAGTTTGCTATACATTTATTTATTCATTCATTTATAAGTTTTAACATTTTATTTCCTACATTTTAAAAAGAAATAAAAATACTTTTTAAAGTTTACTTTTATACCAAAAGGTGTTTTATTTATATTTTAAAAAAGTTATTGTGTTGGTGTTACATTTTCTAGAAAAATTTATAATAAAGTAAAAAAAGAAAAAAATTCCTATTCTTACATCAAAAACAGAATGTACCCCTTGTTTCTTTGTTTAATTTATTTATTTTTCCCTTTTTCCTGTGTTTCTTATAAATAAAAATAATAAATAAATAAAAAATTACAAACACAAACAATTCCTTCTTCATAATAAAACGCATTAATGAATGATGCACCTGTGCATTAGGAAACTGATTTTATGTTGACGTTGAAGAGCGGCCGTATAAATCTGTGTCTTTACCTGAGCTCATGAACGAGGTGTGCAGTGATTCTCGTCCCAGAGGCCCCGAGCGGGTGTCCAATGGCGATGGCCCCTCCATTCACATTGGTCTTTGCAGGGTCCAAGCCCAAAGCTTTAGCCACGGCCAGATACTGAGGAGCAAACGCTTCATTGACCTGACAGATACATGAATCGGATACATGAAACTCTGGATCAAACCTGCTTGACCATCTCAGGAAACGTCACCACCTAAATGCATGAACAGTGTCAAAAGAAATAATAGAAACCCAGAGAATGTTATTATAATCTACCTCCACCAGATCCATGTCTTTGAGAGAAAGACCAGCTTTCTTCAGAGCTTCTGTGATGGCAGGTACAGGGCCTGTTGCATTTACAAAACATTATGAATGACTTCATGTATTATTCTTTTACACTTAGTGAGAAAAGTATGTTGGTGGACAGAGCCCTCACCAATGCCCATGATGCTGGGATCACAGCCTGAGGTGTGATAGGACACGATTCTAGCCAATGGGGTGAGTTTGTGAGCCTTCAGTGCATCTTCACTGGCTATGACCACAGCAGCAGCACCATCAGACACGCCCTGTGGGAGGAGCCAAAAGAATAATACAAAAACATGCAAATACACACTGCAAACCACAAAATGACTACAGTAGCACTGCTAATTAACATAATATGTAATATTATATATCAAAGTTTTACATACATATATATATATATATATATATATATATATATATATAGTTTAAGATAATACTGTATATTATTATCAATATATTTCACATACTGTATATATATTGTGTGTGTGTGTATGTGTGTATATATATATATATATATATATATAAACAAATATTATAACTTATTACACTTATATATATATATAAGTCAAAAGTTTGGGATCAGTAAGACTAATGTTTTTTAAAGAAGTTTCTTCTGCTCATCAAGGCTGATTAAAAATACAGAAAAAAATTGTTATTTTGTGAAATATTATTGCAATTTAAAATAACAGTTTTCTATTTTAATATACTTTAAAATATAATTTATTTCTGTGATCAAAGAATTCATTCTAATATATATATATACACACACACACACACACACACACACACATAATAAAAATAATAATTTATTAAAGTAATGTGAATATAATAAATATACACAATAACAAATATATAACAAATATGACAGTAATTATTTACAATTATAAATAATGTTGTTTAAAAGCACATCCTCTCGCTGACTTTTATTTAGTAAAAATCAGTTTGACCCACCGAAGCATTAGCTGCAGTAACAGTGCCTCCTTTCTTGAAGACGGTCGGCAGCTTTGCCATCTGCTCCAGTGTGGTCTGAGGACGGGGGTGTTCGTCAGATGTCATGGACACTTTCCCTTTCTTGGCCTTCACATCAATGGGTGCGATCTCAGCGTTGTAGTATCCAGCCTCATGAGCTGCAGCAGAGACAGATGTGTGTGTGAGTGTGAGCGAGTGTGTGTACAGGTTTATATATCCTGGTGGGGACTTAAACCTGAATACACACAGACTCACGGGGACTCGTGTCACGGTGGGGACCTAAATTGAGGTCCCCATGGGTACAAAAGCTTATAAATCATACAGAATGAGTTTTTTTGAGAAAGTAAAAATGCAGAAAGTTTCCTGTAAGGGGTAGGTTTAGGTGTAGGGTTGGTGTACGGCGATAGAAAATACAGTTTGTACAGTATAAAAACCATTATGCCTATGGAGAGTCCCTACAAGGATAGCTGACCAGACACGTGTGTGTATGTGCGTGAGCGAGTGTGTGTGTGCGTGTGTGTGTATATTGATGCAGCACTGGGCCGCTGTGAGGTCGATCCGCTCACCTGCTTTCCACCTCTGCTGGGTCTGATATGCGTACTGATCACAGTCCTCGCGGCTGATCTGGTATTTCTCTGCCAGGTTCTCTGCTGTGATGCCCATGGGCAGCTTTATGTTCAGATCTGTCAGTCCTGCCCACAGCGTGTCTTCCAGCTGACTCACACACAGACAAGAACTTTTATTCAGAGCCATTGAAGTCCACTTTAAAATCTTGCACAAAATATATCTGTGAATTTGAGTGTGTCTAAATATGCAGATGTTCTTAGCACTGTTTTGAACTAATATTATAACAAATTATTATATAGAATTATGTATTATAACTAGTGCTGTCAAAAGATTAATCGCGATTAATCGCATCCAAAATAAAAGTTTTTGTTTACATAATATATGTGTGTACTGTGTATATTTATTATGTATATATAAAGACACACACATACAGCATATATTTTGAAAATATTTACATGTATGTACATGTATATATTTATATTAATATAAATTATATTATACATAAATATATTTAATATATAAATATAGAAATTTTTCTTAAATATATACATGCATGTGTGTGTGTTTATATATACATAATAAATATATACAGTACACACACATATATTACGTAAACAAAATCTTTTATTTTGGATGTGATTAATCGCGATTAATCTTTTGACAGCGCTAATTGTAATATTAATATTATTTGATATTAATTACCTTTAAATTAATATATTATTACCTTTAATTTAAAATATATTATTTGCTCTTATACTGACACTTCCAACATTGTATATATTGTCTATTTATTTTGTTAGATATTTTTTTAAGTTTTAAAAGCAATGATTTTCCATAACTTTTGCTCATTTGTCATCACTACATAAAAATAATGTAATTGCACTCCCTTTAAAGCCAATTAAATATTTCGAACAGAGCACAACTAGAAAAATTTTAATTCATTATTGGAGCCTCCAAATTAAGTTCAGAATCAGTGGACTTTAAATGAAGCGTCTGATCTTTACCTTCAAATCCACTCCAAACTTGGTCCCAAAGCGGATGTTCCTGACGGCGTAAGGCGCTTGGCTCATGCTCTCTGAGCCTCCACACAGGACGACCTCTGACTCTTTAAGGCAGATCTCCTGCAGCACAACACACACCGATCAGCACCTCATCTGAGGAGACTGCTGGGCCGTTTTGGTTTCGTTTAGAGCTCGTACCTGTGCTCCGTTGATTATGGCCTGGAACCCGGAGCCGCAGAGGCGGTTGACGGACAGCGCTGGCACTGGGATGGGAACGCCACACCGCAGACCCACGTGACGCGCGATGTACGGGGCGTCTGCAGAGCTCTGGATCACAGACAGAGAGAATATCGACACAAATGAACTTCAGAAGACCGGGATTTCTCTTGTTTTATTAGACTGATTTGTGCAAAAAATGTAAAAAACATTTTTTCAAAGATCAGTAGTAACATTATACTGTGATCACATGTGACGTGCTGATCTCTAATTTGTTGGGATATATGATATATTGGTGAACATACACTGTAGGTAGTGTCAAATTAGACCAGGGTTATTATGGATAGATAAAACTAAAATTGAAAACTAAAATCATAAAAAGAGATGCTCATTACTTGAAATAAATGTCAACTAAAATATGAACAACTTTTTATATTGCCAAAGCAAAATATGTCATTTTAATTTAGTCTAACTTGATGTATGAAAATAATGAAACTAAAACTGAAATAAAAATTACATATACATTTATTAATAACATATAAGACATGTACTTCAAAAACTTTTAAAAATGACAAACAAAAATGTATTTAAATAAAATGAAAATGAAAACAGAAAGTAGAAAAATAAAATCCGATTCAAAATATTAATAAAATCTGTAATAGTATCTCAATGATACCATAACACTGAGTTATTCTAGATTAATAATAAATCAAAATTGATCGATATTGTAACTCTTTTCCATGGCATGTTGAAAAAATATTATGTTTTGATGCTCAATTTTACTTGCATATAGTTACTTGCATGATTTGTATAACAGAAAAAAAAATATATATATATATAATTAGTGTTATTTTATTTTTTTTTTAACTATAAGTATATAAACATATTTCTGTGATCTGAAAAAACAGTTAACGCCAATGCGAAGGTGTTTCTAATGCAGCGTCTATGAGACGGTAAATTTGACATCGTTCTCTCTTCTGACTGCCGATATCAGTCTCTGTCAATTTTGTCCTTTTATTGAAAGTCATGAAAGTCAAAAACACTATCATGGAGTTTTTCTTTTGCTACTTGAGCAAATGGGAATGCAAAAAAATGGGGGGGTCAGGACCCTCTCATCTGAGGGTTGTCCCCTCTAAAAATATCATTACAAACCACTCTGTGTATTGTAAATAATATAATGGACATATACTTAAAATAATTGTATAAGTATTAAAACAATATAAATGCAAAAAAGTCCCTCCTCCCTTGCCTCACAGTGGTTTGGTCCACTGCCTGCTTTCCCCTTTACCTCACCAACACACACACACACACACACACACACACACACACACACACGAGTCCGGTGGAGAGAACAGAGTGCTTCAGTAGTTATGTGTAAGTGGGCTGTCAAGGATATTTTATTCACTTTAAACATCAGATGAAGTGATTCTTTCTCTTAAATACAGATGACGCTGGATCATTAATAAATTAGTCCGATGTATTTGTCTATGAGCGATTATAAGGTTACCTAGCTTAGCTTGTTTAATACCGCAGCTTGTCTCCCACTACAACTAACACGGCGATAACAAGCCTGTGTGTGAACTAATATTAGGCTAATACTGTAGACCTTCCGATGAGTTGGGTTTTGCTCAATATGATGTTAAGTGCAGTGGGCTTGCAGCGGTTGAATATCTAAATACGAGACATCCTCAGCCCCAGACGAAACCTAAAATACCATGTGGAGGATGCAAAATAATTTAATAATTATAATATGACCGTGTGGTGAACCTATGAACCAAACTCATATTTAAACATGGTCTGCATGCTGTGTACACACATCTATCCTTACAAGTACAATTTTGGCTGTATTATTTGTGTCCCCTTCAAAAATTGATCTTGAGAAATTGTTTATTGTCCCCCCCTACTGTTAGATGAAATTTACGCCCTTGATGATTCCTATAATGCGTGTCCCTAGTCGTTCAGTCTCTCACCTGGATGACGTTTCCCACGATGACACTGTTGACCAGCTCAGGAGCCACGTTCCCCGCAGCGAGAGCCGCTTTAGCGGCGTGTTCGGCCAGATCCGTGGCGCTGTGCTCCTTCAGAACTCCTCCATACGTCCCAAACGGCGTCCTCTTAGCCGAGACGATGAACACACCTACACAAACACACAGAAGAGAGAGAGACGGTCAGCACTGCAAAACATGCTTTTCTTACTTCGATTTTTTTGTCTTGTTTCCAGCCAAAGTATCTAAAAATTCTTAAATCAAGAAGGATTTTCTAGACAAGTAAAAATTATTGTCTTGTTTTCAGAAAAAACATGTCAAAATTAAGTGCGTTTTTGCTTGAAACAAGCAAAATAATCTCCCAATGGGGTAAACAAAATAATGTTGTTTTCTGTTTGAAATAAGATTATTTTGCTTACCCCATTGGCAGATTATTTTACTTCTTCTAAGCAAAAACTCACTTAATTTTGACGTTTTTTTCTGAAAACAAGATAATAATTTTTACTTGTCTAGAAAATCCTTCTTGATTTAATAATTTTTAGATATTTTGGCTGGAAATAAAACAAAAAAATCTAAGAAAAGCATTTTTTGAAGTTTCCTGCTGTTAATGTACAGAAAACGACACTTTATTATCCAAAATATAGACATTATTGCATTATAACCAACGTGCACAGATTATACATTAAAATAGATAATGCCAAAGAGTAAATATTACAAGAGTAAACAACAGATTATAATGTGTCTCTGACCTCACCTTTAACCTAATTCTGTCAGTAATGACTTTTATACATAGTTTGCTGAATTTGATGTTTAAGTTTTCTACAGAACAGGCCACTTATATTTACTTCTGTTTTGAATTGTAATGAGGATTTAAACTAAAGCTTTGAATCTCTTACTAATTTGCTCAATAAATGTGACATTTTAATAAAGAGTAGACTAACTATGCACCTATTAATATTTTAGAGCTGTTTTTTACTGGTAACGAATAAATAAATTCAAATATGAAACAGAAGGAAAGTATATTAATAAAAGTGACATTGAAGTTCAAGAGCAGTGCAAAAAAAAAAACAAGCGCAAAACCAAAACAAACAAATCATTCGACAGGTTCAGTATAATGCATTATTTCAAAGTAAATATATATATATATATAAAGTTTGTTTATTTACCTCTGAGGAGAGACATGATCGTGATCGTTTGAGATTCACAGCGACTGACAGAAACACACCGCGCTGACCTTTCACCCACTTACCCTCAACATTCACTTCACAACATTCGACAAACCTCTCAAATGCAAAATAATGTCTTCCTTTTCACCTAACCGTACATTTTAAAATACCTATGTAATAAGTATGATATTTAATTATACTGGTTATCGTTCGAAGATGAAAATACATTAATACGGAAAGTGCGTCTGTAATAGCGGAAGTGTTTTTACCCTGACCTCCACATTGGGCCACCGTGTAAAACACGTTTTAATTCTGCAGAATTTATGCATGTGAAGTCGATATTTCTGTAAATTATGGCGGGGATTGTGTTTCGTACTGCAAGCCGAATTATATCTAGTCAAGTATCATGGTACGTATTTGGCTTTGCGCATGCGATTATATCAGTATATCTGTCATAGAGGTCATTATGATGAAGATGATGATGATGAATAACTCTTTTACAGCAGCAGCAGCTCTGTGGTTTCTGTCAGACACAGTCACTGGTTCACATCAATGCTTTCCCTGAAAACCTCTATGCCACTGAGGTCAGTGCAGATACAAACTATTCCCTTACATAAATCACCATACTAATTTACCATAACATGTTTTGCAAGATATCGTTTTTTGTTTATATATATATATATATATATATATATATACATATACATATATATATATATATATATATATATATATATATATATATACATATACATACATACACACTGCCCGCTCAAAAGTTTGGGATCAGTAAGTTTTTTAATGTTTTTTAAGGGAGTCTCTTCTGCTCATCAAGGCTGTATTTATTCGATCAAAAATACAGAAAAAACAGTAATATTGTGAAATCTTATTGCAGGTTCTAATATTGGTTTCCTATTTTAATATACTTTAAAATAGAATTTATTTCTGTGATCAAAGCTGAATTTTCAGCATCATTACTCCAGTCTTCAGTGTCACATGATCCTTCAGAAATCATTCTAATATACTGATTTATAATCAATGTTAGAAACCGCTGTGCTGCTTCATATTGTTTTTTGGAATGTGATATTTTTTTCTTTAATTTTTTGATGAATACAAAGTTAAAAAGAGCAGCATTTGTTCAAAATAGAAATCTTTTCTAATAACTTTGACTTTTTATTCATTTAACACATCTCTCCTGAATAAAAGTATTAATTTCTTTAAAAAAAAAAGAAAGAAAAAATGTACTGACCCCAAACTTTTGAATAGCATTGTATATTGTAACACAAAATTTCTTTTTTTAAATAAATGCTGTTCTTTTTATTAATCAGAGAAAATCTCACAGGTCCCAAAAAAAAAAAAAAAAAATGTGTCACTGAAGACTGAAGAAATGATGCTGAAAATTCAGCTTTGATCACAGAGATAAATTACATTTTAAAGTATATTAAAATAGAAAACTGTTATTTTAAATTGCAATAATATTTCACAAAATAACATTTTTTTTTTAACATTTGTAACGGTGTTTCACTGTAATAAATGCATAAAAAATGTTTCTTATACTCCACAGAGCAGAACCCAAGAAGAAGAAAAAGGTGGACCCGCGCCGAGAGATAATTATGAAGGAACGTCTGAAGAAGAAGCTCAAAAGGCTGGAGAAAGTTCCACCAGAACTGATTCCCATCGAAGACTTTATTACACCAGCCAAGTGCTTTGATGAGACCAGGTAAAAAATAATACATCCATAACTACACCACCAGTCAAAAGTCTGGACACACCTACTTTATTTTTTACTATTTTATACATTTTAGAGTACTAGTAAAATCTATGGATATGTGGAAATTATATTTACTATAGGTCAAAAGTTTGGAATAATTAGGATTTTAAAAATATTTTTAAAAGTCTGTTCTGCTCAACAAGACTGCATTTATTTGATCAAAAATGCAGTAAACAGAAATAATTTTATAACTATATGAATATCTGTTAAACTGTAATTTATTTCTGTGATCAAAGCTGAATTTTCAGCGTCATTACTCCAGTCTTCAGTGTCACATGATCTTCAGAAATCATTCTAATATGCTGATTTGCTGCTCAAGAAACATTTCTGATTTTTATCAGTTGAAAACAGTTGTAAAAGTAAGTGTAAAACATTTTTACGCTATAAAATAACTGTTTTGAATTTGAATGTGTTAAAATGTAATTTATTCCTGTCATGACTAAACTGTATTTATCTGATTCAAATAATTAAACAAAAAGCATCAAAGTATCCTGAAAAAATATTATGCAGAAAAAACTGTTATCACCATTAATAATAAGAATTACTACTACCGTTACTAATAACTGAGCACCAATAATAATTAAGCAGTAAATCAGCATATTAGAATGATTTCTGAAGGATCGTGACACTGAAGACTGGAGTAATGATGCTGAAAATTCAGCTTTGATCACAGAAATAAATTACATTTTACAATATATTCATGTAGAAAACAGTCCTTTTTAAATTCTAAAAACATTTCACAATATTACTGCTTTTACTGTATTTTTGTGCAAATAAATGCAGCCTTGATGAGCAGAAGAAACGTCTTTCAAACACATTTAAAAAAAATCTTAATTATTCTAAACCTTTGCCTAGTAGACACAAAAAATTTGATTTTAAGAAAATGTCTTACATGGTACAAAGAGAGGGATGGGGGGGGGATAACTGAAAAACAAACAAGGGTGGAACCTCTTATTATTGTGATTAGGCCATTTGAACTGAATTAATCTAATGTGTGCTCCAGGATCCGTGACGCTCCTAAACTCTCTTTTGAGGAGAGCGAGCGCAGAGCTCTTCTGCTGAAGGAATGGTCCAGATACAAGTACGCCCAGCACCAGACGGAGATGAACACCATCAAGGAGGCGCTGGAGGCCCAGAGACAAGCGCTGGACGAGCTGAAGCTGGAGTCAGAAGAGCTTTATGAAGCAGCGGTCAGACCAGATATGAACTTATTCCCTTTCCAGCATGAGGGGCCCAGTTACACACCCCCCATTACAAACTATGAGGCTCCAGAAGGCAAATACAACGACATTACTCGAGTTTACACACAGTGAGGTGAGCTTGAGCATGAAACAAGTGTTTTCTGGTCTGATGAAGAGCAGCGGTCAGAAACATCAGAGAAATGGACTGCGAGAAGAACGAACCAAATTAACTTTATTTCCATGTTGTGAATCATTTGTTATTCATGTGTTAATCATCATTAAATCATGTTGCAAAGGAATATTTGTCAACACCCGTTACAACACAGGTTGTGTATCTGGAATACAAAAAATAAATTTTTTGCAATTCTTGATGTGGCCTTTAAATCATTTGTTTCCTTATTTATACCTTTGGTTACACTTTATTTTAAGGTGTCCTTGTTACAGTGTAGTTATACATTTAAGTACCGAGTAATATTAATTAACTACATGTACTTACTATATGGTTAGGTTAAGGATTAGGGTTACTTGCATGTAATTATGCATAATTAATTGTTATAATATGTAACGTGTAACAAGGACACCTTAAAATAAAGTGTTACCATGCCTTTATAATGGTTTCTAGCTTCAGGCCAGTGATTTCAATGACTTTTAGTTGGGCAGTGTCACAGTGGGAAGAATTCAGAAAATTACAAATAAATTCACAATTACCCATTTACTATCATTTCTGATTTCTGTAGCGCAATAAATAAGGTCTCCAGTGAAACAATAAAGGCCAAACTCTTGTAAAAACATCCACAAAAAAACATTTATCATTGCATGTTTTCATTTATTAACACGTGTACAGAATTAAAAGACCTTTTGATTAACAAAAGATGTGGCTTTGTGATATTTTAAATGGAAAATAAACAGAAGTAGGATAATATTCCTTTCTTATTTGTGCTATACTGACTTTCTCCCCTAGTAAAAAAGTAATTATTTAAAATACATTTATTTCACACTAAGTATAGTTAAAATCTATTAACATATTTACTGACATAGCAATTGAGACTTTGAAAATTATAATTTAACTTTATTTGGAGTACTACTTGTGCACAATGTACATTTCTTAATATTAAACCTTAAATGTGTTTTAATGTCTCTATTGATGATTGCATGGTGGTCTTTGAATAATATCGGTCTTTAAATGCAAGATATTTAAAGTGTACCTGAAGTATACTTGCAATAGTTCCACTTTAACACAATCAGATAACTTCAGTATGTCTTCAGTTGGACTTCAGCACAATTAAAGTGCATTAAGCACAACATTTGTTCTAATACAGCAGGCTTTAAGTATACAAGTTTAGTACAATTGCAGGGTATTTTATTAAGCACATAAATATGTTAATGTATTTGTAGTATACTTAGCATGAAATAAATGTATCTCAAATACATTTTAGTATATTTATTTTTCACTAGGGTCATCAAATGCTTATGCTTCAACGTTCACTCAAGACGTTGATCAAGACTTTTTAAGCTGCTTTGCACTGAGCACCAGGAAAATCAGATCTACAACAGAACAGAAATGCATCAGTCCAGGAGAGGTAGTGTGAGGAGATTCCCAGCAGAAGTTCATGCAACTCAAGTACTTTCTTGCATCATAAATAGTCCTTTACGGCTTTATGAGTCCTGTGGTTTGCCCTGGTTGAGCGGCAGGTGCCAATCAGCCGGAGGCGTCTGTCGAAGCTCCCAGACCGGAGTGAACTTCCTCTGCTCAGCGTCTCGCTTCCTCTCGCTCTCCTGGAGGGATTCCTAATGGTGCATATGAGATGATAGATGAGTAGAAGGAAAACTAAGTGATTAGTGGCCAGAATAAACAGCAATGTGGCCCCGGACCTAAAACTAAAAGCGACACACGGTCCTACAGCGGTCTAGACTCACCTTGGCGTGCGTGCTGTGGTTTTTCTCCCACTCTTTGCAGGTGTTATAGTCTTCTTTCCACTGCTGGCAGTCTGGTGCTCTGCCGTAGGTGTAGTATTCATGGAATCTGTTAAATAAACTCTTGCAGTGCTTGAATTCACACCAGTAGACGTCACATGAACGTGGTGGCTGTGGACAAAATGAAAAATATATTCTTTAAAGGAACAGTTCATCCAAAAAATTAAAATGACTCACATTCAGGTCATGCAAGATGTAGATGGGTTTGTTTCTTCATCAGATTTGGAGAAATGTAGCATCGATTGTTCACCAATGGATTCTCTGCAGTGAATGGGTGCCGTCAGAATGAGAGTCCAAACAGCTGATAAAAACACAATAACCAACACCACTCCAGTCCATCAATTAATGCCTTGAGAAGTGAGAAGCTATGTATTTGTGAGAAGCAAAGACGTTTTTTTTTTTTCTTCAACCAGTTGCTTCTGGGTAAAATAAGAGTCCATAATCCATAAAAACGCTTCATCCAGTGAAAAAGTCATATTTTCTCACTGGAGGAAGTGTTATTATGGATCATGGACTCATATTTCAGCTAGAAGTCACAGTTTGAAGTTAAAACATCTTGATGGATTTGTTTCTTACAAACATTTAGCTTTTGTCTTCACAAGATGTTAACCGATGGAGTGGTGTGGATTATTGTGATGTTTGTATCAGCTCTCATTCTGACGGCACCCATTCACTGCACAGGATCCATTGCTGAACAAGTGATGGAATGCTACATTTCTCCAAATCTGATGAAGAAAAAAACTCATATTCATCTTGGATGACATGATATTTTAATGTATACTGTAGTACTTAAAGATTACACTTGGAAAAACTCCTATCACTGTACCATGGTATTGCCACAGTACTTTTTTTGTAACTGTACAATATTTATGAAGAATTACCAAGGTTTTACCGAATAAAAACATGGTAATACCATGGTATTTTTTGTTAGCGTTCGTTTCAGTTGAATATGAAATCCCGAGTACACAAACATCGAGGTCTGACAGCGCGAGGTTAACTACACTTCACTAAACAAGTACACTTTAAAAACGTGACATTACCCTATATTTACAATGCAACCGCAAAACGAATTACTTAATCACCATTTAATGAAAAATAGAGAGATAAAGTACTCAGACTGACCCTCCAGTTTGAGCGTGACCCTGCCATACTGCGCGCGCGCGCTCTTCTCTGGTGATCTCCAGCGCGCTCGCGATCAATGTTTTAGTTCTCCACTGCCATCTACTGACAATGTCAAATAGATTACTATTTGAATATAAATTTAACATAAATTTAATATTTTTTTAAATTAGACTTTAATCCTGTTCACATGCTATTTACGCGTTTGCGTTATATGTTAATGCTTAATATGTAGTGTATAAGAATGATCGATACGCGTCTTCCAGACTTTTATTTTGTAGTCAGGCGGAAGTGGCAGCGAGCACCGGCGGATTGTTTAGGCTACAGCGGTGTCTAGCAGTTAGTTAGAAGTAAAGTAAATCGGTGTGAGGTAAAAAGACTTTAATGCCTCCAAAATGCCCTCTGAAAGTCTACGATGGGAAACTATAGAAGCCCTGAAAAACTCATCGAAGGGGAAACTCAAATACAGTCCAGACTGTATGAAAAATGGGGAGGTAAACATGCTGACAAACTGAGAAATATTAACGCCTTATTTAGCTCATATTTTATCATTATGGAGTTTTAACACCTTTATTACTAATTAAACGCACCGTGCTGCTCTTTGACATGTATTTCTGATATTATAATACCAAGGGATAAGAATATAGCTAGGCTACATGTTTATATCAGAATACCATGGTATTATTATGTGATACGATCACTGTACCATGGTACAGCCACAGTACCTAGTTATAGGTCTTACTCTGCTAGAGCCATAAATACATTATATAATAATAATTATGTTAATTTAATAATAAATAAAACTCAATTTATAGAGAACTTTTCACATAGGTATTAAAGTATTTTACGAAGGATTAAAAACATTATTCATAAACAAGAATAATGTCAATAAATGTACTTCATTCTTCTCTATTATAACACTTTATGATGGAATGGTGATCTTTGTTGGACATTTTAGCTCTTATTTAACTAAAACCAAAATTCAAAGTGTTCGTTTATACTAAAACTTTAAGTAGTTATGGAATATTTTATAAAGGAATCAAATGCTGAATAAATGATTTAATCGAGTTAATCTTTATTTCTTCTAACCCTGATCTGTTTTGCAGGATATTCTGGCGGGCTGTATGGAGGTGTCCAGTCTGTCTCCTCTCTCAGGACAGATTCTGAAGAGACTGAGTCCTCGTCCGCTGCTCAAGACCCGCTCTCTGTCCTCATGTGTTCGTGATACGAGTCCCGAGATTTCAGAAGATCTTGCTGCTGGCGCTTCATTTTCCCAGACGAGTCCCAGACAGATTTCATCTCCCACCTCTCCACCTCCGGTCTCCATCCACGCTGAGGAGGATGACCAGGTGATGTCCTCGCTTTTTAAGCTTGATTTTGTGCATTTACATTCGTTCATTAGTCAGACACTTATTCATTCTGAAGAGACAGTAATTTAAGTGTTGCAAAACAAAGTTCCAGAATCGCTCGTGAAAAGTATGAGCTTGAACAGAGATGTAAGTGTGCAAATTTCATTGAGCACTTACATAACAACTTTGAACAACTTTATTGGGAACTGCAAGATAATTTGTGGTTTAAGTTGAATTGTAATAATTAGTCTTGTTTGATTAACAGATTTGGTCATCGGCCACCCTGCTGTCTCTAATACATATTCATGATTGTTCAGTTTCTTGCTTGAGTTTGTGTTGGCATATATGGAAGCCCGTTTCCGCCACTGAATAAAAAATAAAAAAAGGTTATTGCGACTTTTTATCTCACAATTCTGACTTTTTTTCACAGAATTGTGAGATATAAACTAGGGCTGCAACTAACGATTATTTTGATAATCGATTAGTTGGCCAATTATTTTTTCGATTAATTGGATTTAAAAAAGCTACATTTTCTTCTTTTTTTATCAAACACTTCCGCATTCTGCCCAATGTACTTCAAACAAACGTGCAAACTGAATGCTATGAAAACATACAGTGCTTAATTTATTAGACCACCTGTCATAATAAAGAGAAAACAAATATTTTAGGAATCTGTCAAAGAATTTTTTAAATCTAAAAATGTTATTGTCATTTATTGGGCAAATAACAAACTGAAACAACTAAATATTTATTCACATAATAAAAAAATAGCCTCCTGCCTTTCATAACAGCATGCATTCTTGCTGCCATTGTTTAGCTACTTTTTGACTGTAATTGGGTATCTGAAAAAATCTTTCATAGATCTTTCATTCTTTCATAGATAACAGAAATAATTATATTATAGAATTAGAAATAGCCTACTGTTACTAAAGAGCTTAGGGATATTGTAGGACTAACCAATACAGATAGCAAAAAAATGATTTCAGTAAACACCAATACTGTTAGTTTAGAGCAGCAGTGGCACAAAGCTTACATTATTTGTTATAAACCTTAAATACATTTGTTTTAATACATTTGTTAAGCACTGTATAAAGGCCTATAGTTTAAATCTCTTCATCAAAAATTAAGATAATAATAAAGATAATAAAGATGAATAAAAACACAAACTCAGTGTTAACCAACTTTTTGATCACAGTCACGTTTACTGTCATTTCTTTATCCTGTAAAAGGCGGCTATGAAGCGTATGATATTTATATTCAGACAACAACGCGGTTATCCATTTACAGTTCCTACTCTCATAAAATACGTGCACTCCATGTTGACTTTTAAACCTTAATTTAACGTTCAACAACAGATATTTCGGCACAATGAATGTTTTTGCGCTGAATATTAATCCCTCTCTGACGCGCGTTCACGCGCTCGAGCTCATTCAGTAAAGATTTAAACTTAACACAGACTGTCAGGACGGAACTTTATGCAAAAATGGAAATGCTCGCGTGAATTTGTGACATTTACAGATAAGGATATGACTGTAAACTGAACGTTTTTGCGCTGAGGACGCACACGCATCTATCAAAGCGCCTGACAGGGCAAGCCATTACGCTAATGCATTAGCTTAAAGCTTAAAATAAAGATTTCTCATGTTTTGTGCAGCTTGGATCACGTAACTCTCCCGCAGCATCTCATTCTGTTTCCTTCACTATTTTCAGATGTATTTTGGCCACAGAAATGCGTTATTCAGTGCTGTAGCGTTAATTTGACGCGACCGGCTGAAGTTGGACGTGTACTCTGAGCAGACCGGACTAATCGGTAAAGAGAATCGTTGTCGATGATTTTCATTATCGATAATAATCGATTTTATCGATTAGTTGTTGCAGCCCTAATATAAACTCGCAATTGCGAGATATAAAGTCAGAATTTCGAGATATATAGTCAGAATTACGATTTATAAAGTCACAAGTGCAAGATAAAAACTCGCAATTCTGACTTTTTTTTCTCGCAATTGCGAGTTTATAGCTCACAATTCTGACTTTTTTTTCTCGCAATTGCGTGATTTGCGTGCAGAATTGCGTGATATAAACTCGCAATTGTGAGACAAAGTCGCAATTCTGAGAAAAGAATTTTTTCTCAGAATTGCGAGTTTATAGCTCACAATTCTGACTTTTTTTCTCGCAATTGCAAGTTTATATTTCACAGTTCTGAGAAAAAAAGTCAGAATTGTGAAGAAAAAAAGTCAGAATTGCGAGATATAAACTCGCAATTCTGAGAAAAAATTCTTTTCTCAGAATTGCGACTTTGTCTCACAATTGCGAGTTTATATCACGCAATTCTGAGAAAAAAAGTCAGAACTGTGAGATAAAAAGTTGCAATTAACGTTTTAATTTTTTATTCAGTGGCGGAAACGGGCTTCCATAGGCATAGGAGTGCAATACTGATTTTTCCGGTTTTCATGCATTTTTGATCTCAGAAAGCAGAAGAAATAAAGGAGGATTCTGTTGTGAGTCCTGTTGCAAGCTCACCTCCAGTGATTTCCGTCCTGTCGCCCAGAGCCACACAGATGGCCGGCTGCATCCGCATGTGTGAGCAGAAACACAAGGCCAAAGCAAAGGTACCACATCTGGAACTATTGGATGAAAATGTTTTTGTACACTAATTTTGTTTTTGAAAGCATATTTTTATTCATCAAGGATGCATTAAATTTATCAAAAATGACAGTAAAGACGCTTATAATGTTTCAAAAGATTTTTATTTCAAATAAATGCTGTTCTTTTGAACTTTCTGTTCATCAAAGAATCCTGAAAAATAAAATGTATCATGGTTTCCACAAAAATATGAAGCAGCACAAGAGTTTTCAGCATTAATAATAATCAGAAATGCTTCTTGAGCCGCAAATCAGGATATTAGAATGATTTCTGATAGGGCTGCACAATATATAACATGCGATTGTCATGCGCATCTCGTCAGTAAAGCCGGTTCTGTGATTATTAATAATCACCTGTTTTCAAATGGAGCGGCATTTAATACACAGAGCCGTAGTTCACTGACAAGCTACGCAATATCACGTTCTATATCGCAGGCGATTCAGCTGCGATTCTGAGCACGAATTGCATAACGTGTCGGTGAACTACGGTTCTGTGTATTAAATGCCGCTCCATTTGAAAACAGGTGATGGAGATTTATTAATAATCACAGAACCGGCTTTACTGACGAGATGCGCATGACAATCGCATGCGATATATCGTGCAGCCCTAATTCCTGAAGGATCATGTGACTGGAGTAATGATGCTGAAAATTCAGATTTGATCACAGGAATAAATTCCATTGTACAATATATCCCAATATAAAACAGTTAGTTTAAATTGTAAAAATATTTTACTATTTTTACTGTATTTTTGATCAATTAAATGCAGCCTTGGTGAGCAGAAGAGACTTCTTTCATTGATGCATGTAATGCATGTGAGTTTTCTCTCACAGGCGGAGCTGAGTCTCAGACAGGAGCAGCAGGAGCGGCTGGTGGCCACAGCTGCCAACTGTGAGTCTGAGCAGCTCAAACGCTATGAGGAGTTAATGGAGCTCAAACAGAGACAGGAGTACCAGAGTATGAGAGACATGATGGAGAAAGAGTAAGGGATTTCTGAACTGTTCATTCTAATTTACAAGTTAAGATGATTACATACATTACATGTGTTTGAATCATGTGCTAAATTAGTTGTTTAAGCAGTGTTTTGTGTTTAAAGGACACAGGAGAGTCTTGGCCGGCAGGAGAAGCTGCGAGAGGAACACAGACACAGAATGAAAGTGAGTCTGAATGGACCATTAGGATCTAATATTTCAGAAATCTTCCAGATTGAGTACAAGCTAAGCTCTGTCAACAGCATCTGTGACATAATGTCCATTAACACAGGAAATAATTTTGACTTGTTTAAATAAACAAAAAATACTTTAAAACTGGTTCTGGGTTTCAGAGAGCTTAATAGCAGAAATGTGCAGCTTTTATTTTTGTTAAAGCAAAAATGTTTGTAATCAACTGTAAAAAAAAAAAAAAAAAATATGATCAAGAAGTCATGACAACATACAGTATGTTTTTCCATTACCATCTCATCAAAATAATGAATTTCATCTTCAGATTCATTCATTAAGTTATATGAGATTCAAGTAGACAAGATTTTATAAAATGAGTTGACATAAAATTTAACTTAAAGTAAATTGAATTGATGGAAGTATATTTCCAGTGCAAAAATCTGGTCAGTAAAGATTATACTAAACTTAGAACCAATTTTTTTTAGGTAGCTAAAACTAAAACCATAATATAAAAAAAAAAAAAAAAACGTTTTTGTTAATTGAAATAAAATTAATGTTATCTGAAATATAAAAATATAATAAATATAACTTTTTAATATAAAATATAAAGAACTAACTTACAGTTATTGTATTTCAGCGAGTTGCCAAAGCAGCATTTTTTTATGTACTAAAAAACTGAAGAAAAAAAATTAATAAACAAAAAATAAAAAATGAATAGAAAATTACAAAAGCACACACAATTTTATTTTGTTAAATTTAAAATGAAAATGGAATATATATGGATATATAAATATAAATGTGTATACATATATATTAAAATGAATTCAATTTATTAATAAAAACTCTAATAGAATCTCAGTGATACTAAAATAATACTGCTTAGAACAGCCCTTTAATGCAGCTATAATCTACATATCAGTTTTCCCGGCTTTATCGACCCTTATATTTTACTGTACATTCATTTAATTTTGTCTGTGATCTCTGTAACATTCTACATTGGTTAGGTTTGTCTGCAGGTTAGACAGTAATACCACAAAAAAGCTTGGTTTATATAATAACTAAATAAATGGCAATACCTGGAATACCAGACATATGTTGGGTAAAAGCCTAGTTTTCTGTGTTGCAGATCCTGAACCTGCGTCTGCGGGAGGCGGAGCAGCAGCGTCTACGGGAGGCGGAGCTTGAGCGTCAGCGGCAGGTGGAGGGCAGAGAGCGGCACAGAGCTATCAATGCCATACAGGAGGAAGTGCTACAGCTCAACCAGCTCCTACAGCCACGCCCCTCCACACATACTGACCCCACCCTTGACCACACCCCCTACATCACCCGCGGCAACCAGCTCTGCTCGCAGGTGTCAGAGGTGGTGCCGGCCTCTGCAGACGTGAGTCCACATCCACCTAATCTTACTATTATATATGGACTTTTGAAAGAAGGGTCTTCTGCTCACCATGGCTACATTTATTTGATCAAATATCCCCAATTGTAAGTCGCTTTGGATAAAAGCGTCTGCTAAATGACTAAATGTAAATGTAAATGTAAATATACAGTAAAAACAGTGAAATATTATTACAATTTAAACTAACTAATTTCTATTGAGACATATTTGACAGTGTAATTTATTCATGTGATCAAATCTGAATTTTCAGCATCATTACTCCAGTCTTCAGTGTCACATGATCCTTCAGAAATCATTCTAATATGCTGATTTGCTGCTCAAGAAACATTTCTGATTATTATCAGTGTTGAAAACTTCATATTTTTGTGGAAACTGTGATACAATGCCATTCAAATGTTTGGGGTAAGTACGATAAAAAAAGAAATGGATACTTTTATTCATCAAGGATGTATTAAATTGATTAAAAGTGTCAGTAAAGACGTTTATTATGTTACTGAAGATTTCTCTTTCAAGTAAATGCTGTTCTTTTAAACTTTCTATTGATCAAAGAATCCTGAAAAACAAAATGTATCACGGTTTCCACAAAAATATTGGGCAGCACAACAGTTTTCAACATGAATAATAATCAGAAATGTTTTTTGAGCAGCAAATCAAAATATTAGAATGATTTCTGAAGGATCATGTGACACTGAAGACTGGAGTAATGATGCTGAAAATTCAGCTTTGATCACAAGAATAAATTATATCTTACGGTATATTCACATAGAAAACAGCTCTTTTAAATTGCAATAATATTTCACATTTCTACTGTATTTTTGATCAAATAAATGCAGCCTTGGTGAGCAGAAGAGATTCTTGCAAAAACATAAAAAAATGGTATATATTCCAAACTTATGGCTGGCAGTGCATGTATATTTGAATACATATACTTTATTATAAGGATGCATGATAGGCTCCTGTAACTTAAATGCAATGTAAGTCGCTTTGGATAAAAGCATCTGCGAAATGCATAAATGTAAATCATAAATCATTTGCATTTTGCAGGGTCAGTTTCTCAGCGTGGAGGATTTGACCGTGGCGGAGCGAGCGCTACAGGAAATGAGGTCACTGGTCAGAAACCTGCAGGACGAGGTGGCCCAGGCAGCTGAGAGGAAGAGGAAGGAGCAGGAGGAAGAGGAGGAGAAGAAGAAGAGACACGATGAGCTGAAAGCCCAGCAAGAGGAGCAAAAGAAAACTGCAGCACGGTCCGCTAAAGAGAAAGCCAAGAGAGAGGGTGAGGGATCAAAAGAACATGCATGAAGGTTTAAAAGGAAGCAATGTGTAATGTAAATATCACTAATGAAATAAATATGACTTCATCTCAATCTCATCTGCAGGTCTTCAGACAGGAGCAGATGAGAGCACTTTAAAATGGTACAACGCGCTGCAGGATTCGTCCAGTCAGTGTGCTCAGGCGTTTGATGAGCTCAGCAAAGCTAAAGACACGCAGGTTAGACGCCCATCAGCTCTGTCTAGCATTTATTGGATACTGTATGGTGTTGTAGTGAATAATTATCTTGCCCTTATGTTGCAGACGAAAAAATTAAAAATGGAGCTGCAAAAGGCCGCAACCACACCTGTGAGCCAGATCGCAAACATCTCAGGTGAGAAGAAATTGAGAAAGACCAGCATAAAGTAATGATGAACTGAAATGATTTTTGACGGAAACACCGAAAGTGAAATTAACGTTTTCATTTTGATGAAAAAACTAAAATAAATTTCCGTCTGAACTGTTTTTTTAGTTGTCTGTGCACACATGCAAGTCTTTGGGTAATTTTAGTATTATTATTGAGATATTATTATAGTTTTTATTAATATTTTGATTTAGATTTTATTTTTATATTTCCTATTCTTTCTTTAATTTTAGTTAGTTTAGTTTTAATACTTATGTTGCTGTTCTGTCATTTTTTGCATTTTTTTTTGTCTGTACAGTTTATATATACAGTATATGTATACATAGTGTATATACATATTATATATATAGTTTTTATTTTTTAATTAATTTACATTTATTAGTTTGTTATTTTTGTATTTCAAGTTAAACTAAACAAAAATAATAAAATTAAAAACAAATTGTTTTTATTTGATTTCGTTTAACATTCATTTTATTTCAAGTAACGAAAATATTTTTATTTAAATATTTTTTTTTAATAATCAGTTAATGAAATGTATTTAATGACTGACAGTTCAATAAAAGCTGAGTTTTATACAAACATTTAGAAGACCTTTTTATATAAACTTTTTAATGATATAATGATATTTCTACTCCAATTCATTGTTATAATCTAAACATTTAAACAGTGGCTGTAATAAAAACTTGTTTTCAAACAGACTTAAATAATGATAATCAAAAATAATCAAAAATACATTAAATAATGAAGACATCACTAACAGTGATGGAAAAATATAATAGATATGTTATATATTCCATATATTTAGAAAAGTGCTCCTTTGTAGAGTTATTTTTTGGCTAATTAACGAGCTTTAGATCTGACAAGCCACATTAAAATGTGCCAAAATGGCATTTATTGTTTGAATTTTGTTATAAAATGTACATAATTTGAACATTCAGACTTTGTTTCATATCAAAAATAACAAAACACAAGTTTATTGTGATTATTGTATTGTAGGTGTGCTAAAAATAATGTTTAGTGGCATTTTGTTTACACTTCAACTGAAAAAGGCAATGATATTGATTTAAGAATCAATGTCAGTTCATCAAAATGAAGATTCATTAAAATAGAAATTTCAGTGCATCACTAACATAAAGTTCACCTCATGTCTGCTACTTTCCTTTAAATATGGTTTGCATGTAGGCGCGCCACTGAAGGAGGCCTTTGAGAAGATCGATAAACTGTTGTCCAGCCGTCCAGTGACATCCGCTGGAAAAACAGTCTCTACGTCCCAGCATCCTCAGGGGCTGGAGTTTGTCAGTTATAAACTGGCAGAAAAGTTTGTGGTAAGGCAGATTTTTACATAGATAAACAAGGAGATTTTTGAAGGCAAATAAAGTTTCATCGGATGCCCATTTTCCACAAGTTGATATGATTCTTTAGGGTCTTAATGAAAAGTCTATAACATAAATTGCGCTTATTTGGGACCAGAGTCTGCGCAGTAGCGAGCGAAGTGGAGTCGATCGCAAGCACACGCCTCTGACTTTTTTCAATTAGCCTGACTGCTCCAATTTTTGTCTGCTGATTCCCGTATAAGAGGCTTGTTGAAATAAGGTAAACACAACTCCAATCTCTTCCTGAAGATCCCGAAAAAGTGTGTTTGCGCCTCAGAAGCTGTCAGTCTGAGCTGTCAATCATGACGTCACACTCCCGTTTTTATAGCATTACATAACTAACTAAAACCAAGCTTATTTAAAAAACAAACACTTGAACTTACATCAGCGTTAAAAAATCTACATCAAATGACAAAAAAACATGTTTGAAAACAAAATATCTGAAGTGAAATTTAATTATTTAGTTTGTCTCAGGTCCAATTAGATTACATGGAGAGGGCGGGGTTTATGACCTATACTGGGACCAGCCACCTGGGGGAGATCGAGACACAATGGCTTCACTTTTGAGGACTAGTGCTGCACACTTGGTGTCAGTCTACAATTGTGGGAGTGGCCTGGGTCTGTGTGACATCACACACCCAAGCATCTGAGAATGGCTTGATTTGAGAAAGAGGTTATTATTTTGGGGGATTAAAAAAAAAAGTGGATTTTTATCATTATAGAGTGGATGTGTACACACACTGCCAACACACATTTATGTTCAAACATGTAAAAGTGAATTTTGCATCCAATGACCCCTTTAATAACTCATTCACAGAAACAAGGAGAAGAGGAGGTGGCATCCAATCATTCGGCAGCGTTCCCCATCGCTGCTGTGGCGTCAGGCATTTGGGAACTGCATCCTAAAATTGGAGAGCTTATACTCGCCCACCTCCACAAGAAGTGCCCATACGCTGTACCGCACTATCCACCCATGGAAAGTGGCACGTCTGTGGAGGATTACCAGAAGTAAGTGTGTTGCTTTACTCTTCAGTAGGGTTGGGTATCGAGAACCGTTCCATGCATTTCCACTGAAGAAGATTTCTTCTGAGCCTAAACGTGCTTCTCTTTCACATTTACCAACCAATATGCACAAAAATATGTCAGTATATCATCATAAACACAGCCATTTTTTTGTCATAAGTGAACGTAAAGATATTTGAAAGAAAACGCACTTGTAAAAAGTATTTTTAGATCCGCTTGCGTGCGTTTGGTGTTAGCAGCCTAATAAACGTGCTGCCTGTCATTAATGTTAATCAAGAATAAAAGAAAATCATTCACTGAACTTGACTGAATATCATTCCTAACTTTAATGACAATTAATGTATATAATATTTATGAAAAGAAAACTGTTTTTTTATGTGTTTTTAAAATTTTGATTTCAATTTCTGAAATTCGTTCAGTTGTATTTATTTATGCTATTGCTAATTGATTTGTTTGTTCCTATTGTATTACTGACTGTTTACTTGTCTTTAACAATTTAATGTTTAAAATTTATTAATCTAGTAGTTTTTGCTGTGGTATTTTTTTGTTAAAACCATAGGCAAATGTTCCTAAGAAGTGTAAAAGGCCTAAGTGTTGTGTAAGCTGCTTGCTCATGTTATTCAGCTGCAACAGAACACTTTGTAAAAAGACAGCATAAGTATGTTTGACATCTAAATGTTTCAATCGAACTAGGAATTGATTAGAATTGGAATCGGATACCCAACGATACCCAACCCTACTCTTCAGTCACTTGGCCAAAAGCGTTTTATGATAAAATTAAGGAGCCGTTCACACAAAATTTATTTACATTCTATCTGCTCTGGTTTTTTAATCATTTGACTATGCACACAGGCATGTCTTAGTGTTATTTTAGTATCATTGATAGTATTTTGTTAATATTTTGAATTAGGTTTTATTTTTACATTTTCTGTTTAGTTTAACTTTAGTTTTAGTTGTTGTTTAACTTTAGTTTTTTTTAATAATTTAGTTTTATTTTATATATATATATATATATATATATATATATATATATATATATATATATATATATATATATATATATATATATATATATATATAATTACATATTACATATTTATTATTGAAATATTTTTTCTATATATTGCTTTTATTAATTTTTATTCATTAATTTTTGTTTTAGTTATTTTGGAATTTCAAGCTAAACTAGATAAAAAATAACTTTCAAGTAACGAAAAATATTTTTAGTTTTAATTGTACGTCTTTTTTTTTTTTTTAGATATTTTCATAATTTTCATTAAAATTAACAATAAATGAATCATTAATCTAAATGCTTACAGACAGACCCTTTAAATTCCTAACTCATTTTTGACTGCAATGTAAATATCAATTTTACCGAAATAAAGAAATGCCTGTAATTGTAGTTTCCTCCATTTATAAATGGCAAATCAAGAGATTCTAGATCAATGTTTGGTATTATTAATGTTATACTGTATATAGGAAATACAGATGGCACTCCTTTTTCCCAAGAAAGATTTATTTTATGGCTTGAACAACATATCCAACATATTACTTTTGACTTTGCACTTTAAATTTCAAATGAAAACATGTTTACTGTGTGAACAGTGCAATAGCTACAGTTTTACTTTAAAGACCTTAAACTCTGCTTAAACATTTAAAGTTAACATTAATATATGCATGCAACATTAATTACCAAATTCTTACTAAATGAGTTGTTTTTTCACAGGGTTTTTTTTTTTTTTTTCAAAAAGATCAGCATATTAATATGCAGTTTGTTGAATGTTTTTAATAAAAAAACTGCTAAGATAAATCGAATAAATTATTAACATCATGTAATGAATCATTTACATCCCTAGTTGTAATAACCCTGCTGTTATAAGCACCATATTGCCTTTTTAAATACAAGAGCACCTCTTTTGGCTGCCAAACCTTGAGCGTTTCACCTGATCAGAGATTAAAGCATTATGAGTGTTTCTTTTCTATCAGGATTCTGGGATACCGTGTGGATGACTCCAAAGTTGAAGGTCAGGACAGCTTTCTGAAGAGAATGTCGGGAATGATTCGTCTCTATGCAGCAATAATCCAGATGAGATGGCCTTATACCGGCAAACAAGGGGTGTGTGATATTCCTTTACTTCAACATGCATTTACATACAGTATGGTTTAATCCTGATGTGAGTGTTGTATGTAAGAAGCTGAATATCTAACACAAGCGTGTCTCTTCATCAGCCTCATCCTCACGGCTTGAATCACGGCTGGCGCTGGCTGGCACAAATCCTCAACATGGAGCCGCTGGCTGACATCACAGCAACTATTCTCTTCGACTTCCTGGAGGTAAAATCATCTTCCTTTTGCAAGTGATTTGTTTTTTATTATTGCTCACACTCAGTATTTGCTTCATGAAAGTGTATTTTTTGGCATGTCTATCTCTTTAGGTCTGTGGAAATGCCTTAATGAAACAATATCGTGGGCAGTTTTGGAAACTGATATTGCTTATTTATGAAGAATACTTTCCAAGGTATTAATACCCGTCCTTGTGAAGATATTTCCTTATTTTACTGTAAATGTACTGTATTTATTGCCTTCGAAAAGCAAAGAAATTAGCCTCCAAATCTTCCTTTTGACCTTCTGTTTGTTAGTTTTTTTAGTGTAAATTCTAATGCATTTTTTTTTTGTTGCTGTTTTAAAGGAATAGTTCAGGCCAGTCCAAGATGTAGATGAACTTGTTTCTTCATCAGATTTGGAGAAATGCAGCATAGCATCAGTGTCTCACCAATGGATCCTCTGCAGTGAATGGGTGCCGTCAGAATGAGAGTCCAAACAGCTGATAAAAACATCCACAAGTAATCCACACCACTCCTGTCCATCAGTTAACATCTTGAGAAGACAAAAGCTGCGTGATTGTAAGAAACTAATCCCATCACCAAGACATTTTTGTTTTCAAAGCTGAAGTACGAGTCCATAATGACGCTTCCTCCAGTGTAAAAGTGGTCTGGTCTGAATCAGGAGAGAAATCCGCATAGATCAAGCACCGTTTACAAGTGAAAGCAGTCCAAAACAGCATTATTATGGATTTTGGCCGGAACTGACTATTTAAAGTTACAAAACGTCTTAATGATGGATTTGTTTTTTACAAACATGCAGATTTTAGCTTCTCAAAATGTTAACTGATGGACTAGAGTGGTGTGGATTACTTGGGGATTATTGTGATGTTTTTATCAGCTGTTTGGACTCTCATTCTGACGGCACCCATTCACTGCAGAGCATCCATTGTTGAGACACTGATGCAGTGACACATTTCTCCAAATCTGATGAAGAAACAAACTCATCTACATCTTGGATTGCCTGAAGTTGAGTAAGTTTTCAGCAAACGTTCATTTTTGGATGAACTATTCTTTTATTATCACAGGTGTAAACATAAATGTCCCTCTGTGATTAAATCACCAAAAACAAATATGGTGTAAAACAGCCCTTACTGATTAAACTAAACCTTCTCTCCTCAGAATTGAAGCGGTCACCAGCACCGGTCAGATGGGCTCTGTAACCAGACTTAAACAGTTTCTAGAGGTTAGTGTCTTGTTTGTAGCAGCTAAATTATATTTTCTAGATTTTTGATTAACTAATAGTCACTGCATCTGTTCTGTCTCTTATCTAGACGTCTTTAAGAACTAAGCAGATTTCCGTTCCCAAGAGTGAGCTTGGCTCCTCCTTCTTCAGGTCCTGATTGGTGGAAATACACCTGACAAATGTTTCAATATGTTCTACACTGAAATGAAGTATAAGCCAATACTGTTTAATGGACGCACGAGTGTTGATGCATTTTTCTCATCTATAGCATTTATTTAATCGAGCATCATGCCGCCATCAAGTTTGTTTTCTTTCATTTGAACATGTAAGAATTTTTTAAATTTGTTTTTAATACATTTTTGTGTCTTAATCTATCCATCCGATCTCAAATTTATGTAAATTATCCTCCAACCAAAGTTTATCTGTTTTAGACAAATAATTAACAGGAATCCTAAACAGGAATCCCCAAACATAAGCCTTATTTTCAATATGATGATGGAGTGTAATCTCATGTGCGTACACTGATGAAATGTACTGTATATTGATGTGGATATTTATGATTTTATGACTTAAGGATTAAACCAAGTACACCAAGTGTATTTTGACTCTTTCTATGTGTGTTTTTACATCTAATGTACCAGAAAGTGACTTTCTTTTGTTTCACATTAGTACAGAACCACGAGAGTAAGAGCAATCAATTACAAACTTAGTATTATATTTTGTTATTTTAGAAAGTATTTTAGAAAAGGGATTAGCAGACGTTTAGAAATTAGCTCTAGTTAAGATCATGGACTTTATTCATTAATTATAAAAAAAAAATATTTAGCAATTTGTAGTGACAAACCAACTAATACCACAAAACATCACAGAATTCATCAGATCCATTTCAGTTCAGCTTATTACAAATGAAATAAAATTCAGAATATAAATTATTCAGGGAAATTATTACAGATCTGAGAAATTGCATTAGAAGTTCAACACTTCATGACAAAAATGACAACATCCATTCAAAACAACCAAACCAAAGAAATCATTTCAAATGGACCTAATGTTCACTTAATTGTGACTACCTTTTAAAAAATAAGTTTATTTTATCCAGTATGTCAAGATATGATTGGGACATTAAACAGGGTTATCATAGTGAACAAAAACCATAAAATATGTGTTACTTGAAATTAAATGTTAATAAAATATATATTTTTTTTATTTCAACTAGTTTCCATTTCTCATTTTCATTTTGTTTAACTTGTTGTACTAAACTAACTAAAACTGAGAAAAAATAAATTAATTAAAAACAAGAGTTATTGTAGTTAACTAAAACTATAACCCTAACAAAGACATTTTCGTTACTTAAATTTTAATAATAAAAAAAACTTTTAGCTAGTTTCCATTGCAACATTTATCATTTTCATTTATTTTAACTGGATGTACTACACTAAAACTGAAATAAAAATAAAAAAATAAAAACTATACAGACATTTAAAAACAAAAACTAATAAAAATGACAAAAATACAAGAAAATTACAAAAACTTTAAAATTAACATGAAGGCATAAAATATATATTTTAATCTAATTCAAAATATTAACAAAAAACTATAATAGGATCTCATTGATAAAATAATACGGTTGCCTAAAAAGAATCGACCCAAAAATCTCACATGTGACCCTGGAGCACAAAAGCAGTCATAAGTAGCGCAGGTATATTTGTAGCAATAGCCAACAATACATTGTATGGGTCAAAATTATCAATTTTTCTTAATCATTAGGATATTAAGTAAAGATCATGTTCCGTGAAGATATTTTGTAAATGTCCTACCGTAAATACGTCAAAACTTAATTTTTGATTAGTAATATGCATTGCTAAGAACTTCATTTGAACAACTTTAAAGGTGATTTTCTCAATATTTAGATTTTTTTGCACCCTCAGATTCCAGATTTTCAAATAGTTGTATCTCAGCCAAATATTGTCCTATCCTAACAAACCATACATCAATGGAAAGCTGATTTATTCAGCTTTTATACATGACTGAGTTTGTGGTCCAGGGTCATGTGTATTTAATAAACTAATACTTCCCGCCTTCAGATTATGATTCCACATTGGATATGAGAAGCGCTTGTCAGTGGCGGGAAATGTGTGTTCTGTCTCTGATGTTTCTGATGAAGTTTCCCGCGCGCTGTGACTGGGTTCGGTTCGCTCTGGGCTGCTGCTGTGGACGCGGACCTGAGGTTCGTTCCCAGCCGTCTGGCGCTGTCGCACTCAGTGTTGCTGTTGCCAACTAGTTTTCAGGGTAAGCTGCTAAAGGAAGGTTGATTTGTTGCTAAATGACATTGTGACGTCACTGCGCGATGACGTCATTATGTAATCACGATGCAAAATTGTCTCTGCATCAAATCTCAGCAAAAATACATTTTATATATGTTAATTTAGATGTTTGTAAAATAATATAAATGGATAATATATTAAAATGTAAATAACTTTTAATAAATAAATTCAATTTTTGAAAACTTACACATTTTTGAACGATTACAATTTTTTTTTTTTTTATTAGCTAGTAAACAAGTAAAACTACACATTCTGAACAGTTATAGTTTTAAGCAGTGCGTTAGTAGTTAGTTAGTGTGGTACACTCCAAGAAAAGTCTGTAAAATAGGGCACAATCTACTATGTTAATATGAAGGAATTTTCTGTATTGATTTTTCCACAGGTTTTTTACCTGCATTTTTAATTACGCATTGTATTTTGCGTTTTCGGGTTACAGCAGATAATGGATAACAAATAATGTCCTGGAAAATTACTAGTACCTTTTCCATTTTTCTAGATTTTTTTTTTTTACAGTGTACCTCCTGGTCAACAATCTCAAGTACAAACTACTAACAAAGTGTATCATAAATGAACAATTATTAAATTACGAAATTATTTTTTAGTATTATTAAATTAAACATAGTTCACTCCAAAAATGAAAAATTTGCTTACTGTGTCCTTGTCACCAGGTCATTTAAGATTAGGATGAGTTTGTTTCTTCATCAGATTTGGAGAAATGTAGCATTGCATCACTTGCTCTCTAATGGATCCTCTGCAGTGAATGGGTGCCGTCAGAATAAGAGTTCAAACATCACAATAATCCACACCACTCCGATCTATCAATAAAACTGATTTGGCTTGTAAACAATGCCTGATCTGTGCATATTTCTCTCCTGATTCAGATGAATGACTTTTTCATTGGAGGAAGCAATATTATGAATAGAGTCCATGTATTTTAGCCAGAAGCAACTATTTCAAGTTAAAAAACATCTTTTCGATGGATTTATTTCTTACAAACATGCAGCTTTTGGCTTCATAAGATGTTAACTGATGGACTGGAGTGGTGTGGATTATTGTGATGTTTTTATCAGCTGTTTGGACTCTCATTCTGACGGCACCCATTCACTACAGAGCATCCATTGGTGAACAAGAGTTGGAATGCTACATTTCTCCAAATCTGATGAAGAAACTTCTACATCTTGGATGGCTTGAGAGAGTGGACATTCTCAATTTTTTTTTAAATATTCCTTTAACCCAAAATTTCTGTTTAAGTAGTATAACAATGTTTCTCTTTTCTTTGATATAGGTTGGGCGTTTCAGCCCAGGACGGTGACCCAAGAGGAGTTTGAAGGTTTGGACCAGACATTTGTGGCACTCATAATTGACAGACTTCTGCAGGAACACTTTGCATCCGCACTGCTGATGAAACCAAAATCTTTTAGCCAAACCACACTTCATGCCATTTAATAAAGCTATTTTTATGGGGATATTTAACATGACTAGAATGCCTGGCTTTGTTCTTGACCCAAGGGTAAAATATGGCTTCCCATTGACTTTAAAACAAACCATTTTAAACTTTATTGCATTTTCTTTGCATGAAACCACGAAATTTGAACGAAACCAACTCGACAGTTTTAAGTGTACCACTGCAAGTTCGTTGAGGCTGTGAGGGAAAAATTTACAAGCATCCTTTTTTTAATATTTTATTTTATCAAAAATGTAATCCATTTCAAATCTGGTGAATGTCTGTAAAACAAGACGAGATAAAAATCAAAGACTCGATGGTGCCCACATACCCTCTTTTCCTCAGACCTCCTGAACAGACATGGTTACAAGAGGTAACAGGGATTCACTACTGTTGTCTATCTGCAGATTAAACCATGAAGGGTTTAAACACCAAGAATAAAGAAACAAAACGGTGGAGAACGCTAGAGCTAGCAGATCACTGTGCACCATGGCTTCTGATCAATTAACCACACAAAACTTCAACAGGAAGAAATTATACATATTTGTACATATATATTTATAATTATAATAAAAAAAAAAACAAACAGAAAACACTATTCGCAAGTCTACTCCAGACGATGTGCGGCCGATAACTACAGTGTTTTGCTTATTACCTCGAAATGCATTTGGAAATTGAGATGGTAGATGCCATGTTGGCAAGATTTTGCAGTCAGTTTATTTTGAGTCTGTTCGGGGGACTTCAACATGGCAAGTTCAGGATAGAGGAAAGATGGAGCTCAAAACCAAAAAACAGGAAAAAGAAAGCATCTTGCTCCCCAAAAAACAACAGAAAAAGCCAAAGAAGCAATTTGGAAACAGGACTGGGGAAATGTGGATAATATTCCTCTATTTCAGCTTCAGTCATCCTCGCCATCATCATCCTGCAATAAAAAAATAAATTTTTTTTAGAATTTAGAAGCAGTTTTGATTGATATAATATTTCACTAGTTTGAGGAACAATACTTGACACTTTCTAGAATTTCAAGAACTCATTGGAAAAGGGATGGACGACAAACTGTTGTCACAAATGTATTATAAAGAAAAGCAATTCTGGCACTCTTAAATGAGAAAAAAAATCAATTCTTCAAAAGTCTAAATCTTCATAAGACCATTAATGCATGTCAGTATGAATTGGTTACATACCTCTCCATCATCATCCTCCTCTTCCTCTCCGTCGTCTTCTCCCTCTTCATCAATATCATCCAGGCCTTCCTCATCTTCCTCCTCATCCTCACCTTCTCCTTCCTCATCCTCCATGTCTGGAACCTGTTGGGGTTTGAAATGCAAATGAATGACTCATAATTTCCATTCAGCTGCATAAACTGGAAGAATTGTTCAACCACATCATTTAAATGACTGGAATGGAAACTTAAGACCAAATAATACAAACCTACCACTATGACCAAGTCTACATGAGCTTAATCTGAATATTTGTAAAGCTTTCCATTTGTATGTGGATGTTGTTCCAGATGGGAGTGCAAGTCTCACCAAGTAGTACTGAAGAGGATTCGGCCAGATGTCGTCTTTAATGACTTCGCCCAACTCATCTGCCCCTGAATCAGTGTGATCAGTAAACCAGGTGAAGAAGCTCTCAGGTTCTTCATGCTGCCTCTTTTTGCCCGCTTTACTCTGTGTCTGACTGGACCGACTTGTGAGGTCCTGCAAAAGAAAAGATTCACATTACAAACTCAGAAGTGTTCAACCGTTTGACACAATTCAGTCACAGAGTAAAGACCTCTTTAATTATGAACATCATACATACTTTTCCTGGTTTCCATTTGATCTCTGTTGACTTTGAGGTTGGGTCTCCACTTTCATTCAGGTGAATTTCTTTGGAGAGGACTTTGTTCTCAAAATACATGTTTTCATCGAAATACTACAAGGCAAGGGAAAAGAGAAGGCGAGTTATGGAAAGATAAAAGCTGTAAGCCATGAAAATCAATTTTTACCACTTACAAAATCTATTCTGTAGCCAGATTTGATGTCTTCAAACTCTGTCACTTCTACTCTGGTCAGATAGTGAAGCGCCTCCTCATCCTCCTCCCCAAGAAGAGCTGAGACTAAATAATCAAATAATATTAAATAAAACATTCATTGAACATTATGGTTAAATAGTGTAATAACAGTTCGCAAAGGATCTTACCTTGTGGGTGGTTGACAAATGTTGTGACCCAAAAGTTGGGGATTTTGGCTATGAGTTCTGACCTCTTCTGGAAGAACGGCTGGCGAAGTTTGTTGTATTTCTGTTCAACTTTGAGAATTTCCTCACTCGCCTGCTCGTTCAGTCTGGACAAGATCAGAAACAAAAAAACTATTTCACATCTATTCCCACACATCGACCGCGGTAATTCATTCAATAAAGTTCAACATACCTGTCGATTTCATTCTGTACTTCATCGATGTGCTCGATGGCTTCTTGCTGCTCTTTTTCTAAACAAGAAAACAGTGTTAAAGAACAATAACAGCAAATACTTAATGGCTTTTCTCTCGTCAAACCATAACAAACTAGCACAACATACGCTAAAATACCTTTATTCCCAATTTAATCGTTGAAAAGCGCGTAAAGTAGAATTTAAAGATTTTTAAACATGGCATTCTATGCACAATTCCTTCGAACAATCAGTATTATTATCTGTAAATTTTCTGTGATGTGAATGCCTTGATGCACTGAACTCAGAGGGAGCCGCGCTGATGCCGCGTGGTTTAAATGTGAACGGTATCGCGCTGCACCTGCTTCTGCCGCGAACGCTTAACCACCTAAACGGCTGCTGATGCGCGTTTAAAGTCGCCTCAGCGTTCATTTCCACCATCATTCGCCCGTTAAAGTGCATAAACAACCATTAGCCCGTGCTACATCATGGCGGAGACGTGGATCGGCTAAAGCTAAAGCTAAAGCACAACAACAATAAAGCAGCGCGCGGACGCTTACGTTCCGCGTGTTTCACGCTCTTTAACTGCACGCGTTCCTTCGAAAAATCCGTTAGCGGTTCGAATAAAACAAACTCCCGCGCTTTGATTTTTGAAATGCAACGGTTTTTCTGTGCGTCCTAATAGGCTCTTTGTGGCGCGCTCAGTTCGCTCACGGCCAGAAATCAAACATGGCCTCCGCCGTTCCTCCGAGGAACATCCAGCCAGACCCGCGGCCAATCACAAGCCCTGCACCTCGCCACAGTCTACAGAAACGAGTCACACACGAATTAACTAGCGATAATAGCGATTAAAACCTCGCTTGAGAGAGAAGAGAAACTGAAAATGGCCGCCGATCGTTCTTGCTTACCAGAAGTCTCGTCCCCTCCGTCGTGGTTCGAGTTCAGTTCCTTTTTACTGACTTTAGCCGCTGAGGCAGACATGATTTCACTGATCACGACGAGAGGAGTTTTCAGTGAGAATCAAGCGCTGTGGTTTTTGAACTCGTTGAGGTAGAAGATCGTCCTCCTTGAACTGGGTTTCTGGAGACTTGTAATAGGACAAGAAGAGAAACGAGCGCTGCTCCGCACACAAACTTACCGCGAGGGAACGAACGCAGCTTCTCACGCGCTCTTTCGGACAGAACGCGCCCCTCACGAGCTCGAAAAATGAGCCCCGCCCCTTTCAGAACAACCTGCTGAGCGTGACGTCGGTCCGCGGAACCGCTCTGATTGGCCGGCGCCGGTGGGGGCGGGGCTTGGAACCGCTACAAAAAGGGCGGGATTTCAACGAAGCTCTCATAACATGTCACCTGAATGTAGATAAAATGGTTCTGGACAAAACAGCGCTGCAAGTAAACACACAGGACTGTGTTTAATCAATGGTATTTAAAGGGTTAGTTCACCCCAAAATGAAAATTCTGTCATTAATTACTCACCCTCATGTCGTTCCAAACCCGTAAGACTTTTGTATGAAGGAACACAAATTAAGATATTTTTGATGAAATCTGAGAGCTCTCTGACCCTGCATAGACAGTAACGCAACTGTAATGTTCCCTGGTCCAGAAACGTAGCAAGGACATCAGTAAAACAGTCCATGTAACATCAGTGGTTCAATTTCAATTTTGCGAAGCTATGCTAATACTTTTTGTCCACAAAGAAAATAATAAAATAATTTATTAAACAATTCTTCTCCCCGAGTTACCACCATGTTGGAGAGTATCAGGACACATGTGCGCTTTCCCTAGAAATCAGCATTGTTTACGTTCAGGAGAAAGCACACGCATGCAAACAATGCCGATTACATTGATTACGTTCTGGGGAAAGCACACCATGTGTCTTACTCTCCAAAATGGTGGAAGACGGTAACCCGGGGAGAAGAAATTGTTGAATAAATTTTTTTTTTTTTTTCAATTGAATTCAAATGGGCTTTATTGACATGACTGTGTAACATATCACAATGTTGCCAAAGCAATAAGTATATTATACAAACATACAGATAAATAAAATTCTAGGGGATACACATACACGTGTCCATATTATACATGCAAGTAAAAAAAAAAACAAACAAACAAGAAATTACAAAATAAATGAATACAGAGAGCAGTTTTCTTTGTACACAAAATGTATTCTAGTAGCTTCGCAAAACTGAAGTTGAGGCACTGATGTCACATGGACTGTTTTATCGATGTCCTTGCTACGTTTCTGGGAACGGTGCAGTCAGAGAGCTCTCAGATTTCATCAAAAATATCTTAATTTGTTTTCCGAAGATGAACGAAGGTCTTACGGGTTTGGAACAACATGAGGGTGAGTAATTAATGACAGAATTTTCATTTTGGGGTGAAACTAACCCTTAAAACTGAATGCAGACAAATAACGCATAAAAGGCGCCGTTCACACAGAACGCGTTTTGTATTCCACTGCGCTGCTGTTCTATTGTTTTTCTACATAAACTTGCGTGAGAATGACGTCTTTGACTGTTGCGCTGGCATCCCATGCATGAAAAACGTTCTAAAAACGCGGCTTTCAAATTAAAAAGTTAAACTTTTTAAAAACGCGTCTGAAGGCCTGAACGTTTTTAACGCAAAAAGGTTAAGTGTGAATGGCCCCTAATTCCTGTAGCTCAAACAATAGAAATGGCACAAGCAACGCCAAGGTCATGGGTTCGATTCCTATGAATGCATCACTAATCAAATGTATCGCTTGAATTCAATGTAAGTTGCTTTGAATGAAATTGTCAGATGTAATTCATTAGAACCACAAAGATATAGTGCATATATAAATTACCCATGTGCTCGTGGGGACCCTGGTCATATTTTCTCTCTGTTGCTTCTCCGCTGTCATGTCAAATAAAGGCAAAATGCCAATAAAAATTATTTTTGATGATTACAGTGAATAGCTGCTGCTCACTGGTTTTTATGGTGACTTAAGGAGACTTATAGCTGACTCCCTTGGTAGTGCATGACTACTGAACTAGGGTGCTGTTTTACACTAGTGTAGATAGAAATGGAGCACAAGCCACAAAACTTTTTAAGCTAGTGGTTCTCAACCTTTTTGACATTTTACACAACAATCACCTAGCCACAATAAATTTGCATGAATTTTCTAGTAATCTAGGGTAATTTTACTGGATAAAGATTAAAAAAACCTTTTAAAATTAATTTATAAATTAAAAATTTCTACCCAACAAAATAATTTAGTTTTTGTATAGCTAGAAAAAAAAGTGTGTGTGTGTGTGTATAAATGCCTACTGAGTTTTCAAATATTATTATGTACAGTACATTATCATACTTTTAAAATTAGGATAACTCATATATCCAGGTTTTCCAAGACAGAAACCCTGGTTCTTCAAAGACGAGAAAACAGTTGTTGAGGGGGTGAATTAATATAGGAAATATCTGGATTTGTAGCTCCTTTTAATACTTGTTTTGCCTTGTTTTAAATAATTTAAATCATCTTGAGGCCTAATTGGAAGTTTGCCCACCTCACAAATCCAAGTTTGCACTTCATTTTAAGACTGATATGAATAAATAAACTAAAAGTAGAGATCAGCAACCATTTAGGATGAATTGAGTTCATTCATTGAACCATTTTTTCTGGCTTATAAGAATCACTCATTAGTGAGTCAGTAAACATTGTGTGCAAAAGTTTATTTAGTCACATATAAAATAAACTTAAACCAATAAAAAAGCAAGGGTTAACTGAAACTCTTGTGAACTATACAAACCGTCCCTGATTATGTGAACAGATATACATTATGCAACAAATAAGTAGAAATCAGACCAAAAACATCCTTCTTTTAATACCAAACACCCAGTAATTGTGGCACAGGATGATTAATGGCCTAATTAACTGATCAAGTAGATACTGTGCAAATTCCCTGCAGGTTTACTACATAAAATGACGAAAATAACCACATCACATCAGTATAAGTAAAAATTAGTGCAACAATTAATTCCATCCAAAATAAAAGTTTTAGTGTACATTGTATATGTGTGTGTACTGTGTATATTTATAATGTATATATAAAGACACGCATACAGGATATATTTATAAAATATTTACACGTATATATTTATATGCATAAGATTTATATTATATATAAATACATTTAATATATAAACATAACAGATTTTTCTTAAATATATACATAATAAATATACACAGTACACGCACATATATTATGTACACTGTAAAAAATCAAAAGTTGAGAAAACTTAAAAGTTTAAGGCAACCAGCTTCAGGAGATTTTTGCGTTTTCTCAACTTTTTGTTGAATAAACTGAAAACAAGTTGAGAAAACTCAAAAATCTCCTGAAGCTGGTTGCCTTAAACTTTTAAGTTTTCTCAACTTTTGATTTTTTACAGTGTACACAAAAAACTTGCGATAAATCGTTACCCAGCTCTAGTAAAAAAATACCTTCAACGTTGGGTCTGAAGAGCTCAATAAAACACTCAGTGTTCTGAACTCTATTTTTCTTGTTGAAATGCAGTCATACAGTCTCCCATGCTACCGTCCCGCAGACACAGCAGAAGAGCCACAGGTTGCAGCTGAGTCCTCTGTCGAACGGGTTTGAGGTACACGATGCGCTGGCGTGACATGAACTCCCAGGTGGTGCTGTTGATCGAGGCCAGGAACAGCTGAATGCACAGCAGGAGCAGCATGACCAGCGAAAACACGGCCGTCATGGCAAACGGCCCGAGCACGAGTCCGTTCTGAGCGAACCACTGCTGCCAGGTGGGTGCAAAGACAACGCCGGACCTTAAACACATACGAGGAGTTTATTTGCAAAACACAAAGAGTTTAACTGATGCTTGAAATGTGGAGTTATCTGCTTTTGCTATAAAACAAACTTTTAATATATATAAAAAACATACTTTCAATGAACTTTAATTTTGTAAGCTACCTGTATTTGTTTAAGTTATTAGATGCCACAGACCCCCAGATATGATCAGCCCCATGAGAGGGATCCCCATTCTAAACTTTAAAATAAAATATATTTCATGAATAAAGAACCAGTTACTGCTGTGAAAAATTAATATTGCAAATATGGGAAAAATATTATTTTGATAATATTTGGTTTCTGTGTCTTTTTTCTACACACTATAATACTGTTAAATGCATAAATAAATAAGTAAATAAAATGTGACAAAGAAATAATATTTTAGACTTATTAAATTATATAAATAAATAATATTGTATATATTTTATTCTTTTAATCACATTTATTTAGTTAGCTATTATTTATTTATTTAAATCAAATTTGATTGAACCAAAATGTATGTTTATTATTTAAATAAAACTTTATTTAGTTATTTGAATCATTTTTTAAATTAATTTTAATCACGTTTTTATTTAAAAACTGTATTTGTATCAAATTGTATTTATTTTAATCAAATGTATTTATTTATTAATTAAAATTCTCACTTCTATTTAATTATTTTTTAAATCAAATTTTATTTATTTATGTGTAATAAATTGTTATTTTTTTATTTGTTATTTAATTTGTTATTTTTTATATATTTTAATATTTACTTAAATTTAATTATTTTAATTATATTTATTTAGTTATTTAAGTCAAATTAGGTTTACTTTAATACCTTTTTGTTTTCAGTTTAATCAAATGTATTTAGTTAGTTTGTTTTATTTATTTGTCTTATTTTTTATTTATTACTCTTTTCTTTTTTTACACACTTTTTCTTTTCTACGGACCCCCTAGCACTTTCTTTGTGGCCCCTGGGGGGGTCCCCAGAGCTCAGTTTGAAAACCCCTGGCATAATGCATATAGTATGTAAAACTGTGCATTATGCTATGCAAAACATTTCAGACAGAATGTCATGTCATAACCACAGGCTGGGTTCAACTTGGAATGAAATATGTTTATAATATGTTACTATTGTGTTAAGATATGCTTATATCTTAATACTAACCAGATCTATACTTTTTAATATTAAAAAATTATCTGGCAATCCAATCAAATAACATATCAAGTTAAAAATACACAGCAAATGAAGCCTGTAAATCCCAAGATACGGCAACAAACAGGTACAGCAGGATCCATCTGTGATTCCTCTCACCAATACAATTGTCTATCCAGGGACAATGATGGTCAAAACGCCTCACACAGCGCTTACACATTTTACAGAGCTTGGCCCTCATCGGTTGCTGGTTCACGTACAAAGAGAAACAAGAAAGGCTGAACAGATTTTACTGGAAGAAACACACAAACTTCAGTTTATCGTGGAGCAAAAGGAGTGTTTAGGTTATTGCAGTACCAGTAAAAAGCATTACTGTCCACTGACGTTCCCTAAAAGAGTCCAAATATCAGCCTATATTAGACAGGTATTATTTGAGTAAGATATGATCTTACACAGACTTCACTGTCATACCTACCTTTGAGTCGCTGTCAGACAGAACAAACCCAGGATCCATCAGAGACACAGACACAGCAGAAGCACAGAGATGGACACCACACACAACGCATTAAGAGACAGGGGGTGTAAACTTTTTCAATTGGATGATCAGGGTAAATTGTACTTATTTTGTCTTCTGGGAAACATTTAAGTATTTATGTAGCTTCTGAAGTCCAGTACTAAATGAAAAAACATGATTGTTAAAAAAATGAGAAGAATTTACAAATCATCATCCTGTCCAAAAGTTTTCACCCCGTGTACCTGTGTTTTGCAGAAACAGGACTAAAGTCGTGAGCCAGGTCAGAATGACTAAACAGCCTTATAAACAAAACCTATATTAAGAACACTTAAAACATAGCTAGATTATTAAATATACAAGTACTATTCTGTGTGTATTCTTATAATAAAATACATTAACATAAAGTAAACCATTTTAAACTCATTTCTAAGATGAAATCGCTGGTCATGTATGTTTTTATTACTCCGAGTTTGTTATTGACATTTCCGGGTCTGAGCGGTTGGTAAGATTAGACTTCAAAATAAAAGTCGCTTTCCTAGTCAGATTTCAAAATACGACTCTTTTAGATATTAATTGTTCTAGAACAACGTGGTGTATATTTATCATTATAAACATTATAAAATATATATTATATAAATTATAAAATTAAATTACATTTTTTTAAATTAAAAGGTAAAATGCAAAAGTGCTGTTCAAATTTACATTTAAATTTAAAAAGTAAAAAGCCAATGCCGTGTTCACAATTGGAGAAATATGGGAGTACAGTGATTTGACCTGCAGATGGCAGTTTTCAATCACTGATCAGAACAAAGAAGAGCCCTGCACGAAATACACACTGCAGTTGAATTTAGCTACAGAGAGTGAGATTTGATCCATGTAACTGTTCAGAGACCAGGTCAGATCTAACCAGGTCTGAACCCGTAATCTTGTGTAAATAGGTCAGATGGTGAAATATTATATTAGCTATTTCACCATATTATGTAAGAAAGGCATCAGCAGATTTTCAAGTGTAGCATGCATATATATATAGAGAGAGAGAGAGAGAGTGAGTGAATGTGTAGGTTTTTTTTTTTTAGTTTTATAATTTTGTGCAATTTCCAGAATAAATTAAAACTTTTTTTTAATTATTAATATTTTAAATATTAAATAATTGGAATGTTTTTCCAAAATGCTTGTATTATACACATGTATCAACTTGTTAAATTTAATGGAGTAATTAACCATTTTAGTGACACATTTGTAAATGATAAAATTTGGAACCATTTCTAAAAATCAAAAACACAAAAGACAATATACTACGAATATTACATTTTTTATTGAAAAAATAAATTACATTTAAGGTATTTATTTTTAAAAAGATCTAAAACCAAACTAAAATAAGAGCCACTCTGAAACAAATGCTGTTACAATGAGAATCTCGGACGTACTTGAATCATTCATCCACAAGTACACCCATCTTAAAGTTTCCAGTCCTTCAGATACAAACACAAATCTGTGCATTTATGTTGAAATTAGTGTACTCAACACCCCCAATACTGCAAGTAAGAATATCATGTGCATTTATTACTTGAACATAATGGTCCCCATAACAAAACTCACACCCTCTGACAACGTTTACAGTCATTGCATTGCATTACATTCACAATTGACTAAAGCAATTAAAGTGCATTCATCTTCAAATCAACCAGATATTATATTAAGGCAACGCTAAGAACAACAGTGTGCCGATTTTAATTAACCACAATTAAGATTAAATTAGACAGTAGTTGAACAACTGAAAAACACAAAAACACTGGCTTCTGAAACTCAGAGACTGTGCAACATTCATTAAACTCTCAGATGCCACAACATAAATATCTGGTTATAAAGATGTATAAATATATTAATTTAGTCAATATAAAGCAGCTTTAGTAAGAAATGGGCAGTGCAACTTAAATCAGCATGAAATAATGCATTTGACAGTAGTTTGTAGTGTCGATTGAATTGCATTGCCTGACTGCATCATAACAGCTCTCGATTCCTTCTCTTAGTGGCACTTTACATGTATATGACGAAACACACACACAATGGTCACATGAAATTGAAAAACGCTGGTCCCTGATTTCAGCTTTCAAACTTCTTTTTACCATTCTAGAACACTAAATAAATAATGAGATGTTCGTTAGCAGCGTCCTCGTTCTTGCTCGCATTCACAGAATGAGATGGTCTCCTCACCTCAAGGTTCAAAGCCTCGAGATTCTCGCCTCGTGTCTGTTCTTCACGGCCTCATCTTGACTGCACGCCTAACGTCGACTTGATGTGCTCGTAGACAACGTAGCTGATGCTAACGGCCGGGATGACCTTCAGGAAGTTTGGGGTCAGGCCCCGATAGAGACCCATGGGGCCCTCAGTCTTCATGATCTGCTTGAAGAGTCCTGTCATCGAGACCTGAGACGCACCTTCAAACGCAGCTGTAGAAATAAAGACAATATTCAGTAAATGCATGCATTAAAATGCACCATAAACTAGGAGTGCTTCATTATAGTAAATCATAATTATTTTGGTCAATATCAAGAACATGATTTTATCAACTTTGGAAAAATCATGCATTAATTGAACTTGGGGGGAAAAAAAAAGTGAATTTTCTTGAACTTTAAATATAATTAAACCAATAAAATAAAAATGCATTCAAAAATTATAAAATGTATTAAATATATAATTAAAATGTATTAATATATAATGTATTAAATATAAATAAAATATTAAATATTATACAAGTATACATATTAAAATTACATATATGCATTAAATAAATGTAATAAGTAAAATGTACATTAAATATTATCAATTAACATATACATATATACACATATACATACACACAGTGTATTAATATAAGAAAATAAATAATTTACATTAAATATACGTATTAGATAAATGTATTAATGTTACACTAAATAGAATAAAATGTATATTAGATAAAAAGTACATTAAATAAAATGTATTAAATATATAAATATTAGATAAACTGTATTAAATAATATATTATTATATTTATATTATTATAAGATTATATGTCATTTACACCTATTATAAAGCATGGAACTCACCTTGTGCCTGCATGCGTGTTCGTATGAGAGCTAGCGGGTAGCTTGCGAGTTGGCCACACGTGCTGGAAACTGTACCACAGGCTAGCAGCACAAACACACCTGGATCCGCATTCTCCTTCCCATAGCGCTGGAGCCAAGTGTTCTTTAATGTCTATCAAGAGCAAACGAGGAAATAAAATGAGCTCTTTCTGCTGGTGAGTGACAGCAGCAGCAGTGATTGCTTTAGTCTGAGTTCCTCTGCTCACCTCATAGACGGCCAGGTCGATGCCAGCGTATGGGATGATGCCCAGCATGTTGGGGATGTAGCCTTTGTAGAACGCAGACACTCCCTCGCCCTTCAGGATCTGTTTGGCGCAGTCTGAGATGCCCTTGTACTGGCCCGTCTTTCTCAACACCAGACGGGTTTTGAGAACCTGAACAGAAGAGCATTGAGAAGTTTGATTTTTAATCAAACATTTTCATTTCATGCCAGCTTAATTTCCACGGCAAAAACCATGTCTGAGATACAAATGAAAATAGCAACTAAAGATCTTTAAAACCTATTTTTCCAGTTTAAGGTTGTTATAACACTAAAATGGTGTAAAACGCACCTCCATGGGGTAGATGGTGCTCTGGGCGATGACTCCTGCCAGGGAACCTGCTACAAAGCGCTCAGTGATCCCCAGAGTTTCCTGACTGCTTCCCATCAGCTGTTTGATCTGACAAAGAAGAAAAGTGATTCATTTAATGAGTGTCATTTATACACAAAGCAAGCATGTGATCAGCTAAGAACAGAAAAGAAAAGCCTGTCAGAAAATCGTATCCCTGACAAAACAAGTGCATCAGCTCTGGTCTCTTACCTGCTCATAAGCCATGAATTTGAGGGCCGACTCGGGTGCAATTTTGATGACATTGATGCCATTGCCCCTCCATAACGAACGCATCCCCCCTTCCTTGATCATCTGGGCGAGACCGCTCATGATACACATATTGTTTCCATGAGATCCATGCACCTGAAACAGAAGAGCCAACAATATAGGTTTATCAGAATAGTGTGTCAATATTAACAGATGATATCATACTTTCATGATTTCAGACTGGACATATTCAATTAAAACTTGAAGATTTCAGAAAAATGCAGGTAAAAGGTTTTGTCCCGAAACACTGAACTATCAAAGTCCATTTGAGTAACAGCTGACGTAAACATGACAGATCTTCACTATCGCTCGGCCATGACAATGTCAAGCACTATCTCGTATCTGACCAATCACAGCGCAGCACTGAGGGTGTGCTTGACTCCTCAGATTCTGATTGGTCGCCTGACTGGACTGTATAACTATTCACAGAGTCCAGATCCTTTCATTGGAACATACATTTATGATACGGATTAACTCCTAATATGACTCTTGGGAAACAAAACCAATTGTTCAGATTTAACCCGAAAGGCCATATGGTTATGAAACCAGCTTGCACTTAGATTAAAGGGAAATGCTTGTGTAAATAAAAACCTCCTTCAGTCTATAGAGAAAGTCGAGGCTGGGATTTAGTAAAAACCGTCATCATTAAATGAATAACCCAAGAAAAAGATGGCTTTATTATTTTAATATAGCATAAAAACACACAAGATGTAACACTGATGTAGTTCTATTCACCCTTCAGTGACTTTGGGCTGTTTTACAGGTAATTCTAAGGTGTGTGCATCACTGTACCTGCATGAGGACTTTGAGCCGGTCGAGCGGAGCAGTGAAAGTTCGGGAAACGGCTCCAGCTCCTCCACCGGCGACCAGATGTCTCCACCACATCCCCGTCATGTGCTCCTCTGAGGTAAACTCATCTGGGACCATCATGTTCTCTCCCACATCGAAGATCTGCAAACAAACAGATCACAGACATGGTTAAAGACAACTGACAATAAACAGGACATAATGATCCAATATAAAGATATTGGTCAAGCACTGTTTCAGTAAACGCAGCTACATTCTAAAAATGATTTTCAAAGTTATAAAACATACTCTAATAATCTCTTTTTGCATAAGAAATACTATTTCAGTCTTACAGTCCAATTTCACCTTGAATTGAATAAAAAAAAACCCAGTGAACTAGTTTACTGTAATCTGTGAAATTTACTAGTGAAAATTCAAATTCAAAGTTTTAAATAAAATAAAACTTAAAAAAATATATATTTTTAAATTAAGTTGTAAATAATATTATTGGAGTAGGTTTTACAAAAAAAAAAAAAAACACACTACTACAGTTTTTCTACTTGCAAATTCTACATTTAATTCAATGCGTTAATTGCCTTTTTTCCCCCAATTTGTGAAATTTACTTGCAATTTCTGAACATAAATCATTTTAAAAGTAAAAAATAAAAAGATTATTGGAGTGCATTTTACAAGAAAATACTATTTCAGTCTAATTTGACATTTAATTCAATGTGTTATTTGCCATGTCATTGTAATTAGTTGTGAAATTTACTAAAAACTTGAGTGAAAATATTTAAAACGCATGTAAATAAAACAAATTGCAGTACATTACCAAAAACTAAATTATTTCCATCTTTTTACTTCAAAACTTCATTTAATTCAATGTGTTACTTGCCATTTCTTTGAAATTTACTAGCAATTACTGGTTCTAAATTTCTAAACCAGATTTTTTATTTATTTACTTTTAATTTTTTTTGCAGTGTAGTATTTCACATAAGTCCAACTGTCAACTACAAGAGAACTAAAGTGCAACGTCCTTGGCAGCAACAGCGTGTGCGTCAGAGTCGTCTGACCCGACCAGTGATGCTGCCAAAAACCTGGAACTAGTCTGCGCGTCTTTTAGGGCACCAATGTGCCATTTCAGCCAAAAAAATCCATTGTGGACTTTACAAACTCCGCAAAACTGATTGCAAATTCGTGCACATTGCATCAGATTTCCAAGACCGCTGCGCGATGAACTCTGCCTCATGAGAACAAAGGATGCAGTCCGGTTTAAACCGGAGTTCACCAAGAATCTGAAGTAGGTCATTGATATTGAACTGCACAAAGTCTCAAAATCATCTAATTGCGAGTGTCAACAAGAATTGTTTCACAAGGTGTTGCACTGGAAGGACTGTTAGTCCTGGTTTAATTTGAGTGCTCTGACATTTGATTTGCATTTTTGTAATAGATGGATTTATGCACAAACTCTGGCGGCTGTATTGATAGAAGGATGCTCTGGAGACAGACTAGTTAAGATTTAGTAGCTGCAAGGTTATACCTATTAAATTGGACCCTGTCCTAGATCACGGTGTTCCAGTGGGACTGGAGATATTTTAGGCAGTCATGTTAAGACTGTCATCAACAATATACCAGGTCTACGCTCTGAACCCATCCTAAAACCCAAATCAGCCTAATTTATACACATTTTAAGGAATCTGAGTCATTCCAAGTAGACATGTTAATCAGATCATTATATTAATGCCACTTTGCAGTCAACATGAATAAAGCAGCTTTTACTAAATAAGCTTTGTCGGTTGTTTTGAAGGATTTGGACTGAGTGAGAAAATGCTTACAGTTGAGTGTTTCCAATACAGGATGATTTCAGGAATGTTTTCAGCAGGCTGTAATGTGGGATACTTCTTCCATTCGTTCCAGTCAATAGTCATTGTGCCGTTTTTGTCCATGCTGCGTGAGGAAAATTGGAAACGGGACAGAAAGAAGATCATTTAGAGCCTGTAAATTAGTTCTGTGCTTTACAGTAAATTTAAGAGGTCATAAAAACTTTCAACAAAGCTGTGACTCAGTCCATTCACAGATAAAATGATCAAGAGGTCACGGTTTTTATACAGTCATAAACGAAAGGTTTGGTAATGTAATGTTAAAAAAAATAAATAAATAAATACTATAATAAATTTCAGCAAAATCATGAGTAGAATTAAAATTAATAATGCAATAAAAAAAACTTAAATTAATAAAACTGTTTTTAATAATAAAGCAATAAAAAGTAATTAATTGATAAAGCTTTTCATTGAGTGTGTCAGTCAAACAGTGAAAATTAGAATAAATGACAGCAGTTTTAAGAGTTAGACATCACTGTGAATATTATTAGTCAAAGCCCAACCAGAAAACATCTTTGCAGTATTGTCCATTTTTTATTCAATCAATATTTCACCTTTGAAGGACTCTCTCCGCTTGCTGGAGGGAAATATGGACGCCAAGATCTCGCAGTGAGTTCACAATATCATTGGCATTCACTTGACCTGATATGGAACAAATAATCAAATGTCAGCCGTTTTAAAAATCATCAAGTTGCAAATGTGTAAGTCTAAAGCATTGCATTAAGGTATAATACCAGCAATCTTTCTATCCAGGTTTTTAAAGACAAGCTTCAGGTCTTTCTCGTGGTCTTGGAGGTAGTGAACAAACTCTTCAAAGTCCAGCTCTCCATCATGCTCTTTCGCTTCAGTTTTCATGGTTTTCTGTGTGAAGAAAAGAAAGATTCAAGAAAATGTGTAAGAAAATCAAATGCATTGCAGCTGTGAATTATTACACAATCAGTAAAAGTTAGTGTGAATGCCAACACCTGGCAAACTAGAACAGACAGAATGAGAGAGTCTTATTACATGAGAACCCGTGCAGATCAGATGAGCTACAGGAGTCAATCTGACTACAATTAAAAACCTTGTTCAAATAATATCATTAACCACTGACACTGGAACATTGACTCATAAGACTCTTCTTTCATTGTCATTACTGAATGCATTCACTAGAACATCTGTTTATGAGATTATAATCATATTTGGACACTCATCCAGATGATTGCAGCAGCTCAGACAGTCATAAACTTTCAAATCTGTGAGTTCCAATAGTATGAATGTCTCAGTGAAACTGCACCGCTAGGGGCGCCATACAGCCTTCAGTTCAAGAACGACGACACAAGTATAATGTATGAGTTACAGTACTATGGTATTGATGTGATTAAACAATAGTACACATTATTGACGCACTTTAATTAGTCTATAGCAATAAAAATGCGCTCTTTTATGTTTCGTTCTGGGAAACGCCATATATGGTCAACTGAACGGAAGCGCGCGCGCAGGAAAGAGGAACAAGCACCGGAAACGTCATGCCTCAAAAATGTGGTTTCCTTTAAAAAAAAAAATGAAACAAGTAAACTACTTTTTAGTTTAATCAGTTTAACGACTTGACATCACAATGAAAAGTATATCGATAGGTATATTTTCTTACCTTCCTCCATTTTCGATATGTAGAGAATTCTTGCGAAGGTAGAAGCACACTGAGAGACTTCAGCGATTTCAGCTCAGACGGTAATCCGTTCGATTCAAAATAATCCACCTCGACTTGATCTGAATTATGGACAGGCACATAAAGGCACAGGCACAACATCTTGAAAATAATAAAAGTCTTCGACAATAAATAAATAAATAACACGAGAACACTCTCGCTTGCCGGCGGTTAAACACTGAAATGCCGGTAAAGCGCCTGACCACGTCGAGAAAAGTCCTTAGACACGCCCACTGAGTGAAGGGCGGCGGACTCTGATTGGTCAGCGCGTTTTGCGCATTTGAACCGATTTGACCGTCGTTCTAGACGTCAGAGGCTAATCGTCCAATCAGAGGTGAAATCCATTGCGCTCGAATGTAAATGAGACCCACCTCTTTCACTACACTCCGGAACAGACACGTGACATGCTGTGAAATTTCCAATAAGTGACTCACAGAATTTCACATTTTCTCAAGTGAAACTCCTCAGAACACAGAGAAACCGGTACAGACCTGCAACATGTTGTATACTGAAAACAAAAAATAAAGAATTATTAAAAAAAAAAAAAAAGTTATTGGCCTACCTAAAGCTAGTTAACATGCCTCAAGGCAGGGTTCTTAGTTAACCAAAATGAACTAAAATTAATAATAATAATAAAATTAAAGGTCATAAAACTTTTTTTTGTATATATATATATATATATATATATATATATATATATATATATATATATATATATATATATATATATATATATATGTATATATATATATATATGGATCAGGCCCTTTCTTTTGGAACATGCTTCACAACTCCTTGTTCAAGCTCTTGTTCTGTCCAGGCTGGACTATTGCAGTGCTCTCTTGGCAGGCAAGATTAATTTTTAATTAGCCAAAAAGAATGCATGTCACACCTCTGTTTGTCAATTTATATATATAAACTTACATTGTTTCAGCTAGTTACCAAGGCACCATGTCATATAAAATAAATATAAATAAAAACTGTAAAGAAAAAAATAATAAATATTTATGCTAACTAAAATTTAAAATGAACATGCAAAATATAAAAACTAATTCAAAATATTAATAGGAATATAATTGTATATCAATGATAGTAAAATAACACATTTTGAATTAAGTTTTTAATTGCTGAAAAACTTTAAACTTGTTTTGTGCAATTGTACCTGACCTCTCTGTGTATTTTTCTGTGTGGTTGCATACGAAATGATAATATAAAATGATTACACTTACTTTCATGAGATGTCTTCACTATTGTGCTTTAATATGTATATTTATGTTTATTGTGATTATGAGAATTAACCCCAATTCATATGGAAATCTTTTTATCAAATTGCCTTTAAACAGGTTAAATATTTTAAATAACACTGAAGCCTGAAGCCTAAATATTACTAATTGGAGTTAAAAATACCAGCAGGTCAGTACGGGGTATTTTCTTGGTTAGCAGCAGCAATTAATGTTAACAGGCCCAAATATAAACTGAACTTTGTAGGGCATAATCCTGCAGCAAAGCTGTCTGCTCCGGTTGCAATATTACGTCAGAGTCTGCAGGAGGATAAGCGTCCGTGCCAAGGCTAACTCCAGAGAGATTTATTTATATGGTATCTGTCCAGATGGGGACACCAACCTATTCACCATCTGTTACCTGAATACAGGACATGATTCACACACAATGAGGGAAAAGCCTGTTATTTGGAGAGTACTGGTGTTTAGACCTCTTCATATGCCAGAATTATTAAAGGAATAGTTCATCCAACAATGAATGTCTGATGACAATGTGCTCACCCTCAGGCTGTATCAGATGTAGATTAATTAATTTTTTGTTTTTGTTTTTTTGTCGAAACAGATTTGGAGAAATGTAGCATTCCATTACTTGCTCAACAATGGATGCTCTGCAGTGAATGGGTGCCGTCAGAATGAGAGTCCAAACAGCTGATAAAAACATCACAATAATCCACAAGTAATCCACACCACTCCAGACCATCAGTTAACATCTTAAGAAGCCAAAAGCTGCATGTTTGTAAGAAACAAATCCATTATTAAGGCATTTTTAACTAAGCAACCTAGTTGACTGGGTTGAACTAAAATATGAGTCCATAATAATGCTTCCTTCAGTGAAAAAGTCCATCCACATATTTGTTTAGAGCTATTTTGTACTGTTTTCTCTTGTAAATGGTGCTTGATCTGTGCAGATTTCTCTCCTGATTCAGACAAGAGGACTTTTTGGGAAGCATCATTATGGATTATGTACTCTCATAAACACATAACTTTTCATTTCTCAAGATGTTAACTGATGGACTGGAGTGGTGTGGATTATTGTGATGTTTTTATCAGCTGTTTGGTCTCTCATTCTGACGGCACCCATTCACTGCAGAGCATCCATTGGTGAGCAAGTGATGCAATGCTACATTTCTCCAAATCTGATGAAGAAACAAACTCATTTATATCTTGGATGACCTGAAGATAAGTACATTTTCAGTAAATTTGAAGGGATTCAGAGAAATTTATGTTATCTTTCATTCGTCAATACAAATTATGTATATGTATATTTGCACTGCCAGAAGAGTACAGTGTAATATGATAAAGTAATTAGTGAACTTGCATTAAAAAAAATGGACTTTTTTCTGTGTTTTTCAGTGTATGACAGTTCCTTTACTCCCAAACCAAACTAGGAAATTTCTTATGCATCAGCAGCTTTGTAACACAATCCAGTGCAGCTGGAGAGAAGCAGTGCACTCATGTACTGTATGCAACTTGGCCTTATGATTGAATTTGACTCCAGTGCTCTCTAAAAACTAATTTTAGCCGAGTCACATAGCGGGGATCACTAAACACATGGAAGAGGAGAGACGCAGGCTTTGGGAGTCAGTACAGAGCTCTAATTTCATCCTGCAGGGATGTTCGGTGCAGAGAAAGACAACTGGCCCTGTGTGAAATGACAACCTGTGATATTTCATTAATTCAAGACCTTTAGTTCATGCAGAGTGAAACAAAATGTTTGCCACATTTTCAGTGTCTCAGATTTCTCTCTCTTTTTTTTTCTTACACTAAAATCATTTTGGTGTGATTTACAGAAATTGCTAGTAAATTTCACAAATAATTATAAAGAAATGGCCTAATGGTTAGGGAGTCAGGCTTGTAACCTGAAGGTTGCCGGTTCGATTCTCGCACCGAATTGAAGGTGGGGATTGTGAATGAACAGCACTCTCTCTGCCTTCGATACCATGACTGAGGTGCCCTTGAGCAAGGCACCGAACCCCCCAATTGCTCCCCGGGCGCTGGAGCAATGGCTGCCCACTACTCCGGGTGTGTGTTCACGGTGTGTGTGTGTGCGTTTGTTCACTATTCACTGCTGTGTGTGTGCACTTGGATGGGTTAAATGCAGAGCACCAATTTCGAGTATGGGTCACCATACTTGACAATACGTCACCACTTTTCAAATGACTCTCGCTTGCCGGCGGTTAAACGCTGTAAATTCAAGTAACACATTGAATTAAAAGTGAAATTTTGAAGTAGAAAAATTATGTTCTTGTAAATTATACTTTTATAATCTTTGTTTTATTTACAATTTTTTAAAAAAGTTTCTTTTTTATTTTATTTATTAATTTATTTATTTTGGTATCTTGGCGTGTTCAGTAAAGTATTGAGAAGTTATACTTAAATATGGACACAATGTGTGTTGTACTTGAGTAAAAGTAAAAAGGGTCCACATTTAGTAATACTAAAGTATAATAAAGGTAAAATGATACAGTTTTATGTTGTGGTGACTGAAACAGTTTTATTTTAGTATCATTGAGATATTGTTATATTTTAACAATATTTTGAATTATTTTTTATATTTTCTGTTTTCATTTTAAATTTAACATTTTTTTGTGTGATTTTGTCATCATTTAAATTATTCTTATTATGTTTTAAATATGTATACATAATTTTTAATTTTTATATAAAGTTTTAGTTATTTTAGTACATCAGGTTAAACTAAATGAAAATGAGAAATGTTGTCATAAAATAAGTTTTAAATTGAATATGTTTTGTAAAATAAGTTATAAAATTATATATAAATTATATTACATAAATTATATATTATATACTTTAATTCACATAACATTTATTTCATTTCATGTAACAAATTTTTTTTTTCTTTTTATGGCTTTTATTTAGGAAGCAAGTGACTTTTACACATTTTATTTCAGTTAAAGTTTATTTTATTTAAGTTATTTAAGTTTTTTCATGCTTTTAAGGTCTAAATATAATTTCCCCTTTGAAAAATGAATACGTAAATGCAAATGTTTCTCCACAAATTACCCAAATAATGGGTATAATAATGAAGTATAATTACTTTACAAATACTTTATCATAATGCGGATCTAAAAACAAGTTATGAAACAAAGTAGGTTGTTTTTCAGGTAGCCTAATAGAAATCAGCTTTCTTATCAATGTATTGCAGTACATTTACAATATAGCGATAGGTCTGAACCATTTATCGTTTATGTCATACAAATACATCCTGTATACATGAAGATAAAAGGCCCATTCATAAAGACTCCATACATTCAAACTCAAAGACTGATCTATGGTGCAAAAGCTAAAGGTGTATATTAACCACAGCACAGACGCAAGGTCATGTTCCATGTCAGCGTTCATCAGACTAGAGTCCTGTGTTTGTTTGGATCTCGGTCTGGATTACGTCTGATGGCTGATCCACTGAAACACGTCCAATAAACTTTACCTGGAGGTCAGATTGACGGGTGAAAAACAGGACGTGCTATTTCAGATTTTACGTGCCATTAGCAGCTTTACGGTCACTGTTTATCTCTCAGTAAGAGGACACTGGATCAAGAACCTGTCAATAAACTTTCTGCTGAGATTCTCAAACGCTCTTATCAACAAAAACAGCAGAAAAGTGCAGTTTAAGAAATGCTGGATAGAGGCTGTTGTTGAGTTACTGATACACAGATCTGTTTACTGAACAGAATTCAGGATTAATAAAATGTACAAAAAAAAAAAAAAAAGAAGCAAAATACTCACAATTATATACTATACAAATACTGTTCAAAAGTTTGGGGTCAACAGGATTTTTTAAAAATGTTTTGATACAAGTGCCTTTTGCACTCCAAGTCTGCATTTATTTGATCAAAAATACAATAAAAACAGTAAAAATGTAAAATATTATTTTAATTTAAAATAGCTGTTTTCTATGAGAATATATTGTAAAATTCAATTTATTTCTGTGATGCGCAGCTGAATTTTCAGCATCATTACTCCAGTCTTCAGTGTCACATGATCCTTCAGAAATCATTCTAATATGCTGATTTGCTGCTCAAGAAACATTTCTGATTATCATTAATGTTGAAAACAGTTGTGCTGCCCGATATTTTTGTGGAAACTGTGATACATTTTGTTTTTCAGGATTCACAGATGAATAGACAGTTCAAAAGAACAGCATTTATTTGAAATAGAAATTTTTTGTAACATAATAAATGTCTTTACTGTCACTTTTGATCAATTTAATGCATCCTTGACGGAAAAAAAAAGAAAAGTCCCAAACATTTGCATGGTAGTGTATTTTACATTCACAAATTGCAGGCAAAACTTCAACAGCTGTAAATTTCATGTTGACATTTTAATTGCAATCAAGAACATCATAAATTCATATTCAGATTGCACAATAGAAACAATAATTATCATAAAGGCTTTATGAAATCCTTGGACTCTCTCGCTGGCCGTGTGCTTTGAACTTCTTGTTCACTTGTTTTGCTTGAAGAGTCTGGAAGTGTTTCAGTGTGTCATGACCGTAATAATGAAACACAAAGTGCTGCCAGTGAAATGAAAAGATGAGGCAGAAGCCCTCGATGGACAGCAGCATCACAATCACACAGTGAAGGGCGGTCGTCGCCTCTGTCATGTGACTCTGTTCCAAAATTTATGTATAGCATGTACTCTTGTGTTGGCCAATACACTGGATCACAAGGTACCAGAACACTGTAACACTTGCGATGCTCGACCACTTAAGACGATGTTCGTGAACAACTTGTGCTGCTTTTTAACAAGGCATCCAGTTCTTCATCAATATAACCCGACACTGATATGATCTTTCAATACATTCTACAAGCAACTAATGCAAGTAACTTAACCAATCAAGTAAAGAAAACTTTTTTTGAAAGATCAATGCATTCCCACTACTGTACAACCCTGTAAAGCTTGATATATGAAATAATAGTTAAAAATATATATTTTAATGGAAGTTTGTTGAGACAAAATATTAAAAAAAGTAAAAAGTTTCCATGTGTGTTTTGTTTAGTATCATTTCTGATACATCAGGTTTTTATGGCTCATATAATAAACATTACGAAGGAAAAACGGATAACTGAGCAAAAATATGCAATTTGCTGCAGATGCTGATATTTATATGGACAAAAATGAGAAATTCTGATGCTTATAATGTCAATGAGATCTTTATAACAGTATAGCAGATAATTACATAGAGTCATCACTCTAATAATGTCTTAGTAAAATGATATTTTAAATGCTTAGTTTGATGATCAAAACACAAAGCAGTGCAATACAGTGATGATTGTGATATGAAGAGATAAATGTTCCTCAAAAGCCTAATGATCAGGTTTGAGACTCACTGATTTAAAAAAACAAAAACAAAGATTCATAATCAAGTAAAGCCAAGCTGCTTCATCCAGCAAGTGTTCATATTAAATATTACTAGTTATTCTTACATTTACTTTATAAATATCAGTCAAGATTTGAAAGTAAAAAGACACGTGAAGCACCAGCTGAAGCTGGACATTTGTACAATTATAATAAAAGACATTTTACTTGATAAAAAACTCTAAACTATCAATGTAGCATATTGTGTGCAACATGTTTTTCAGTTGTTCATGTTGATCATTTAGAGGCCTATCAAACATGATACTTTAGGGTTAAAGAGATTTATAACAGATTTTCTCCATTCCAGGAACTTCATTGGCACGTCTGACCCACAAACATCTGCGAACGAGAGACAATTTCTTAAAAATCCCTGCATGAGAACAAATTAGGTTTAACTTCCAGTCAAGTGTGAGGGCAGCTACTCCTTGAGGATATTATGTAACTTCAACAGGTTGGTGGTTGTGACTGTTATCTGAGCTACAAATATCACAGCTAGTGATCCATTAGTCTGAGCGTACGAAGGCCTCGTGTTGTGTATTTGCTGTCATTTTATTAGAATAGGTGACTTTATACTAAGAATTCAGTTTTATTAAGCTATAATTTCAATCTGAATTCTCAGAACGGTCTATTTTAGTCCACTGCTAATATTTCTATGAAGCCATTTTCAAAGACAAACCCGTTTTATGAGATTTATAGTTTACATGAACTTCAAAGCTCTGGTTTTGACCTGTTCATTTTTTAAGTTTATAAGTTTGCACACTTCAACAATAAGTTCTTAGAAATGCCACGGGTCAAATCTTTACTGTCAAGTGCACAGATTTGCACAAGCTTGCCAACGCTGGAAACATCCTGTCAGTGTTCTTAAGAATATTTTTAGTGGGTTTTTTGTGACAATAGTCTGAGTCGTACTGTAGATTCTTGTTTCAGTCTGATATGAGGGCTGTTGTTTTTATTATGTGCCACTTTTGGTTTCCTTGCCTTCCATATAAATATAAACCTTACTGTTCATCAGTCAAATGAAAGGACAGTATCTGCGTCATAATTCACATCTGGATGCAATGGACAGATAATTGTTACTTTTGCACTTTAAACAAGAAAGCTTCTGTTGAAAACCTATATGTGAATGTGAGACTGCTTGTTTGCTTTCTTCACTATTAAAGAAGGGGGAAAAATTAATAATGAATGCAAATTTGAATTCCAGTCAATATGTATTTCTTCTGAATGCTTATGTTAACTGTTTTACAATGCTCTGTCTGTACCCATGTTTTGAGTACCATAATTATATTTTACATTTCTTATATAGATTGTAGAGATTTATAATATAATATAATATATTTTATGTGACTATATCATTCATATATATATAGGCCTATTTATAATATAGTCACATAAAATATATATTACTCGTCAACATTTGAAGTGGATCAAAATCTTTCATCAAAGTTGTCCTAAAACCTAAAACCAAAATGCATTCTTGTCTTAGGACAACTTTGATGAACTTTTTTGATCCACTTCAAATGTTGACTACTATAGATTATATAACAAAGATATAAGGAAAAAAAAAAAAAAAAAAAAAAAACAAACAAAAAAAAAAAAAAAATATATATATATATATATATATATATATATATTTAGTCATTTAGTAGACGCTTTTATTTAAAGCGACTTACAAATGAGGACAACAGAAGCAATCAATTGTAGTATTAAAACAACAGATCCAAAACTAAAAGCTAATGCATGCAACAAAATTTCAAAACTTAACATTTAAATGAAAACAAAAAAATAAAGCTAAAAACAATTCAAAATATTAAAGAACAAAAGGTATAAGAGTATAATAATGATTCTAACATAACACTAAGCCAAACACCAAAAAACAACTACATATGAGTATGTACAACCACACACACATACATATATATACACATTTATAAATTCAATATATAATATCATTTCCATTTAGTTTGTTGAAGCACTAAAATAACTCAAATTAAATAAAACTAAATCTTAATAAAAAAACCTATACAGACATAATAAAAAACTAATAAAATGACAAACATTATTCCAACTTTAACTAAAATTAAAATAGATAACAAATACAAATCAAACTACATTAAATTATCAGTAATCCTAAAAAAAAAAACACTGAGCCAAACACATATGCAAGTAGTAGGAAAGAGGAGAAATAAAAAGCGATACTTATATATTATATATAATATAAATATATGTCAGTGTATATATATATTATATATATATATATATATATATATATTTCAGTGTGTGTGTGTATTATATATGTATATATATATATATATATATATATATATATATATATATATATATATATATATATATACACACACACACACACACACACATTCTTATATCTTTGTTATCAAATAGCTCCCTCCTGTGGTTGACAATAAGTCTAGCGCAAACGTATGGCGTGGTAATACCTGATAACTGATAACAGTTTCCACCAATAAAAAAAGAAAGCTTGTCACCATTAATGGCAAATCTAAGCCAATGGGATTCGTAAGAGGCGACGAATGGGCGGGACTTCAGCCATTTGCGTCCGCAAACGTTGTTGTTGGAAGAGAAGTCGATTCAAGAAGCCATTACGCTGCGCAACTGTATCAAGACAAAAACGTACTATTTTTACGTATTCTACGCAATTTTATATTACCCCCCCTTAAGTCCAATTAAATACGTTATGGCATCTCAGGCCAAAAAGAGAAAAACGAATTTCTCCGAAAGGGAGGTGGAGATCATCGTGGAGGAGATGGAGAAGCAAAAACACATTTTGGTGAATCATTTTAACGCGGGCGTCACGCACATCGCCAAGAACAGCGCGTGGATGGAGATCCTGAAGCGCGTGAACGCCGTGAGCACCTGCCAGCGCGAGCTCGCGGAGGTCAAGAAGAAATGGTCCGATCTGAAGACGGAGGTGCGGCGCAAAGTGGCCCAGGCGCGGGCGGCCATGGAGGGCACCGGCGACTGCAGCAGCGTGCCTGTCATCCTGAGCTCCATGCAGCAGCGCATCTGCAACCTGCTGGGAGAAGCCACCATCATCAGCCTCCCCGCGGCGGAGGCGGCCGCCGAGATCACGGTGCCCATCAGCTCCGCCGCCGCCGCCGCGTTAACGCAAAGTAAGACACTGGCGGTACTGCTGCGTAACTCCACATGCGTAGACTCCCACAAGTTCCAGTGTTGCCAACTTAGCAATTTTGTTGCTAAATTTTGCAACTTTTCAGACTACCCTAGCAACTTTTTCTTCCAAAGCACCTAGCAACAATTTTACCAATTTTTAAAATTCATTTGGCAACTTTTAGCAACTTTTGATAAGTGACTCAGACAATAAAAAGGCACAGATTTTCCATCCAAATTACACAAAAAGAGGAAACCAAAGATGCCTAGCAGTACACACATAATGTGAATTGAGTTAGCTGCTATTTGCAGTTGTGCAATTTAATAATGATAATAATTTAATAATTGTTCATCTATGATACACTTTGTTAGTAGCTTGTATCTGTGATTGTTGATCATCAGTTAGTGCACTGTAAGAGAAATAGAAAAGATACTAGTAATTTTCCAGGACATTATCCATTGTAACCCAGTAACCCGAAACACAATGCGTAATTTAAAATGCAGGTAAAAAAACAATACGGAAAAATCTTTCATATTAACATAGTAGATTGTGCCCTATTAGTACAGACTTTTCTTAGAGTGTAGCATACTAACTAACTACTAATACGCTGCTTAAAGCATAATTGTTGAGAATGTGTAGTATTACTAGTTTACTAGCTGTTCAATTATTCAATGTTTAAAACACAGTTATTTATATTTTTAATATTATATTATGCATATTATTTTACAAACAAATCTAAATTAACATATATAAAATATATTTTTTTGCTGAGATTCAATGTTGCCAATTTAGCAATTTTGTAGCTAGATTTAGCGACTTCCCCACCCCTTTTGAGACTTTTTTCAAAAGTTTAGGGACAAATATAGCAACTTCTTGGACAAACCTTCTGTAAGTTCTCATCTTGCCCACTGATCTATATTCATCTTTGTATAGATCAGTGAATTTGCCATTATGATGTCATCTAGTGACATTTAGCTACCAGTTGTAGCTGCTTTCAGTTGAAAGCACTTGGCAACACTGCTGAGATTTGATGTTGTGACACAATTTTGTGTCGTGATTACGCAATGACATCATCGCACAATGACATCATAACGTCATTTAGCAACTTTTAGCAACAAATCAACCTTCCTTTAGCAACTTTCTCTGAAAATTAGTTGGCAACACTGCCCACAACTGTTACACTCACTTAGGCACGGCCGTAGCAGCCAGGGTTTGAATATTAATGAGGTCTGGGGTCTGGTTAAGAATTGTGCTATAATAACCCCCACAAATACAACTCATTATATTCACTGAACACTTTAAAAGAGACAGACATGTAGATGTTTGTGAAAGATATTTTCTCTATTTTGGAGGAATCAACATCTTTAAATTATACCATATTTATTGCATCAAAATACTTTACTATAGGTTAGGGGTGGATAATTTTATCAGTTGTTTATTGATCATGCAACAACATATGAAGAGTTTATTTGCAAAAATAGATAACTCAGTTTTTGAAAATTTTCAAAAATCATGTTTTTTTTTTCATGTTTTTATTGTGTTAGTTAGCTGTATTTTTAGTTATTTTTTAACCTAATCAAAATAACCCAACTGCAGTTGGATTGAGATTAATTGGAATGCACAATGAAAAAAAAACATGATTTTTGAGAATTGTTAAAAATGGAGTTATCTGTTTTTGCAAAAAAACTCTTCATATATTACTGTTAGTTTTCATTAATAATCATTTCTATATAGATGATAACTTTGTCTAGTGCTCTTATGAAATTTTTTTTTAGCATGATTTGTGAAAATTTAACTACTATTCTGAATGACACAACATAGACTTCTTCATTGCTAGTGTTTGCATAGACTATTTTATTTAATTCTGTAACCTAGCTACTTGTTCTACAGATCTGTGTACTAGTGTTAAATTCTACTGTTTTTGATAGCGTTGATAACGTTTCTGAGAGATAATATCATGATATTTTTATGCGTTTCCCTTACTGAATGTGCTGTCCTGTCAGTAATAATCTGTCCATGGGCTTTTTTGATTACTGTCAGTTCAAGTGCAGGCGATGCAGTGTTGCCAGATATTCCTATAAAAACCAAAAAAAAAAAAAAAAAAAGATTTAAAAAAAATATATTTTGCAAATAAGATAAAGATATCGCTGAACCTAAACTGCAACATCCCACTTTATTAACTTTCTAAAGTCTCAAATTAAAGGGTTAGTTCACCCAAAAATTAAAATTCTGTCATTAATTACTCACCCTCAGGTCGTTCCAAACCCGTAAGACCTTCGTTCATCTTCGGAACACAAATTAAGATATTTTTAATAAAATCTGAGAGCTCTCTGACCCTCCATAGACAGCAATGCAACTGCAATGTTCCCAGGTCCAGAAACGTACCAAGGACATCGGTAAAATAGTCCATGTGACATCAGTGGTTCAACCGTAATTTTACAAAGCTACGAGATTACTTTTTGTGCGCAAAGAAAACAATAATTACATAATTTATTCAACAATTCTTCTCCCCGAGTTACCATCTTCCGCCGTTTTGAAGAGTACCCCAGAACGTAAACAACGTAATCAGTGTTGTTTACGTTCAGTGAAAGCGTACGATTGCTGTCTCTTGTTTTTGCTTTTTATGTTTGTATCCCCCAGGATACATCGCCTCTTTGGGGGTATAAATTCACTAAAAACAGAACACTTGTTTATCAGTGCTAACATGGTTGTAATTCCTGAACGCTTCGGAATACAGACCTAAGGTTGGTCTCTTTTTAAAGAAGACACATAGCAGATTATTGCTGAAGTGAAAGCTTTTCAAAAAAAGAAAGTATAAAAAAGTTATAGAAGTTCAAGTTTACAGTAAAGATTATATAGTATACTATTTTTTTATTTTATATAAAGTAAATATTTTATAAAATATGTTTCACTCTTAAATCAAAGCCATATGTCTAACCAAGTTATATTCCAAATGTGAAGTTGATATAATAACCAAAATTGTGGTTCCTGTGAGATTTTGTTTGGGCACCATACCAAAATAACCACTGAGTTACACCCAAACTCTATTGAATTTTTTGCTGCAGTTTTCTGTCACAAATCAATCATTTTCTGTCACAATATCACTTCTATTGCAAAACAGTCACTAAATATAGAACCTTGACTGTTAGACCTTTCCAACGATATGTATTTTGTCAAGATAACAAAAAGATTTGATTTTCTAAAACACATGCCACAAAATCACAGTCTATATATGTTTTTTATATCTTGATTTATACCCCTAAAAGGGTGACGTATCCCCTGAGATACAAACATTTAGAGACAGATTACAAAAAATGTAAGCATTTAATTCATAAAATTTCAATGTAAGCCTTATAAGCTATTGCTGAACAACAGTAAGTCCCCTCCAACATGTAAATATGTGAACTAGATAAACTTTTATCGGAGGGTGAGCAGATTTCCCACTACAGGTGGCCATGCAGTTTTAAATGCTTCCTGTGAGCTAAACAGTATAGTAACAAAGTAACCTCATCTAAATATTCACTACAAACACCCTTTCAAAATGAAACCAAGAAATAAAACCTACACTTTCACTGCTTCTCCCCACAGCTTCTTAAGTGTTTGTATCCCCCAGGATACGTCGCCCCTTTTAGGGTTAAGTGACATGTCATCATACTTCCCTACTTACTTGATCACAGTACATTAAGCCACATTCATTTCCCCCAAGATAGAAGTTTAAATATGCGAATGAGGCATAATCTTAAAGCTGAAATCCGTAAGTTTTGCCTCTTTGTCGCCATCTCTGTTTGAAAACATGGAATTGCAGTTACTTGCGGAATTATCTTCATTGCGTGGGTTGTGAGTCGGCACGGCTCCAGCGCGGATGAATCTAATGATTTGAGGAGTATGTGTGTCAGTCTGTCAGTCACCACACCAGTGTGAATCCTGTACTTAGTAATCACAGATTCTAGCCTACGTCTTGGATTATATGACCCAAATAAGAATTTTCACCGTATATTGTCATCTGAACAAGTAACAAGTCTGCCACGTTTGTTCTGACCAACTGAGGAAAACAACATTACAATAAATCACATCAAACCATGCAAATTATTATTATTGTTATACTTTATATGTAAACAACATCAGCATTGCGTGACTATGAGTATAGTGTGTAGTAGCATGTAGATTTAAATTTCTGTACAGTCTAATCTCTAATTTTCATACCATTCGAATTTCATAAGAAATTCTTTTAACCCAAAAAGCAAACTATGCTCCCTTCGAACTGGTTTTCTTTAAAATACAAATCTTGTGTAATCTCAGGCTATCTGTAATCAGAAGCACATTTAAAACTGGAATATAATTGAATTTCATTCACGTGTTTCATATAATCCTTTCTGGATTACAATCCGCCATCAAAATGATACATTTAATTATTCTAGCTACTGTGAGAAAAGGCTAAACGATCCGCCACCTGCAGGATCCTCACATGCGATAGCCTAGTAGCCGGGACAACTTCTTTATGTTTACAGGCGTGACGTAATGACTCAGTGCCATGCTCGAATTTTCCGCGAGAACCTACCCGTACGACTCAAATTAGAAAACATTATTACTAGCTAACAGTCGGGCTAAAGTAAGGCGATAGTTTTGAACACTGGCTGGTTATGTACTTGCTGAAATATTGAATTTGGATAATTTTTAACCAAAATAGTTACGGACTGCAGCTTTAAATACACATTAATTTGCATAATTTTCCGGAACAGAAATCCGAACACTGCATGAAGCCAGGTTCAAAATTGTTGATCCATTTTACTGAAATGTTATGTTTAAATATGCAAACGATACGTTATCTAGTTTAATCTGCATTAATTTGCATCATTTTCCAGATCTCTGAACATTGGATTAAACCAGGTTCAAAATTCTTGTTTCATTTGTTGACATATTAGAGGTAATAATGTTTTTACAGTGGGAATTTTGGGTTTCTCTTTTTATCACTAATAAATCAGAACCCCTTTCAGTATGTTTTTAGGAATAAGATGTTAATCAGGTGAATGACATATGAACAAACCCATTTGTAAAAAGCTTCATAATAAACTAAAGTTTGTCTTGCAATTCTGAGTTTATATCTTACAATTCTGATCTTTTTTCTAGAGATATAATCTCAGAATTGCGAGAAAAAAAAGCCAGAATTGTGAGATATAAACTTAAAATTTGAGAAAAAAAAGTGTTCAAATTATGAGAAATTGCAAAAAAAAAAAAAAATTGTCAAACAAAAACCCAGAATTTGCGAGAAGTAGTCCGAACTGTTGGATATATAATCGAAATTGTGAGGAAAAAGTCAAAATTGTGAAACAAAAAGCCAGAATTGCAAGAAAATTCCAAACTGTAGGATATATACACAAAATTGTGAGGGGAAAAAAGTACAAATTGTGAGATAGAAACTCAAAATTGTGAGAAAAAAAGTCCAAATTGTGCAATTAAAAACCCAGAATTGTGAGAAAAAGTCCAAATTGCAGGATATAAACTTAAAATTCGAGGAAAAAAAGTGTCCAAATTGTAGGATATAAACTCAAAAATGTGAGAAAAAGTCAAAATTCTGAGATGTAAACTCAGAATTGTGAAGGGAAAAAATTCAAACTGTGAGATATAAAATCAAAATATGCAAGAAAGAAGTCCAAATTGAGAGAGAAAAACTCAACATTGGGAGAAAATGTCCAAATTATGAGATATAAACACAAAACTGCAAGAAAAAAGTCCAAATTGACAGATAAAAAGTCTCCTTTTTTATTTATTTATTTATTTTATTTTTTTAAAAAAAAGGCCTTTAAAGATATGTATTGTAATTAAAATCTACAGACACAAATAGATAAGTGTATTAAAATAAGCACTTAAATGTCAATTTTGGATGTTTGCTTTCTAGTCTGAAAGAAGACATGACATAAAAGCAACATAGCTCAAAACTCACCCGTGCATGAAAAAACTAAGGTTTTGCCTGCAGTTTCAAAGTGATGTAATCCTGAAAGGAAAATGATCATTTATGTTTTATAACTTACATTTTGAGTTTTAAAAATTGAAATAAAAATGTAATTCTCTCTTCACAGGCATTCAGCCAGCGGCCGCAGCAGCGTGTGAGATAAAAACTCTTGAAGGTATGATTTTAGCTTGACTTATGATCTTCGTCTAAGCCTATTTTCTGTTTATAAAAGCACAATAGTGACCCTGGACCACAAAGCTAGCCATAAGGGTCAATTTTTTGAAATTGAGATTTATACATCATCTGAAAGCTGAATAAATAATCTTTCCATTGATGTACAGTTTGTTATGATAGGACCATATTTGGTCAAGATACAACTATTTGAAAATCTGGAATGTGAGGGTGCAAAAAAAATCAAAATATTGAGAAAATCACCTTTAAAGTTGTTCAAATGGAGTTCTTAGCAATGCATATTACTAATCAAAAATTACGTTTTGATATATTTACAGTAGGAAATTTATAAAATATCTTCATGAAACATGATCTTTACGTAATATCGTAATGATTTTTGGCATTAAAGAAAAATGGATAATTTTGACCCATACAATGTATTGTTAGCTATTGCTACAAATATACCTGTGCTACTTATGACTGCTTTTGTGCTCCAGGGTCACCAGTGTTGGGAACGTTACTTTGGAAATATAATAGGTTACAGATTATAAATTACCATGTCTAAAATGTAATAAGTAGTGTAACTATTTCAATTACTTTATTAATGTAACTGATTACATCTGATTACTTTTTGATTACCTTTCTAAATTTCTAATGCTTTCAATTGTTAATCACATTCAAACATTTAAAGCAGGCAAGGTTAAACGTACAGTAGTGTTCAACACTGATTACTGTCACTTTCGAATTCCTTCATCACTTAAATTAAGATTATAATAATTTAATTTTAAAGCACAGCCACCACAAAATCAGACTTTGAGATCATTCTGAGGTTAAATACCGATTTAAAACCATAACAAGAAATAGTTTAGGAGCTATGGTACTGGTTTTGAAATCTAATCTTTGCATAGTTATGATGGGAAACACTGGCATCTAACAATGCTTTGGGAAAAAAAACCAATTAATCTTAAAAATAAATAACCGTTATCAAATAAGCATGTGTCCTATTCTGTGTACTAAACTCCTGAAACATTGGTGTCTCATATTTTAGAGCAGTCAATGCAATTTATGAAAGAAATCAATTAAATCTGTATGTGTGTGAAAAAATTCAGATGTAACCCCCTTTGTAATCGTTAACATTTTCATAAGTAACTGTAATTTAATTACACATTTTTTCTCAGTAACTGTAACAGATTACAGTTACATTTATTTTGTAATTACAGTTTTTTTCAACTGCTTACACACAAAATCTTTACCTGTCACACAATTTCTGAAAGCTGACACTCAAACACCAGAAACACACACCAAATCTGCAAAACCATACACTAATTCTCGGTCTTTGCCTCAGTTTTCAATTTTATAAAACGCTTTTTGCAAAACACAACACACAATTCTCTATGCAACACACAAAAATCTAACAGGAATTAATATTATTGCAAAGTTGATGTCAAATGTTTGCTTTTGAGATGTGTTTGTGATATTTTGAATGCAGTGCTTCATTTTGCAAGAGATGTGAGGCGTTTTGAATTTTGTGTGTGCAATTCTTGCATTTGTGTGTAAAGTTTTTAAAAAAAGAGACAAAGTTTTGAAAATGTGTGTAAGCACAAATGTGTTCCTGTGGCTCAGTGGTAGAGCATTGCAAAAGGTCGTGTGTTCAATTCCCAGGGAACACACATACTAGTTAAAAAAAAAAAAAAAAAAAAAATTGTATAGCCTGAATGCACTGTAAGTCGCTGAGATGCGTCTGAGATGTGGGAACGGTGACGAGAGAGAGGGCAAACATTTTGCATTTTAGGTCAGCGTTGCCGTCTAATCTCAACTCAACTCAACTCAACTTTATTTATATAGCACCAATAAAAACAACATTAGTTGACCAAGGTGCTGTACAATCAATAAAAAAAACAACAGCATTAATACTCAAAACAACATAGATTACAACATAATCATAATAATAAACAATAATGAATAAAACAACATAATCGGCCAATATTGTCTTAAATAGCCCGCATAGCACTTCATCTTGGATTTTGACCAAATATATTCAATTTTGATTTTTGTAAAATGTTGCCACAAGATGTTAATTTTTTTTTGTGTGTGAAAAATGACAGTTTTGGACATATAAGGGTAATAAAAAAATATTTAAAAAAAAAATACCTTTTTCAAGCTTTCAATCATTGTACATTATATTGCCAAAAGTATTCGCTCACCCATCCAAATAATTGAATTCAGGTGTTCCAATCACTTCCATGGCCACAGGTGTATAAAATGAAGCATGCAGACTGCTTCTACAAACATTTGTGAAAGAATGGGCTGCTCTCAGGAACTCAGTGAATTCCAGCATGGTACTGTGATAGGATGCCATCTGTGCAACAAGTCCAGTCGTGAAATTTCCTCGCTACTAAATATTCCACAGTCAACTGTCAGTGGTATTATAACAAAGTGGAAGCGATTGGGAATGACAGCAACTCAGCCACGAAGTGGTAGGCCACGTAAAATGACAGAGCGGGGTCAACAGATGCTGAGGCGCATAGAGCACAGAGGTTGCCAACTTTCTGCAGAGTCAATCGCTACAGACCTCCAAAGTTCATGTGGCCTTCAGATTAGCTCAAGAACAGTGTGTAGAGAGCTTCATAGAATGGGTTTCCATGGCCGAGCAGCTGCATCCAAGCCATACATCACCAAGTGCAATGCAAAGTGTCGGATGCAGTGGTGTAAAGCATGCCGCCACTGGACTCTAGAGCAGTGGAGACGCGTTCTCTGGAGTGACGAATCACGCTTCTCCATCTGGCAATCTGATGGACGAGTCTGGGTTTGGCGGTTGCCAGGAGAACGGTACTTGTCTGACTGCATTGTGCCAACTGTGAAGTTTGGTGGAGGGGGGATTATGATGTGGGGTTGTTTTTCAGGAGCTGGGCTTGGCCCCTTAGTTCCAGTGAAAGGAACTCTGAATGCTTCAGGATACCAAGAGATTTTGGACAATTCCATGCTCCCAACTTTGTGGGAACAGTTTGGGGATGGCCCCTTCCTGTTCCAACATGACTGCGCACCAGTGCACAAAGCAAGGTCCATAAAGACATGGATGAGCGAGTTTGGTGTGGAAGAACTTGACTGGCCTGCACAGAGTCCTGACCTCAACTCGATAGAACACCTTTGGGACGAATTAGAGTGAAGACTGCGAGCCAGGCCTTCTCGTCCAGCATCAGTGTCTGACCTCACAAATGCACTTCTGGAAGAATGGTCAAAAATTCCCATAAACACACTCCTAAACCTTGTGGAAAGCCTTCCCAGAAGAGTAGAAGCTGTTATAGCTGCAAAGGGTGGGCCGACGTCATATTCAACCCTATGGATTAAGAATGGGATGTCACGTAAGTTCATATGCGTCTAAAGGCAGATGAGTGAATACTTTTGGCAATATAGTGTATTTTGTTCTGCCTGGAAGCCCGGGATATATATTGAAAAGGCAGGACTTTCAATAAGGTTGTTTCAATAAGTTTTGCATGTCTAAAAACAGTAATATTTTATGTATTTGAGGTCTGAGATGTGGGAACGGTGACGAGAGAGAGGGAAAACATTTTGCATTTTAGGTCAGCTAATCAGCCAATATTGTCTTAAATAGCCCGCGTAACACTTCATCTTTTATAACATGGTATTTAGACCAAATATATTCGATCTTGATTTTTGTAAAATGTTGCAACAAGATGTTAATTTTTGTGAGAAATTTTTAAAAATACCTTAAAGTAACTACAAATGTAAAGCAAATATCTTTAAAAGAAATTCCGTGTGAAGCATGCCCCCAATCTGTGCAATGTTCTCACCTTTTTTCCTCCTTACCTGTTTGCATCTCTGAATTTAGTTACATGTAACTAGTTACTTACCAAACTGAGGGTCACACATGTGTATGATTGTTCCTCCGCAGCCGAGACGACGTACCACACGCTGGAGGAAGGCATGGTGGAGTACTGCACGACCGAGACGCCGGTGACCGTGACCGCAGAGGCTCCGGTGGAGATGCTGGCGCAGGCCGAGTGCAAGCCGCAGGAACTGAAGAGCCGCATCGCGCTCAACTCCGCCAAACTGCTGCAGGAGCACCGCGTCACCAACCTGCACGTGCGCGAGATCGCCCAGCACCTGGAGAACCAGAGCGACCTGCTGCAGATGATCCGCCGCTCGCAGGAGGCCCAGGCCTGCGCTCAGGAGAGACAAGCCCAGGCTCTGGAGGGGACGCAGGCCGCCCTGCTCGCCCTCATCCAGATGTTCAGACCCGCTCTGAAGGACTTGAGGAAGTTCCTGCAGAACGCCAACAGCACAAACACTGCGCCGGCGGCTGCCGCAGAGACTGGAGAAGGAGCGGAGAACGTGCCGCCGCAGACAGAAGATGCACAATAGAGACAAATGTGTGTGTGTGACGTCTGGTCTAGAATAGACTGTAAATTATTGTACAGCACGGTGCCTCAAAGAGTTTGTGCTTATATGTGAGTGAATGCTTCAGGGATGCGGTGAAATTAGGACTTTTATGAGCGTTTTAAAGAAGTGGCCAAAATCTAAAAGTTATACTTTACAAAAGACTTTTTTTTGCTTTTGACAATTTGTTACTGTAAAGTCTTTTCAGTTTAAGTTGCTTACATTTGGTTGCATAAAAATCAAGTTGCAACACATTTTATTTAATTTTTGGTGTGCAATTGACCCTAAAACAAACATGCAAAACCCAAATCTGGGTCAGAGACCTACAGAAAACACAGTTTCATGAGGAAAAGCCAGCGGTTCCAGTGACGGAAGACTTTGTGGAGGCTTTTGTTTCTTTAGCTTTTGAGAATTTGCCATTTTTAAGTATGCTAAATAAAGAAACTCCACACATGTAGGAGTCTTCATTTGTGATTTATTGATGCTCAAGCCAAAGTCCTGATGTGTGCCACAGGCTTTACTGTAAATATGTCCATTTACATTTACAATTACTTTTGGGTATATTTTGTTTTACTTGAGTACTAGTGATACGCGGATGAGCTAAAACGTCACCCGAATCCGCAGCTTCAAATAAATTATCCACCCGCCAACCGCCCGCACCTATACAGTATTTTTGTCTGATTCAGATAACCGCACCCGACCCGCACCCGATCGTCACATTCAGGGTTCGTATGGTCATGAAAAACCCGGAAAAGTCATGGAATTTTAAAACATCAATTTCCAGGCCTGGAAAGTTTTGGAAAAATAAATAAAACAGAAAGTTTTGGAAAAGTCATGGAAATCTATTTCACAATTCTCTGTATAATAGAATTGTGTTTAATTAGGTCCTGAATTTCAGTGCGGGATTGCGCATATATCGCATTACTCATTCCAGCAGCTTTCAACTTTAAAATGAGGGGAATTACTGCAAAACATGTATTCAATATAGCTTATAGGTTAGATGAGTAAATAAACCCACACAAACCATCAGATCAAATCAGTCATTTGAAAATAGTGTGAGTGATTCAGCTGTACTCGTCCTCTCTCTTCGACCTTCTCTTCACATCGCCGCATCTAGAGCTGCACGCTGCGACACAAGACTTGAGCTCGCGTTTCGGAGCAGTTGACGGAATCGGCCATTGTTGCATCGTCACACAAATGTATGATTTTCACGTCTTTTTAAGCCATTCAGTACTCGCGCTCTCCAGAGCCGCTTTTCTGTGCGCTCATAGACACATCCAAAGCGCGCTCTGCGAGTACCAAACTGAGTTTGTTGCGCTTAAGTGAAAATAAATTAATGGATATGCGTGTGTGTGTGCATATATGTTTGTGTGTGTGTGTGTGTACATACACGTAGTTGTTTTTGGTGTTTGGCTTAGTTTTATGTTAGAATCATTATTACACTCTTATACCTTTTGTTCTCTTAATATTTTGAATTGTTTGTAGCTTTATTTTGTTTTCATTTCATTTTTGTCATATGCATTTCTCATTTTTATTTAATTAATTTTTTTAATGTGTGTACTGTGTGTATATATACTATTTATAAAGTTTTAGCTTTTAGTTTTGGATCAGTTTTAGTTGTTTTAATACTACAATTGATTGTTTCTGTTGTCCTCATTTGTAAGTCGCTTTGGATAAAAGCATCTGCTAAATGACTAAAAGTAAAAGTAAAGTAAGTGGCCAAATTCCCACAAAATGACGTCAAAATGGTCGTCCTGACAAGTATCCTCATAAGCACTGTCGGTTTTGTCCTAAGTTAATGTAAACAGTTGCGAAAGAAAACGCATGTGTATAAGTATTGGATCGTGAAATAGGTCTCGTGACAGCAGCCTGTAGGAAGCTGTGCCATCATTAATGTTATTCAGACAGAGGAAATCCCTCACTGCTCTTGACTAAATGTTTTGTTGAATAACTTTAATGTTAATTTACAGTTTATTCAATTTCTGTAGCCTATTTAGGAAATGTAGTTAATATTTGCATCATTATGATTTATCTTATCCACCCGCAAATAATCAGAATGCATTTTAACCGCCATCCGCGCATCACTAAACAAGCTGATTAACTGTACTCGATATGTTTACAGTTGGAAAAACATACATTCACTATTTCATTTAGACCTTTCAGCTATACATCACTAATCACTATGGCTTAAATCTTTATGTAGCATAATCTTCATGTACTATATCAAGTATTTATTTGTTTTATTAATGTTTTTTCCTCTTTTAGAAAAAAGTCGTGGAAATGCAATAATGGATTTTTGCTTTTGCCTTTGGAGCAAAAAAACAAAAACAAAATTATATTTGCTATGGTCTCCCATTCATATAGCAGTTTATTCTACTATAGTTCACTTCTGAGCTGTTTTTGCACATAATGTACACCTGTAAATTTATAGATCTAGTTTATCATAAACAGCTTCCCTACCCCACAGACTGCTGCTGCTGGAAACAAAAGTGCTGGAAAAGTGTTGAATTTCACTCTTTAAAATATGTACAAACCCTGTTTAAAGAATTTACAGTTATGTTTTTACTTTATATGTTGTTACTTTGACTTTTAATTGATTAGGAGTTTTGATACAGTGTCCCTACCTTAATTAAACAATATAATATAATTTCTCTTTAATTTTCGGTCTCCTAGTTTGATACGCAGCTTGCATGTAGGTGACTTTTTCACTAGAGGGAAACAAAGTACGCCATATTTCGTCTGAGGGACTCCATACTTATACTTTTGACATGGAGAAATTCGTTTTTTTTCCTTCATTTCTTGGATATATGTAATTTTGTGTTCACTCTAAAATACTAAAGTATTTTAATATAGACAGATATCAGTGTAATCGTATCTTCAAGTAGTTTTAATAATAAAATAGCCAATAAAAATGTCTAATATATATTTAAACAATTACTTATACAAGTAAATGATTTAGACTATATATACAGTGGTGTGAAAATACCACCTCTGAATGGCTGAAGAAAAACAAAATGAAGACTTTGGAGTGGCCTATAAAGTCCTGACCTGAATCCTATTGAGATGCTGTGGCATGACCTTAAAAAGGCGGTTCATGCTTGAAAACCCTCCAATGTGGCTGAATTACAACAATTCTGCAAAGATGAGTGGGCCAAAATTCCTCCACAGCGCTGTAACAGACTCATTGCAAGTTATCGTAAACGCTTGATTGCAGTTGTTGCTGCTAAGGGTGGCACAACCAGTTATTAGGTTTAGGGGGCAAGCACTTTTTCACACAGGGCCATGTGGGTTTGGATTTTGTTTTCCCTTCATAATAAAAAAAAACTTGTTGTGTTTACTTGTGTTATCTTTGATTAATATTTAAATTTGTTTGATGATCTGAACATTAAAGTGTGACAAACATGCAAAAAAAGAAAAAAAAAAAAAAAAAAATCAGGAAGGGGGCCAACAATTTTTCACACCACTGTATATATATATATATATATATATGTATATTACTATATATACTGCTATGTGTACTGTGTGAGTCTTGTCATAGCACTTGCATATCATTGCTTCTATTATCCTCATTTGTAAGTTGCTTTGGATAAAAGCATCTGCTAAATGACTAAATGTAAATGCAAACGCAGAAGAGAATTCTTTAAAAAGCATCAAAAACATCAGTAAAATCTTATATCTATCTATCTATCTATCTATCTATCTATCTATCTATCTATCTATCTATATAATGGGATCAAATGTTCACACGTTCTAATTTGTTACACTGTTTATTTTAGTTAAAATTTTTTATAGTTTTCTTCTATTATTTAAATTTTTACATTATTATTGTTTCATCCAAGCTTTGGCAATATTGTATTTTTTTACAGTCATGCCAATAAAGCAATTTTGAATTTGAATTTCAGAGAGAGAGAGAGAGAGAGAGAGAGAGAGAGAGAGAGAGCGCGAGAGTGAGAGAGAGAGAGAGAGAGAGAGAGAGAGAGAGAGAGCGCGAGAGAGAGAGAGAGAGAGAGAGAGAGAGAGCGAGAGAGAGAGCGCGAGAGTGAGAGCGAGAGAGAGAGAGAGAGAGAGAGAGAGAGAGCGCGAGAGTGAGAGCGAGAGAGAGAGAGAGAGAGAGAGAGAGACAGACAGAGAGAAGGGGGCGGAGCTTGATAATCCCTATAGAGAATCTAAACACAAACTGATCCGCGGACAGAATCTCATCTCATCCAAACACAGGAGGCAGAAACACTGAGGACATGATTGTTTGACTCGATTAGTGTTAATGCTGCTAATATTTCAGAGCTGGAGAGTTTATTACGCTGCTCGAGGATCGGTGAGAAAATCCGACGCGTTTGTTTGCGGGTGCGTGAATTGAACAAACCTGACAGGAATTTACAAACGCTTTTTTCTAAATACAACGAATCATATAGGCTACTCAAAGTAGACGTTTATCGATGTGTTGATGTTTATATATATGATTTGTGTTTTTTCCCCTCAGATGATCAATGAAAACATGATCCGCAGAGAGAGCTTCCACAGCCAGATTAAACCGTTCACAGCGTTCAGTTCAGCCGTTAGACTTCACTAGAGAGTTAAACCATCTCGAGCTCGAGCTCATGGCGTTTCTCGTCAAGAAGAAGAAGTTTAAGTTTCAGACTCATGTTACTCTGGAGGAGCTGACAGCCGTGCCGTTTGTCAATGGAGTTTTGTTCTGTAAAATCAGACTGCTGGATGGAGGAGATTTCACCGCTTCATCATCCAGGTAAAACACCTCTTCATCATCATCATCTGTGAACGCTTTATTTGTTTATGTATGTAGTTCTGGAGGCTCTCACTCAAACTGTACAGTGCTGATACTAGTGTCAGATAGTAATACTGTATTTATGCATCATGGCTTTTACATGCTGCTCCAAAGTATTAAACCTGCAAAAAGTTCTGAAAAGTACCAGAGAACTTTTTTCTTTTTAATTTAAAACCATGGTACATTAATTTCTGTACTATAGTATTGCAGTCTGATGCCTTGAATTGCTATCACTAACACCACAGTGCTTTTATAAGGTATATGGTAAAAAAGAAAAGAAAAAGTAGTACTATGGTTCTTGTTTTAAAATGATGATAGTACCGTGGTACTATCAGCTTTAAAATGAAATGTTCTTTGCTTTAAATTCAGCAAGACATTCTTTCAGTGTTATTTAGCGAATTTGAAATGTTAGTTTTGAATCATGTTTTGAATTAGTCTTTATTTTTTTATATTTTCTATTTTCATTTTAAAATTTTAGGTATAGTTTTAGTATTTTTTTGTTTTGTTTTTGTCTTTTATTAGTGTTGCTTTTTTATGTATAAATATGATTTTTATAATTTTTTTATTTTAGTTTTAGTTATTTAGTTTTATGTACATCCAAGTTAAACTAAATGAAAATGAGAAATGTTGCTTTGGCAACTAGCTAAACTAGTAAAATAAATACTTTTTTTTTTTTAAATTTCAGTTCATGTTTGTTTAATTTCAAGTTATAAAATTTGCATTTATTTATTCTTAACTGTAATAACTCTGCCCTCTCGTAATTTTCAAAAAGCATTTTTGAGTATTTGGTTCTAGAAGATTAAAAACACTCTGTTACATTTCAGATTCTTCTGACCATTGATTTGGTTCTAAAGTAACACTGCTAGAGTGTTGTGATTGGTTTGCCAGGGATTTGCTATTAATTATCTGTTTCTCAGTTAAAGTCCATCAGTTGAGTCTCTGCTGTTTGAGACGGTTACACGAGGATGTTGATTGTGACATGTGATCAGAGGGAAGTGAAGACAGGCTCACATGTACAAGATCATTTCCAAACGCAGTGTCTGTTGAATTGTTGTACTTTGTTTTTGTAGTCTGATACTGCTGTTTAGGCCTATATGTTTCACTTCATCCTTTAATAGAGTCATTATGAGCTCCATAATGGATTTGTCTGTGTAATCTAGATATTGCATTTTGTCGTTGTCGTTCGTTTTACTCATGACTCAAATGTTGTTGTCTTTCAAACATAAACTCTCACATTACAGAAACACTGAGTTCAGGGGTCCTATAATTGTAGTAAAGTAAAGTCAGTTTTAAACTATGCATAGTCGTTATTTGAGCGTAATTTACAGCTCGGCTGTTGTTTTCCTGGTTATCCGGTGTCTTTTCTCCTCTTTGCTCACCGCACTCTGAGAATAACAGGAAAGACTCACTGTCCTCCACATCAGTTGTTTCATACAGCAGTTTTTTCCATCCATGCGTTTCACTGCAGGAGTTTTGTGTTGCAAGTTGTGCTATTCTTTGCAATAACATGCTCTGATAAATCATTTGGATTTTCAAAGGAATAGTTAAAAAAAAAAATGCTGAAAATGTACTCACCCTCAGGTCGTTCAAGATATAGATTAGTTTGTATCAGATTTGGAGAAATGTGGCATTGCATCACTTGCTCAGCAATGGATCCTCTGCAGTGAATGGGTGCCGTCAGAATGAGAGTCCAAACAGCTGATAAAAACATCACAATAATCCACACCACTCCAGTCCATCAGTTAACATCTTGAGAAGGGAAAAGCTGTGTTTTACAGAGTTTACAGTTTAAAACATCTTAATGATGGATTTGTTTCTTTTGTCTTCTCAAGATGTTAACTGATGGACTGAAGTGGTGTGGATTATTGTGATGTTTTTATCAGCTGTTTGGACTCTCATTCTGATGGCACCCATTCACTGCAGAGGATCCATTGGTGAGCAAGTGATTTCTCAAAATCTGATGAAGAAACAAACTCATCTACATCTTGAATGACCTGAGGGGGAACAAGTGTTCATTTTTGGGGTTAACTATTCCTTTAAGGCCAGGAACATGCTTTAAAGTAGTTTTGATTTCATGTTGACAGATCTGTTTCTAGTTCGGTTTATGAGAGAACCAGTGCCAGACCACAAGCTCTTAAAGGTCTCATTTATTTCTTTTTAACATTCTCTTTCAAGTCACACACGTTCTCCTGTCTCCCACCCTTCAAACACACACACACACACACACACACACCTCCCACAGCACATAAACCGCTGTTGTTTCAGTGGAGTCCTGGGTTGGTTGGCAGGAGGAAGTCAAATGACAGCGCGTGGAGACAGTAGACGGACAGAGACGTCAGTGAACGTGAGTAAGAGGAAGTTCACAGATCAGAGTTTGTCTCGCTCGCTTTGAGCCTGTTGGGTTTATCATCCTGCTGTTTGCTTATCTACAGTGGTGTGAAAAATAGTTTGCCCCCTTCCTGATTTTTAATTTTTTTGCATGTTTGTCACACACAACCGCTCAACGACACAAAGAACAATTGTAGTTAATCATTTTCATTAATTTGCACCAATATAACAATTCATAGCCATAAACAGCATTCTTTCTCTCCGTACATTGCTTCTAAAAACATAAACATGAAATACGTTAAAAAATGCCAATGCGTGCACTTCTGTAAACATTTTGGAGTAAATCATTGAGTTCTGTCGATTTATTTAAACTGAACTGATTTGTGGAAATGAATTGAACTCTCAACACAACCATTTTTGCTGCTAAAGTTTAAATGAGAGCTGCAAATGCATAGTTTTTCAGATGAGCTTCTATGATGTATTCTTCAGAATATATTTTCACAACAGTATCAAGTGTGATTCAAAAGAGCAAGACAAATGTTGTGACTCCTTTAAATAGTGTTGGACCGATTTTTGAATAGCTATAAATTTTATTGAAATACTTACCTGACACACAAATGCATATTGTTTTTTATATAGAAATGTAGTATTTTCCAATCCATGAGTAGTAGTTTCTCATAGGAAGTTGGGTGGCCCAAATCTTCATTAAGCAGCCTTATAATTAGGAGGGTTTGGCCTGCAGTTAAATTAAAAGCATCTCATTCCTCATACGCCTGTGTGAGCGCTGGGACAGTATGGATTTAGAAGGTTTAAATTTTGTGCATTGACCGCAACACTGAAACAGCTGATATTTATAGCAGATTCTTCTCTGTTATGTAACCAAAACCTCTCAGTTTGTATTTACTGTCATTCGTAATCATCAGGTTCTGCGCTAAAAATGTCCAGCCACATGCCTCATGTTTGATTCATGATTCACAAGCAGAATATACACAATTTACTGCAGAATTTATCATATTCGAAGAAATGTGGCTGCACATGTTGCTTCGATGTTTTTTTTTGTTCTTTCCATAAAAAGCTACATAAAATTGGTCCGTATGACATCAAAATATTTTTTCAAAAATAATTTTTTTTTTTTTTTTTTGTGTTGCATGCAACAAAAAAAAGTTATATGATTTTTGGATTGACTTGAGAGTGAATAAATGTTGAATTTTCATTTCACTGTTTCTATAAAGAAAGTAGTTAATTTTCAGTTCATGCAACCAACATTTTTTGGTTGATGATTTGCTTTACACTGTTTTCAAACTTAAAGTTTTGTAAGTAGTGCTATTCATTGTTATAGGATGAAAACTGTTTTTACTTAGTGCAACTTTAGTTTTAGGTAGAGCTGGGCGATAATTCGATAACGATAATTATCGCGATATAATTTTCCTCGATAAAACGATATGAAGAGTTCAATAAATGTTCGATATAATGTTTATGCACCAAAAGCGGAATGAAACAGCGCGACTCATTTGAATCGCGCCACACGGACCACGGATCCGCTCGGATCAAAGTTCAAACTGCCGCGCGGTGTGAGCTCACTAGAGCAGATGCGTTTACTCGGTCACGCAAGCACTAAACCGCGCTGTGAGATCCAGTGTGAAGCGCTTGCATTCAGCGATGAACACAGATGACTCTGTGATTTAAACTAGTTTATAGCCAAACAGGAAAAACACTGTGTGCAATGAAGGAGACAGTCAGAAGGCTTTTCAATCTACACATCGCCATCATTTAACATGGATTTACTGTAGTAACACTCACTGCACCATGGCATTGTGGCAGAAATGTGGGATATTCACATTGAATTTTATTACAAGAGTAATGGTATATATTTATAGTGTATGTATTTGTGATTAAGCTATAGCATGTGTGCATTTATACTGAATGTTTTTAGACTACTGTTTTTCATACAAATAGGCTAACTTACCTAAAAAAAAAAAACATATTTATATTTTTACCATGCTATTGAGGTGCTATATTTGTGGTTTAAACTGTGTTTATTTTGATTTAAATGTATGCTACTATGGGAGACCAATGCTTAATTTAAAAATGAACAAAAATTTACCTCTGCATCCTAATCCAAGCTACTATCAAATGTCAAGTCAAGTCAAGTCACCTTTATTTATATAGCGCTTTTAACAATACAAATTGTGTCAAAGCACTTAACAGTATCAAATTGGAGGACAGAGTGTCAGTAATGTATAATAAGATTAAACACTCAATTTTCAGTTAAAGGGATTTCATTATTGAATTCAGAGATGTCATTGTCTAGCTCAGTTTAATTTAAATAGTATATATGAAATCAAATTGATGATAATCTTTAGAAATTAAGTGTCCCCAACTGAGCAAGCCAGAGGCGACAGCGGCAAGGAACCAAAACTCCCTCTGTGACAGAATGGAGAAAAAAAACCTTGGGAGAAACCAGGCTCAGTCGGGGGGCCAGTTCTCCTCTGGCCAGGATATTATTGTTTATTTTTAATTTTTTTTACTTATTGTTTTAATTAAATTTTAAATGTATTATATTTCTATTTTTATATTGTTGCAATTTCTAACAATAATAGTATTATGTAGTTAGGTATTTTATTATTTTTAGTTATTTTGTTTTATTTTATTTATTTATTTATTTAAGTCAAGGTCTTCATTGGGGATATGTCCCCGGGGCTCATCCAGGTGTCCGGCCTCCGCCGACGATCAGGGTCGCAGACATCATCTTCCGGTGCCAATCCACCATCTGATCCAGACACGGACTGAGAAACAGAATAAGAAAGAAACAGACAAATATTAGCGTAGATGCCATTCTTCTTACGATGTAACGAGTACATTGTGTGTTATGAGGAGTGTTCCCGGTTCCGGCTGATCTAATTAATGCAGCCTAACAATCCTTTAACGGATTTGAATAATAGAAGTGTATTAGTGTGTTATGTGTAAGCCAGGTTAAAGAAATGTGTTTTTAATCTAGATTTAAACTGACAGAGTGTGTCTGCCTCCCGAACAGTGTTAGGTAAATTGTTCCAGAGTTTGGGTGCTAAATAGGAAAAGGATCTGCCACCCGTAGTCGATTTTGATATTCTAGGTATTATCAAATGGCCAGAGTTTTGAGAATGCAGCGGACGTGGAGGACTATAATGTGATAAGAGCTCGCTCAAGTACTGAGGAGCTAAGCCATTCAGGGCTTTATAAGTAATTAACAAGATTTTAAAATCTATCCGATGTTTGATAGGGAGCCAGTGCAGTGTTGACATAACCAGGCTAATGTGGTCTTACTTCCTGGTTCTAGTAAGGACTCTAGCTGCTGCATTTTGGACCAACTGTAGTTTATTGATCAAGCATGCAGAACAACCACCCAGTAAAGCATTACAATAGTCTAACCTTGAGGTCATAAACGCATGAATTAGCATTTCTGCATTTGACGTTGAGAGCATACTTCGCAATTTAGATATGTTTTTGAGATGGAAAAACGCAGTTTTACAGATACTAGAAACATGGCTTTCAAATGAAAGATTGCTATCAAACAGCACACCTAGGCTCCTAACTGATGAAGAAGAATTGACAGAGCAGCCATCAAGTGTTAGATAGTGTTCTAGGTTATTACATGTGGGGTTTTTAGGTCCGATAATTAACACCTCTGTTTTTTCAGAATTTAACAGTAAGAAATTACTCGTCATCCAGTTTTTTATATCGACTATGCATTCCGTTAGTTTCTCAATTTGGTGTGTTTCACTGGGCCGTGAAGAAATATAGAGCTGAGTATCATCAGCATAACAGTGAAAGCTAACACCATGTCTCCTGATAATATCTCCCAAGGGTAACATGTAAAGCGTGAAAAGTAATGGCCCTAGTACTGAGCCTTGAGGTACTTCATACTGCACTTGTGATCGATATGATACCTCTTCATTTACTGCTACGAACTGATGGCGGTCAGATAAGTACGATTTGAACCATGCTAGGGCACTTCCACTAATGCCAACAAAGTTTTCTAGTCTATTCAAAAGAATGTTGTGGTCGATAGTGTCGAACGCAGCGCTAAGATCCACTAGAACTAATAAAGAGATACAACCATGATCAGATGATAGAAGCAGGTCATTTGTAACTCTAATGAGAGCAGTCTCAGTACTATGATACGGTCTAAATCCTGACTGGAATTCCTCACAGATACCATTTTTCTCTAAGAAGGAATATAATTGTGAGGATACTACCTTTTCTAGTATCTTTGACAGAAAAGGGAGATTTGAGATCGGTCTGTAATTAACTAGATCTTTGGGGTCAAGTTGTGTTTTTTTAATGAGAGGCTTAATAACAGCCAATTTGAAGGCTTTGGGGACATATCCTAATGACAATGATGAATTAATAATAGCCAAAAGAGGATCTATGACTTCTGGAAGCAGCTCTTTTAGTAGTTTAGATGGAATAGGGTCTAACATACATGTTGTTGGTTTAGATGATTTAACAAGTTTATACAATTCTTCCTCTCCTATAATAGAGAATGAGTGGAATTGTTCGTCAGGGGATCTATAGTGCACTATCTGATGCAATACTATAGCTGACGGCTGCATGGTTACAATTTTATCTCTGATAGTATCGATCTTGGAAGTAAAATAGTTCATAAAGTCATTACAGCTGTGCTCTTGGGAAATACTAACACCTGTTGATGCTTTATTTTTCATTAATTTAGTGACTGTATTGAATAAATGCCGGGGGTTATGTATGTTTTCTTCTAGAAGAGACGAAAAGTAATCAGATCTAGCAGTTTTTAATGGTTTTCTGTAGGATAGGGTACTTTCCCGCCAAGCTATACGAAATACCTCTAGTTTTGTTTTCCTCCAGCTGCGCTCCATTTTCCGGTCTGCTCTCTTTAGGGTGCGAGTGTGCTCATTATACCACGGAGTCAAACTGTTTTCTTTGAGCTTCCTTAAGTGTAAAGGAGCAACTGTATCTAAAGTGCTAGAAAAGAGAAAGTCCATAGTTTCTGTTACATCATCAAGTTTTTCTGCGCTGTTGGATATGCTGAAGAATTGAGATAAATCAGGAAGATTACTTACAAAGCAGTCTTTTGTGGTAGAAGTGATGGTTCTACCATACTTGTAACAAGGAGTAGAATTTACAGTTTTGGCTATATGGAGTTTACACAAGACTAGATAATGATCTGAGATATCATCGCTTTGCTGCAGAATTTCAACACCACTAACATCAATTCCATGTGACAGTATTAAATCTAGAGTATGATTTCGACAATGAGTAGGTCCTGAAACATGTTGTCTAACCCCAATAGAGTTCAGAATGTCTATGAATGCTGATCCTAATGCATCTTTTTCATTATCGACATGGATATTAAAATCACCAACAATTAAGACTTTATCTGCAGCCAGTACTAACTCAGATAGAAAATCAGAAAATTCTTTAACAAAGTCTGTGTGGTGCCCTGGTGGCCTGTACACAGTAGCCAGTACAAACATCACAGGGGATTTATCACTAACACGTGTTTCTCTAGATAATGTTATACGCAGCACCATAACTTCAAACGAGTTATACTTAAAGCCTGCCCTCTGAGAAATACTGAAAATATTGCTAGAAATTGTAGCAACACCTCCTCCTTTATGTGAAATGTGCATTTCTAAGAGACAAAAAAGTGATATTATTATTATTATTATTATTATTATTATTATTATTAATATTATCAGGCAACCCAAACCTGTTTCTTGATTTGAAACAATATCACTCATTAGAACATGCAGAAACTAAGAAATAAATTTTTCTATTTTCGATATTTATTTTAAGGAAAATTAATGGTCTGGTTTCTACGACTTTCACTTTGGAGCAAAATTCTAGCTTTAAACTTGAAAGAAATAAAGATTTGACATTAATCGTGATAATTATCGATACTGACTGATATGAAAAAAAATTATTATGATAATTTTTGTTGGCCATATCGCTCAGCCCTAGTTTTAGGGCTTTTAGATGATGAAAGGAATTTTTCAAAGTTGTATGGACATCTTTTCTAAAAAGCAGCATAACTATCTGTGGTCAGTCGTGGCCTAATGGATAGAGAGTTGGACTTGTAACCCGAAGGTCGTGGGTTCGAGTCACAGGTCCGGCAGGGATTGTCGGTGGGAGGAGTGAATAACCACCCTTAATACCATGACTGAGGTGAGACCCTTGAGCAAGGCACCAAACCCCCTACTGCAGCATTGGCTGCCCACTGCTCCATGTTCACTACTGTGTGTTAAATGCAGAGCACAAATTCCGAGTATGGGTCATTCCGAGTATGGGTCACTGGGTGTATGGATCGGCCCCACCAGCCTTTTGCCACATGTACAGTTTTCCTCTAATTTGTGAAACCTGCGTGTTTTTCTCCTGACAGGCTGTAGTTCAGTTTAATCACAGGTTCAGAAATACGAGCTGCTGCTTTTACAGGTACTCGTGATTACAGCGCTCCAAAGATGAACCATTCTGATGTCAAGATGAATAATTCAGATATTCCACTTCAAATTAAATTAGACATGCTGCAATATTTTAGTTCCACTGTAAATATCTTCTTCAGAAAAGTGAAAGATTTTACAGTACCCTTCATTGGCACTTTAATTAATTTTTTTTAATTGTTTTTGAAAGAAGTCTTCTCTGCTCACCAAGGCTGTATTTGTTTGATCAAAAATACAGCAAAAGCAGTTAAATATTTTTACAATATAAAATAGCTCCAGACATCTTGTTCAGAAAATGTTCAGTTAATACCAGCACATTCAATGTTTTTTTTGTCATCATTTATTTTATGTATGATTTTGAATGACTCTTAATGAATTGATTCACCCCAGATGCTGGCACTAAAAAAAACACCAAACAAACAAACAAAACTCAAGTAAGCAGCTTTCCTCAGTTTTGAATTATTTGATTGGACTCTGTTTGACTAATTTGTACAACAATATTGTGAATCAAACATGTTTTATGTAGATTCAAAATAATGCACAATTCTATGGAAGCTTTTTTCTGCCACAGGACAAAAATTTAAAAAATAAGACTTTTTATCTTGGTACTCTGACTCTATTCTTAGAATTGTGAGATATAAACTATATTTTGAAATATAAATTCAGTTTTCTAAGAAAAAAAAATAGCAAGATAAAAAGATGCTGTATCGTTTACTATTTTTATTATGTGGCGGAAACTGTAAAAATTGTAAGATGTAAACACAAAATCCAGGAAAAAAAAATCGAAATTGTGAGATATAACGTTAGAATTCAAAGAAAAACAGTAAAAATTGTGAGATGTTGCCTAAATCCAAAATCCAGGAAAAAAGTCAGAATTGCAAGATATAAACTCAGAATTCAGAGAAAAAATATAAAAATGGTAAGTTGTAAACAAAAAATCCAGGAAAAAGTTAAAATTGTGAGATGTAAACCCAAAATCCAGGAAAAAAAGTCAAAATTGCGAGATGTAAACCCAAAATCCAGGAAAAATTGTGAGAATTATGAAAAAAGAAAGGTCTGAATTGATTTAAACAAGCTTCCATGCATTTCTTAGTATCTGTGACTCATGAAGCTCATTATGATTCGCTTATAGAGATCCTTGTTTTTCACTGACCATCAGATATGAGCAGATGTGCCGACTGTCTAATTTGCAGTGTGTTTTGTCTCAGATTTGCAGGTTCATAACTGCTGATTTGTGAATCTGTGTAAGCAGATTTTCTGGAAACTGTTGACTGTGAGCAGCTGTTTCTTCCTGACTGACACAATACTGCACGATAAGACTATACGATACGCATCCAGCGCGCACATATCCACATGTTTCCACATCCTGCTTTGGGAACGCTCTTCTTGTCTCTTGCTTTTCTGCCTACATTATTCAGCGCCCACGCAGAGCGGACATTGTCAGGACTTCAGTCCGTCTCATCTGATTACTTCTGCTGTTTACCAGCAACATCAGAGAAGTGCCAAACATCACAAAACAGCGGGATAAGACACTTCGGATAGCGTTCAGTCCCTTTGGGGCGAGTGAAATCCCCTGTTGCAATTAAATTTGAACGTTGAACCTCACAAACACAAGATCTGCTTTGCGTTTTGCACGTATCAGTGATGTTTCAAAGGCTATAAACCCACCAAACGAGCACGACACAGACTTATCATGATTCAGAGCGGATATTCTGCTTGCTCTCGTAATGAGAGACGTGTCTTTAATGCTGTAAGCAGCTGGGCGGTTCAAAGGGTCAGTCGTTGGCCTTTACGGCTCCGAACTGTAAGCGTCTTTGTGGGGTTTGCGTTATGTAATCGGCACATTTGGATTTATCGTTCGCATTTCGGAATTCTCACTCCTCGATGTGCAATAGATATAAATCCAGAACAAGGGCTCTTTGGAAACAGTGACATACAGCCTCGGACTTTCTGTCCAGATTTGTGGTTATGCAACTCCATTTGTAAATCTTGCAAAGTCAGCCGGCTGATTGCAGTTGTGCTGTGACCTTTTGACCTCAGCTTTATAAAAGTCACGTGTGACCTTCATTGATTGACGCAGAGTTCAGAACGGTCAATTAGTCACGTGTGCGGCTGATTGATTTAACTCAATGTATTGATTTCATTTATAGGGAAACTTTATGTATGTCTCTTTTCAACCTCTGTGCATGGATAGTTTGATGCATATTGTATATGCAAAAATGAAAGTTTTCTGCAATCTTCAAAGATGCACTCAACAAACAATCTGTCTTAATTGTTGTCAGTTATTCATATGTGTTCAAATGCATAAATCTAATTCAGTCAGTGCATTTTTGTCAAGGCAACTACAGATGTCTTGTTTAGAAAATGTTCAGTTAATAACAACACATGCAATGTTCATTTTGTCATCATTAGATGCGGCAGTGCATCAAAAACCTTAACTTAACAAATCATAAACTTTATTTTTTCTGCTCTTGTAGAACTGTATATTCTGTTCTGCTTTTTAGATTTATATCCAATTTACCCACAGCTTATAATGATTAACAAAATGTAAAGAAATAGATAAATAAACATAGGAATATACAATAATAATGATAATAAATAAATAAATAATAATAAAAATAACAAAAGTAAATAATTAAATTAACTAATTAAATATATACATGTAATAAAAATATATGAATAATAATATAGAAATAAATAATATAAAATAACAAAAATTAAATAAATTATATACATATAACAAAAATATTATTATTATTATTATTATTATTATTATTATTATTATTATTATTATTATTATTAATAAAATGTATACAAATAAAAAATAAAAAATTCAATAATTAAGTACATAAAATATGAATATTATTGAATAATATAGAAATAGATAAATATAAGAATATGAAATAATAACAAAAATTAAGTTAATATAATGAAATATATGACTGTTATTATAAATAATTATATGAATAATTATAAAACAAATTAAATAGGTAAATCAACAATCAGCAAGGTCACCCCACTGCTGGACAATGGACATCATGAGCCAAATGAATGAATGAATCAAGGTAAGACTGGGTGAGGATGCTTCTTATTTTAATGATAGTTTTACTCTATCAGCATCAGTGCTGGTTGTGTTTATAGTGTGGAGGTGAGCACAAAAGCTGTCAGCGTGTGTTAGTGTTTGAGCGCGGCTCTCTGCTTCTGCATACGGGCCTGTGTTTGATGTGAACCGGGGGTCTTATTAAACCAAGCTCCTCTCCAAAATCTGATTTGGCCCCTGTGCTGCTGCGGGGCCTGGGGCCGGTGACTCAGGCCCTCCGGTCGGACCCTCCTCTTCCCATCTAGAAGCGAACGGGTTCAGGCTGGCAGAGACAGAGAACGAGCACTTCATTTATTGTACCCTCCGGCTATCACTTCCTGTTTTGATCAGTCAGCTTGGAGGAGAGTGTTATGATGCATTTGAGAAAAAACAAAAATGGCATTAAATGTTTTTTTATGAGAACATTGGCATGGAAATGAGTCTTCACTAAGAGCCAGATGTTCTGTGTTGTGATTTCAATCTTTCATTTTTTCTTGTAGTTACTGCTGGATGCTTTAGTATTGTTCATTTGATAATATAAACTTAAATTTTGATTGCATTGTAGCCCTAAGTAAGGGATATATAAAAGGCTACAATGAAAAAAAACTACAACTGAAATAAACTGAAATATAACTGAACTATAAATTAATAAAAAGCAAATTAAAACTAATCAAAATAACACTGTAGTAATATTAACACTAAAACCATTAAAAAGATTAATGTTACTTGAAATAAACTAAACGTTAACTGATATAAAATAAAATATAATTTTTTTTTTAAATTTTATTTCAGCTAGTTGCCAAGGAAACTTTTCTTATTTTTAGTTTAGTTTAACTAGAAGTACTATAATTACCAAAACTAAATAAACCAATAAAAAATGGAATTTTATATATATAAATGCATATGTATATATATATGTATGTATGTATGTATGTATGTATATATATATATATGCATGCATATGTGTGTGTGTATATATATATATATATATATATATATATATATATATATATATATATATATATATATATATATATGCATATATATATGTATGTATGTATGTGTGTGTGTGTGTGTGTGTATATATATGTATGTATGTGTATATATATGTATGTATGTATGTATGTATATATATGTATGTATATGTGTATATATATATATATGTAAAAAATATAATTAAAAAACACTTAAACTAAAACTAATAAATAAAAATTATAAAAAATATGATTTATGTTAAAATATATGAAATAAATAATTACAAATTATTATTTAAAAACGAAAAATGTATAATAATGTATAAAAAATAAAAAAACTTTTATTTTGGATGCAATTAATTGCGATTAATCGTTTGACAGCACTAATAAAAATATATTTTAAAATATAATTGAGACAAAAATAATAAACTAACTAAATAAAAATGCCATATGCAAATTATATTAAAAGTGTAATTACTAATTATGAAAAATATATAGAAATATTTTTTAAAAATGACAAAAACACAAAGTTACTAAAACTAAACTAAAATTAGAGTGAAAAAAAACTACTTTAAAATATTAACAAAAACTATACTAGTATGATGCTAAACACTGCCCTAAGTACTGAAGAACAGCTTCCTCGCTGAAATGAGCCGAACCCTCTGTCTGTTTCACCTTCCCTTATCCTGCACTGTCATACGGCCAGCAGCTCTGCGTCCGGCAGCAGATAGTATAGGAAGGTCTGCGGTGACTTCAGGCTCTGGGGATGTTTGTCCAAGTGCTGTCAGGGTCTGACTCCGGCCGCCTGGACTCTGACACGGATGGGAGATAAGAATCCTGTTTCACGCAGCATATTTCTACTCGACTGAATCATCTGCAAAAACAGGGCTACACAGACGCGGAAGAGGATCATACAGCGACTAGGGCTGTCAAAATGGCTGAAAAACTAAATTTGAATTTTGTACTTAAAGAGATACTCCACCTCAAAATGAAAATTTTGTCATTAATCACTTACCCCCATGTCGTTCCAAACCCATAAAAGCTTTGTTTGTCTTTGGAACACAAATTAAGATATTTTAGATGAAAACCGGGAGGCTCGTGACTGTCCCATCGACTGCCAAATAAATTACACTGTCAAGGTTCAGAAAAGTATGAAAGACATCGTCAGAATACTCCATCTGCCATCAGTGGTTCAACCGTAACGTTATGAAGCGACGAGAATACTTTTTGTATGGAAATAAATAAAAAAAAATAATGACTTTATTCAACAATTCGTCACCGTAATGTCACCGTAGCATCACGATAGCGCCATTTTGGAGAGTATCGCTGCACGCAAAATGTGTACGCTCTTCCGTGGCAGCCGCAACATAGGGATGCGCTATTTGCGTTCAAATCCAAACATAAATCAACACAGAAAATGCATCCTTATGTCGCGGCTGACATGGAAGAGCATACGCATTTTGTGTGCAGCGATACTCTCCAATATGACGCTACGGTGACGTTACGGTGCCGAATTGTTGAATAAAGTCGTTATTTTTGTTTTATTTCCATACAAAAAGTATTCTCGTCGCTTTATAACGTTACGGTTGAACTACTGATGGCAGATGGAGTATTCTGACGATGTTTTTCATACTTTTCTGGACCTTGACAGTGTAATTTACTTGGCAGTCAATGGGACAGTCACAAGCCTCCCGGTTTTCATCTAAAATATCTTAAATTGTGTTCCGAAGACGAACTAAGCTTTTACGGGTTTGGAACGACATGGGGGTAAGTGATTAATGACAAAATTTTCATTTTGGGGTGGAGTATCCCTTTAAATATTATCAATATTCAAATTATTTTCTAATTTAAAAGGTATAATTTCAGTTAGTGGGGAAAAAAGCTTTTGGCTTCTCTCCTGAGGCCACAAGAGGGCGCATTGAGCAAAATATTACTAATGCATGTTTATTCAAAGCAATAAAATAACACGATTATCTTTGAAAAAAGTGCAGAATGTTTAAATTAATGTTTGTAAACCATAATAAGTTGCTTAAACAAATAGAAAAAAAACAGCATCATGTATGTATAGTTTAATACAAAGGACCGGAAAACCAATCATAAAGAGTACGTTTTTCATTTAAAAACTTGAGAAAGTCTCGAGAGATGTTTTTTATAAGTTGAACTTGCATTAATTTTACATGGCTTTCTAAACATGCGTCTCTCTTGTGCGAGACGCGAGTGTAACGGTGATAGATATCCCTCTAGAAAATGCGATAAATATGTGTTCTGTGTGAACGGCTTGGTTTTGGTTTTGACGTAAACAAGATCTTCTTTGCAATGATGTTCTCTTTTTCCACAATATTTTGAATGAACAACGTAGCAGTGCCGCATCTAGTGGGTTCGACTGGATAGGCTAAAAAAAGCATTAAAATGCAATGACACCTACATCGTCATTGCATCTTGTATGTCACTGATAAGGCAGCCTGACGCTCACCTAACATTTGAATGCAACGTTTTTCCATTCGAATGTGGATTTTTATTTTAAACTCAACAAATATTCAAAATTCAAATTTTTTTTTCCACAGACCTAACAGCGACAGGCCTCACGAAACACCGGCTGCGTTCAGATTATTTTTTGTAAAGAAATTAATGCTTTTATTTTACAAAGTGGATGCATTAAATTGAGCAGAAGTGCGTGTTGAGCAGTGGTCTGGATGTCAGTGGTACTGTGGTTGGGTCAGTGGTGTAGTGTTGAGTTTGAGTGACTCATTGTGATCATTGTGTTGGTGTTCGCTGAGAGGCAGTGTGCTTTGGGTCAGGGGGAGGATCTGTCCTCTTTCAGGGCTTCCTCTCTTTAATGAAGCCTCTCTGTTTTGTTTTGTATTCTGGGTTTTGTTCAGAGCGTTCAGCACGCTACATCTCGAGAAACGACACACAATCAGACTTACTGTGTGTTGCATATGAATATTCAGTGCAGAAGCTGTATTACCTGCCATGTTTGTGACATACGTACGTGATTTAGTATCAGTGGTCTGACACTTTTTTTTGTGGGGGGTTGAAATGATCTGCCATTCTGATATTAAGGTTTCAGAGAAAAAGTTTCTTTAATAGGCTTAAATTATTGGAAGAAAAACATAATTTGACCTTTTTATTATATAGGAAAGTTAGTTCAAATTTATAAACCCCAAGAAAACATCATGATATTTATGATATTTCATGCATTCATGATTTGTTTAATGATGAAAAAATACATTAATGAAAAAATATGCATTATATACTATATATTAGTGCTGTCAAACGATTAATCACGATTATTTACATCCATAATAAAAGTTTTTATTTACATAATGTATGAGTGTGTACTGTGTATATGTTATGTGTGTATATAAATACACACACATGCATGTATATTTAAGAAAAATGTTATGTTTAATCCCGATGCGGACGTTGACGATTCTGCATCGATGCAGTAATAGACCATAATCGATTATAGCCTATGACGTCATTCGCATACGCGCTTGTCACGCGAATATTAAAAATGCACTCTACAGGTGCATCTCAATAAATTAGAATGTCGTGGAAAAGTTCATTTATTTCAGTAATTCAACTCAAATTGTGAAACTTGTGTATTAAATAAATTCAATGCACACAGACTGAAGTACTTTAAGTCTTTGGTTCTTTTAATTGTGATGATTTTGGCTCACATTTAACAGAAACCCACCAATTTACTATCTCAACAAATCAGAATATGGTGACATGCCAATCAGCTAATCAACTCAAAACACCTGCAAAGGTTTCCTGAGGCTTCAAAATGGTCTCTCAGTTTGGTTCACTAGGCTACACAATCATGGGGAAGACTGCTGATCTGACAGTTGTCCAGAAGACAATCATTGACACCCTTCACAAGGAGGGTAAGCCACAAACATTCATTGCCAAAGAAGCTGGCTGTTCACAGAGTGCTGTATCCAAGCATGTTAACAGAAAGTTGAGTGGAAGGAAAAAGTGTGGAAGAAAAAGATGCACAACCAACCGAGAGAACCGCAGCCTTATGAGGATTGTCAAGCAAAATCGATTCAAGAATTTGGGTGAACTTCACAAGGAATGGAATGAGGCTGGGGTCAAGGCATCAAGAGCCACCACACACAGACTTGTCAAGGAATTTGGCTACAGTTGTCGTATTCCTCTTGTTAAGCCACTCCTGAACCACAGACAACGTCAGAGGCGTCTTACCTGGGGTAAGCAGAAGAAGAACTGGACTGTTGCCCAGTGGTCCAAAGTCCTCTTTTCAGATGAGAGCAAGTTTTGTATTTCATTTGGAAATCAAGGTCCTAGAGTCTGGAGGAAGGGTGGAGAAGCTCATAGCCCAAGTTGCTTGAAGTCCAGTGTTACGTTTCCACAGTCTGTGATGATTTGGGGTTCAATATCATCTGCTGGTGTTGGTCCATTGTGTTTTTTGAAAACCAAAGTCACTGCACCCGTTTACCAAGAAATGTTGGAGCACTTCATGCTTCCTTCTGCTGACCAGCTTTTTAAAGATGCTGATTTAATTTTCCAGCAGGATTTGGCACCTGCCCACACTGCCAAAAGCACCAAAAGTTGGTTAAATGACCATGGTGTTGGTGTGCTTGACTGGCCAGCAAACTCACCAGACCTGAACCCCATAGAGAATCTATGGGGTATTGTCAAGAGGAAAATGAGAAACAAGAGACCAAAAAATGCAGATGAGCTGAAGGCCACTGTCAAAGAAACCTGGGCTTCCATACCACCTCAGCAGTGCCACAAACTGATCACCTCCATGCCACGCCGAATTGAGGCAGTAATTAAAGCAAAAGGAGCCCCTACCAAGTATTGAGTACATATACAGTAAATGAACATACTTTCCAGAAGGCCAAAAATTCACTATTTTATTTATTTTTTTTTATTGGTCTTATGAAGTATTCTAATTTGTTGAGATAGTGAATTGGTGGGTTTTTGTTAAATGTGAGCCAAAATCATCACAATTAAAAGAACCAAAGACTTAAACTACTTCAGTCTGTGTGCATTGAATTTATTTAATACACGAGTTTCACAATTTGAGTTGAATTACTGAAATAAATGAACTTTTCCACGACATTCTAATTTATTGAGATTCACCTGTATATTTTAAAACCTGAGCTGGGCTTTTTCCTGCATACGGCACGTCACGTGTGTGCATTAGAGACAATCGCGGCGGCTTCATTGCATAGAATATGCGCTGTGAAACACGTGCGCATTGCTTGACAGTGCTTCCACTTGCTGTTATTTTAGTCTTTTACTTTAGATATGCTTTCATTTCTGCCGTTTGGAATGCAGTACTTATTAGATGCACGAAACTCACCTGCTGACAGATTTTAACGTGCGCTTTGTGTTTGTTTGTCCTGAAGCTCGCGGCTACGGTTAAATGCACTTGAATCTACTTTTATGATACGAAATTGATGCAAACACAGTCAGTTATGTTTTCAGAACAGGACAAAACATCTGATATGTGGAAATAGATCTGTGCATTAGGCTAGTGTGAATGCAGTCTATTAAAGCTGCCAGTGTCTATGATCTCATCTAATCAAACAGCAATAATGCTGAGGAAAAAAGAAAAACCCATAACTATGATTATCTGTAAACTTTCGATTACTCCCAGATACTGAAAGTACTTTTTGTTTATCACATGTAATTGTCTTTTCCCCCCTTTATTACTTTATATTTGCTTGTATGTTTTGAAGCTATATTTACTTTTAATTCTTAACAATACTTAATTAATTATATATTAATTAATTAATTTACATAATTATTTTAAAAAGTAGCCTGCTTATGTAATTTAATAATAATGCACAAAATAAATTTGATATAATCGTGATGCATTGTGATGCATCGTGATATTGAATTGAATCGAATCGTTGACATGATAATCGTAATCGAATTGAATCACACCCCTAATGTTTATATATTAAATATATTTTATAAAATATAAATTAAATGAATATAAATATATACGTTAATATATGTAAATATTTTCAAAATATATATACCATATGTGTGTGTATTTATATATGCATAATAAATATACACAGTACACACGTAAACAAATTTTTATTTTGGAATTCGCAATTAATTATTTGACAGTACTACTGTGTGTGTGTGTGTATATATATATATATATATATATATATATATATATATATATATATATATATATATATATATATATATATATATATATATATATATATATATATATAATTAATTTGTTTGTTTGTGTTAACTTGTGTACTGGTGTCATTTAAATATTATACTATATTTATTAAATATTTCTTTAATATGGTATCAAAAATTTTTCCAAACAAAAACAAGTGTCAAATCAAAATGTATCAAACTTTGCTGAATAAAAGTGACAAGTGTATTAAAATTAAAATTATTATTGTTTACAAAAACTACCTGAAATTCGTTTTATACACACACACACACACACACACACACACTTTTTATTATTTAATATTTTATAAAATGTTTATTTATTTCCTTTTTACACAATTATATTTTTCCAAAAATTACATTTCAAAAACAAAAATATTCTTTACTTTAATAGTATTTTTACACAATTATAACAATTATATTTGTTTGCAAAAATTACATTACAGAAACATTGCACGTTAAACTATTAAGTAAATATTTATACTATATAAGGTTTGTTTAATTTTTTTATTATCTCGTCTTTATTACTGATAATAAAGAGTTTTGAATCTCACCCACCTGCCTGTCATTTTTCTCTCCCAGCAAACCTTTGCTCCCTGCTAGTCTGCCTGGCTCACATCTAATGCATATTTATTCCATGTGAATCTCGCTCATGGATCTTTTGTACGCTCTAAATTGTCCCAAGTCTCCCAACAATTGGTCCATTCAGGAGCGCTTGATTGGGTTTGCCTTGGCCACCGTGGGAGAGAGTCGAGCCGAGGGCATGAAAGGAGAAAACGCAAGAACGCACAAAGCCTGTTGTGTTGTTGTTTGTGGGAGTATTTATTGTAGGAATTGGTGCTTTGAAAATGTGACGTTGCATCGATGGATTGGAATTCAGAGCAGTATTTCATTACAATACTGGATATTTGAAGAAAAAGTGCATGCAAATCTTGCATACTTCTTAGGATTTTCAGGATAATTTGAGTGGCTTCTTACTGGCCCAAGTCAAAAACCTTTATCACTCTTTCTCGGTGCATTATGGGTGTCCTCCTTTTCTCTTTTCTCCCCTGTTTCATCAGTGTGACCGTGATTGTGGTTGCTACAGTGATAGAACAAAGTACCACAGCCCCTGGAATGCTGGGAAAGAATGTGTCGGGGGGGGGAATGAACCAGACCGGCTCTGATAACAACAAGCGCTGGAACAGAAGAAACGCACAATACTAAACCCTCAACACGTTTATCGGCTGCTTCAATGGTGCTTCGTAAATGATAGGCAGATATTGTTGCAGATACTAAGGATTCTTGGAATCTGTGTGTGTGTGTTTGTGTGTGTTTATATCTTAAAAGGTAAATGAAATGATTCATGAATGAAGTGAATCTTTTTTTATTCCGATCAGATTGATTTTACCGTTTTTTGGCGTTTTTGGTGTTTGGCGACTATATGTGTAAAAATGCACTACTGTTCAAAAGTTTGTGTCTTTTAATGCTTTTGCTCACCAAAGCTGCATTTATTTGATTAAAAATACTGTTAAAAAACTTTAAAAAATGTGAAATATAATTACAGTTTAAAATAACTGTTTTCAACTTGAATATATAGTAAAATGTAATTTATTCCTGTGATGCAAAGCTGAATTTTCAGCATCATTACTCCAGTCTTCAGTGTCACATGATCCTTCAGAAATCATTATAATATGCTGATTTGCTGCTCAAGAAACATTTCTGATTATTATCAGTTGAAAACTTTTTGTGGAAACTGTGACACATTTTATTTTTCAGGATTCATTAATAAATGGAAAGTTCAAGAGAACAGCATTTATTTGAAATAGAAATCTTTTGTAACATTATAAATGTCTTTACTGACACTTTTGATCAAATTAATTCTGCCTTAGAATAAAAGTGTCAATTGTGAGTATTTGGTAAAAATAATAAATATATGAATTTCATAACTTTATTTATAATATAAAATGTATGCATTTATTACATAATATAATTTTTTGTTTTATGAAATTATTTCTGTTACGTTGAGTGTCTGACCTCATAAGACCCATTTGACAGGCATTATTGAAACATTAATCCATCTGTATCAGAAGCTATAGCTATAGGCATGCACATTTGACAAATGTGACTAGTTCTGTTATTTCTATTGTAGTTTAAGTTGTTTCTGTTTCCTAAAACACATTTTTAAGCAATAGTTTCAGCTGTTAAAATGTCACAGTCTCTCAGAGGCCCCAAACAGAGCACAGGGTTATGGTTTGGGTTAAACTGTAGTTAATTTGCTCTATATAAAACAAGTGTGTGGTGTGTCCTCATTTAGATGAACGTGTGTGAGTGTAAGCAAACATGTATGCAGTTTGTTTTAGGCCGAGAACATGAAACTGAGTCACACACTAATACCACTCCTCAGTGCGGTATGAAGTGAGTGTATGTGTGTGTGTGTGTGTGTGTATGTGGGTGTGTGGGTGTGATTGAGTTTGAAGAAGGATTAGGAACAGATGCCGTTGTTGGCGATAAGCCACATTAACAGAATGTTTTGTAGATGGAGATGCTCTGGTTCTGTCCTGATCTCTCGTGTGCGTTTATATCCAACAAATCCATAATGACATACTGTTTTAAAAGCATTCAACAGTTTTATTTTATCCAGCTGCTAGCAAATCCATTCAAACCTGGATTCCCAGAAACCTGTGAGGTTTCTAAGAACTTCTGAGTGGTTTTAGCACATTGCTATGCGGTTGCTAGTCAATTGCTTACTGTTTCGTTAATGTAACATTTGCCATTATAATTTAAAGTCAGCTAATACCTCTCTCGGTGGTTTCTTATGAAAAACTGAAAGTTGTTGTTGGGGTCGCTTCCTCAGTCGTATTATTAGACATATAGCAGATGGTCAGAAGCTCATGAATATTCAGTACTGTTTGTTCATGCTTCTCTTTACATTCCCAAAGACAATCATGAGTTTGTGTGAATGTGTTTGTGTGTATATTTGACTTGACGCTTGTGTGTTTGTATAGTAAATAAGCGCCGGGTTTGTGAATGTAGACTTTTGAGCAGTTCCCATCCCGTCTGTTTGCAGTCTTCAGTGGGTAAGAATTAGTGCTGCACCAAAAATAACCGAAGCCACTGTGATAGCCAAATTCATTGACAGAAAATGTTTAATTAAAACTTATTCGATGATGCGTTTTGACTGTCAGTGTGTATTTCATGCGTACAACGTAGATAAACTACAACCAGTAAACATGTCAGCTGTGTGGACGCTAGTGCTGGGTTGACAATATCGATTTGTTGTTTTTAAACCATCTTTGTTTTCCTGAACCGTAATCTTTTAGTCTCTGCTTGTGTTCGGTTGATGCTTGAACAAAACTTCACTAAACATTATTTGCTGCGTTCTTACGTTACCATCTAATAATCGGAAAAAGCTTTGTGCTTTGTTACTTTTGATATGAAACAACGTCTGAACTTTCAAATCCTGTCAATTTAATAATGAAATTCAAACAGTAGCCTGAATGTCATTTTGGTGCTCTTTAATGTGGCATGACAGATCTGTAGCCGCCTAAGATCAAGCAGAATGTTAACTGATCTTCTGTTCCTCATTGCTACTAGTTATATCATGAAATAAACATGAATGAACATCAGAAGGTGCAAAAAAAAAAAAAAAAAAAGATTAAGTACATTTTATAACGAAATGCAAGCAATAAATGTCGTTTTGATGCTTTTTATTGCGGCTTGACAGATCGGTATAGTTCTAGGGCTGGGCGATATGGCCCAAAAAATTATCACGATATCAGTCGATATCGATAATTATCACGATGAGTGTCAAATCTTTATTTCTTTCATGTTTAAAGCCAAATTTTTGCTCCAAAGTGAAAGTTGTTGAAACCAGCAACTTTCAATTAATTTACCTTAACAAAATAAATATCTTAATAGAAAAATTAATTTCTTAGTTTCTGCATGTGATATTGTTTCAAATCAAGAAACAGGTTTGTGTTGCCTGATAATATTAATAATAATATTACTTTTTTGTCTCTTAGAAATGCACATTTGATAGTAGTAGTAGCTTGAGTTAGGATGCAGATGAAAATTTCTGCTCATTATCAAAATCAGTAACTATTAATATTATAATATTAAAAACAAGTAATTATAGTAACCTCATTTTTATATGGTAAAATAGAATTATTCTGAGTTTTTTTTTTTTTTTTTTTTTTTTTTAATCATTGATCTTCCTTGGTAGCATACATTTAAATCAGGATAAACACAGTTAAAACCACACATAGCCTATAGCACACCTCAATACCGTGATAAAAATATAACTATATGGTTTTAGGAATTTGTATGAAAAACAGTAGTCTAAAAACTTGCACACACAAAAATACTGTAATTATATTCAATTACTCTGTTAATACATTTAATTAATGTCTACATTAATAATATAATAAAATTTGATATAAATACCCACATTTCTGCCACAATACCATGGTGCAGTTAGTGCTACTACAGTAAATCCATGGTAAATTCCATGGCTCTTTCGTTCCGCTTTTGGCGCATAATCAATATATTGAACATTTATTGACTCATATCGTTTTATCAAGGAAAATTATATCGCGGTAATTATCGTTATCTATTTTTCGCCCAGCCCAAAGTCAAGCAATCATCTTTTCCATGGCTGTAACCAGCTATGAGGTCGCCGAGGTCCAGACCTCTGTAAATTTTTCATGTTTAAAAATATGAATTTGCTGTTTATAACTCCTCATATGAGTGATAATTAAGTTTAGACAATTTGCAAGAATGTTTAGCACCCGTGGTGTGAAAATGATCGAGGCTTGAGAGAATAGTCAGTGAGGGCGTGGGCGCAGCCTCCCATGTTGCCAGATCCAGCTATTATAAGCATCTTTGGACTTGTCTTTTCCACTTAATTTGACACTTTAGAAAGTTAATAAAGTGGGAAGTTGCAGTTTGGGGGGGGTATTTTTGTTTTCATAGCAATATCTGGCAACGCTGAATCACCGGCACTTAAACTGACAGTAATAAAAATAAAAAAAAAAAACCCACAGACAGGTTATTGCTGACAGGATACCACAATCAGTAAGGCAAACGCAAAAAACATCATATTATCTGTCAGAAATGTTATCAACACTACCAAAAACAGAAGCATTTAACACTAGTACACAGATCTGTAGAACAAGTAGGTTACAGAATGAAATTAAATATGCAAACACTAGCGGAAGTTTATGCTATTTCATTCAGTATAGTAGTTAAATTTTCACAAAGTTATGCTAAAAACATTCATAAGAGCACTAGACAATGTTACCATCTAAATAGCAGTGGTTATTAATGAAAACTACAACAGTAATATGTATTGTTGTGTGAATAATTGACAACTGATAAAATTATCCACCCCTAACCTATAGTAAAGTATTAACACATTTTGTTGCAATAAGTATGGTATAATTTAACGATGTTCATCCCTCCAAAACAAGAGAAAATATCTTTCACAAACATCTACATCTCTGTCTCTTTTAAAGTGTTTAGTGTATCAGGGCACTAGACTAATTCTTCCCACTGGTCGCACTCTTGCGACTAACTTTCTTAGTTGGTCGTACGAACACATAATTTGGTCGCAATTTTTTTTTTTTTTTTTTTTGATACAACATTTGATTAATCAGTGCATGCTGATGAACTTTTATCATAGTTTATAGTTATATGGTAACGAAAGTGTTCAACATTAAACCCGTTCTTTTTCATCAGTATTTATTTTTGATTTAAATTTTGTGAACAGGAATTCCTTTTTTCATGCACTTTCACTTTCACTTTCAAATTCGCAATCTTGGTGTCACGTTTTACAAGAAAAGATAATTGTCTGTTTTGCTTATATCTATACACCTTTCACTTTTTAAGACTAAAACAAAAGATGGATTCATTGTTATTCTTAATTAAAAAGCACAACTACAAGAAAACTGTAGGCTGCAATGACAAACTGTCTTACATAATGTTTATTAACAAAAACGAATAAGACGAGGCATGGCATAGGACACATCACATGCTGTATTGTATACCGACTAATAAATTACAGAATGTTTAGCAAACACTGAGGAATCAAATAAATAATAATATTAAAAAAAAAATCAAGGAAAGCCTCCATAGCCTAATGTGAGGTAAACAGCAAAGATAACAAGCTTTTCAAAACAAAAACAAAAAGAAAAGTAAAACTAAACTGGCTGTCGCTGACAGGACTTGCATGTTTATTTCTACAAGAATACCAACATGTTCACCTTCTCTGGTTTAAGAAGCGATGTTTTACTTTAGTTTGAAAACCAAATCCTCCGTTGCGCTCCGGTCCGTGGCGTGCACCTGTCGCGCTCGTGCTGACGCAGCGAGTATAAACCAGGCTCTACCCAAAGCGCTCGCGCTGAAAGCGCCTCTCTTCACGTGATCAGTGAAATCTGACTCCTGCTACAATGTGCCGCGGCTCAGCAGCGCGCTGTATGAAGCAGACGCTTTGGAGCAGCGCAGACCATGCACTCGCACAAGTGCGACCACATCAAATTTTTACTCGCACATTCTCAAAAAATGGTCACAGTCTAGAGCCCTGTGTATATAATGAGTTGTATTTGCAGGGGTTATTATATCACAATTCTTAATCAAACCCCAGACCTCACTAATTTTCAAACCCTGGTTACAGCCATGATCTCTTCTTTGTGTTATATCACAAAATAAACATGAATGAACATCAGAAGGTATGTTGAACTATACAGTTAAATGTACTGAAATGAATTATGTCTCATATAATTGATCAATCAGTGTTTCAAACACGGAAATGCGCCAGTAAAACGTCAATAAGTCACATTACATTTACCTCAGGAAAGCCATTCAACGTCCATATGATCGCTATAGGTAGAAAAATAACTCTAGAGAGCTAATTATGCGCTATATTACATAATCATTATATATTACTTCTAGAGCTGTGACGGTTGCCGTGACAACCGCGTCACCGCGATGGTCAGTCGTCACCGCGGTTGTCTATTCCCACCGGCGGTAGTGCACGTGACGTCACACACTCTATAACAAGCATAATACAAAGTTTTGTATACAACTGTAATAATATAACAGTTGCCAGTTGTTTTATTTAGACTATAAGTCTATGCTAATTCACATATTACCTCAAACACCATACACAACGTTTCCTTTAGATTGGCAGGTTTGAGCGCAGGAAAATACAGTTTATTCTGCATTCAGCAAATTTATTTCGTGTTGAACGATGGACCTTGTTGGGAAACCAAATACTACATCATCGATCTGGAATCATTTCAATTCATGTCACCCGTCCGTGTTTGTACAAGTGTCTTCAAGTTCACGTGATCGCAAACGCTCGGCTGGTCAGGTTTGTATTGGTGAGGCTTTCTCCAAACGAACCAAATACAAACGAGACAGCGACAAATGTAAGATGCTACCAAGAAATGTGGCAGCATACGCCGCAATTCCTATTCCACACAGAGGAGTTAACGTGCCCGCTTGCTTGGTGGCGGAACAGAACCGTGTCTAAACCGGACGCGACAGGTGTCGCGCCGCGTCGCAACCTACAGTCTATGGTCGCAACACAACAGGTTGAGTGTCTACACAGGACATTTGAGCTTTGTGTCAGTACATCATAAACAGGACGAAGCAATTTACTGTGGGGATTTGTCGTGTCATGTCGCGCAGCATCCAATGTACAAACAGCATCTCTGATTACAATGGGTATTTTGTTGTGTCTTGCCGCGCCGCTCGTGTCCGGTTGACAGGGTGTATACTTTTTTTTTTTTTTAAGGCTACTTTCCTATTTGACTATTATTTGTTTGATATTTATTTTAGTGTTTTGCAGGCTGCGAGTTCACTGACGGAAGTGCTAAAATAAACACGCACGTTTGTTAATAGATGATCGAGCCTCATTTATTTGTTGCGTTTCAAATTTATATATATAATTTTGAATTTGAATATTATACATATATATATTATATTTATACATATAATTTTTATGTATAGATATAGGCTAATTAATATCATACCACCGCGCCACCGGCGGTAGTTGGTCCATTACCACCGCGGTGGTAAAAATCTGCCACCGTCACAGCTCTAATTACTTCAACTCAGAGTGAGGGGGCACGTGCCCCCTCAGATTTTTGAGCCAAATGGATTTTGAATGCAGCTTCCAAAAGAGAAAAAATAGCCGATGAATATCCTCTATATTTGATACAATCACAGCAGCGTGATTAAATCGTTCAGCGCGTCAGATCAGAGGTGTTCAGATGAGTCATCGCTAAAATGCGGTGTTTTCTTCACCCACTCGCTGACTGAATACCTCTTTCTGGCGAATTCTCTCCTCAGAAACAACAAAGTGCAAATGTGTGTACGAATCTGTAATATATTAATTTCATAGTGTAAACAGCAGTGATTTTAATAGGAGTTTTTGAGAGTGCTTGAACTAGTGAAAATGTTCTTTGATAAAGTAAATGTTATTTGCTCTCTTTCTGTACAATGAAAGTGTTATGATTAGTAGCCTAACTTGCAATGTTTTTATTCACATTAACTTTCAATGTTAAATTCACATTAAATATAAAGTCAGTCGTATTAAAAATATGTTATGGCATGACACCCATAAACAGACAGATTTTTATGTATAGTTAATAGATTACATTATTAGTTTACTTTGACCATCGCCCACTATAGATCAACATAATCTATAAAGGTGAGAATCAAGATATTTCATGATATAGGCTAGTTAATGCGTTTGGGAATGTTTAGAATAAAAAGGAAAAAATAAATAAAATTATTTTATTTATAAAACTCCCAACTCGTGCCCCCTCAAAAATAATGAGTGCATGACGCCCCTGCTTCAACTGATACTGATGTCTTCATTAACTTGAAATTAAACATGGTTATATCATTAAGAAGTGCATATAAAAACTGCCTTATGTGCAGTTTAAATGTTTATCCATTTTATTTCAATATTTTAGTTTTTTTTTTTTGGATTTCTTTTGCTATAAATGAAAACTTTCATTTACAGTGATTCTGTGAAAACTCATTTCAGTGCATGACTAGTAGGAACAGAAGCAGGCATTGTGTCAATCATTAAGCTCATGTACGATAATATAATGTGAATATCCTTTACATTATAACTAAACGCTTCAGAATGGCTCTTCTATTGAAATAAACTCCCTTCAGTTTAGTTGAGGAATGAGAGGTTTGATTGATCCCAGTTCCTTTCCTTTGAAGGTCTGGATCTTCTCCAGTCGCAAACGGCCTCGAACGCTTTACTACACGACCGGCCATCACAAACAGACCCACAGCTTGAAACATTAGCCGAGAGTTGATATCACAACCAACATCAACATATCATCAGCGTTCAGTGTCTGAAATAACAGCCCTGGATCTTTGTTCTCTCGCCCACAGAGAAGAAGTCCACCAGAACGCCGTTCGCTGGAGGAAGAGGTTCTCCTTTGTATGCAAAATGAGCGCCAACCCCAACACCGGCGTTCTGGACCCCTGTGTGTGTCGCGTCTCTGTCAGGAAGGTGAGATGACTTCTTCACAGTTTAGTCTCATTGAAGCGAGGTTAGGTTTGAGGTCTTGCCGAGTTTGAGTTGAACTTGGAACTCAAATTAAAGTTTTTTTGTCAGCTTGAAGTGTTGCTCGTGAAGGGTGAGGTTGTGTTTAGTTGTGTTGGGATAAACCTCGATGCCGTTCGGTGCGTCTGACTGTCCCGTCTCTGAACTTCACACTCTTCCTGTTTTCATTACAGGAACTCAAAGGAGGAAAAGCATATTCAAAGGTGAGTGAAAGCTTCCACATCTTTCCTTACTGTACATTTATATATAGAATGGAGATTGTGCAATCTAACATTCATTCAAAGGCTCAAATATTAATTTAACAATTTCAGTTTAATATGAATTCAAATCTGTTTAAATCTCTTTAAAAGGAAAAAGTTTTAACTCCCAGTAAATATTTTCAGTATTTATTATAAAAAAAATATATATATATATTAATTTTTTAAGAAAGAAATTACAACTTTTATTCAACAAGAATGCATTAAATTGGTCAAAGGTGACAGTAAAGACATTTATAATGTTACAAAAGATTTCTATTCCAAATAAATGCTGTTCTTTTGAACTTTCTATTCATCAAAGAATCCTAAAAAATAAAATGTATCTCAGTTTCAACAAAAATATTTGGCAGCACAACTGTTTTCAACACTGATAATAAATGTTTCTTGAGCAGGAAATCAGCATGTTAGAATGATTTCTGAAGGATCATGTGACACTGAAGACTGGAGTAATGATGCTGAAAATTCAGCTTTGATCACAGAAATAAATTACATTTTAACATACAGTGGGTACGGAAAGTATTCAGACCCCCTTAAATTTTTCACGCTTTGTTATATTGCAGCCATTTGCTAAAATCATTTAAGTTCATTTTTTTTCCTCATTAATGTACACACAGCACCCCATATTGACAGAAAAACACAGAATTGTTGACATTTTTGCAGATTTATTAAAAAAGAAAAACTGAAATATCACATGGTCCTAAGTATTCAGACCCTTTGCTCAGTATTTAGTAGAAGCACCCTTTTGATCTAATACAGCCATGAGTCTTTTTGGGAAAGATGCAACAAGTTTTTCACACCTGGATTTGGGGAACCTCTGCCATTCCTCCTTGCAGATCCTCTCCAGTTCTGTCAGGTTGGATGGTAAACGTTGGTGGACAGCCATTTTTAGGTCTCTCCAGAGATGCTCAATTGGGTTTAAGTCAGGGCTCTGGCTGGGCCATTCAAGAACAGTCACGGAGTTGTTGTGAAGCCACTCCTTCATTATTTTAGCTGTGTGCTTAGGGTCATTGTCTTGTTGGAAGGTAAACCTTCGGCCCAGTCTGAGGTCCTGAGCACTCTAGAGAAGGTTTTCGTCCAAGATATCCCTGTACTTGGCCGCATTCATCTTTCCCTCGATTGCAACCAGTCGTCCTGTCCCTGCAGCTGAAAAACACCCCCACAGCATGATGCTGCCACCACCATGCTTCACTGTTGGGACTGTATTGGACAGGTGATGAGCAGTGCCTGGTTTTCTCCACACATACCGCTTAGAATTAAGGCCAAAAAGTTCTATCTTGGTCTCATCAGACCAGAGAATCTTATTTCTCACCATCTTGGAGTCCTTCAGGTGTTTTTTAGCAAACTCCATGCGGGCTTTCATGTGTCTTGCACTGAGGAGAGGCTTCCGTCGGGCCACTCTGCCATAAAGCCCCGACTGGTGGAGGGCTGCAGTGATGGTTGACTTTCTACAACTTTCTCCCATCTCCCGACTGCATCTCTGCAGCTCAGCCACAGTGATCTTTGGGTTCTTCTTTACCTCTCTCACCAACGCTCTTCTCCCCCGATAGCTCAGTTTGGCCAGACGGCCAGCTCTAGGAAGGGTTCTGGTCGTCCCAAACGTCTTCCATTTAAGGATTATGGAGGCCACTGTGCTCTTAGGAACCTTAAGTGCAGCAGAAATTTTTTTGTAACCTTGGCCAGATCTGTGCCTTTGCCACAATTCTGTCTCTGAGCTCTTCAGGCAGTTCTTTTGACCTCATGATTCTCATTTGCTCTGACATGCACTGTGAGCTGTAAGGTCTTATATAGACAGGTGTGTGGCTTTCCTAATCAAATCCAGTCAGTATAATCAAACACAGCTGGACTCAAATGAAGGTGTAGAACCATCTCAAGGACGATCAGAAGAAATGGACAGCACCTGAGTTAAATATATGAGTGTCACAGCAAAGGGTCTGAATACTTAGGACCATGTGATATTTCAGTTTTTCTTTTTTAATAAATCTGCAAAAAATGTCAACAATTCTGTGTTTTTCTGTCAATATGGGGTGCTGTGTGTACATTGAGGAAAAAAATGAACTTAAATGATTTTAGCAAATGGCTGCAATATAACAAAGAGTGAAAAATTTAAGGGGGTCTGAATACTTTCCGTACCCACTGTATATTCACACAGAAAACAGCAATTTGAAATTGCAATAATATTTCACACTATTGCTGTTTTAAATATATTTTTAATCAAATAAATGCAGCCTTGGTGAGCAGAAGCCACTTCCAAAAACATTAAAAAAAATATTACCGACCCCAAACTTTTGAACGCTAATGTATTTCACTGGTTTTATTAGTGGTGTACAAGTCAAGCAGCATCATTATTACTTATTAATCCACATAAAATATCTTCTGTGCACAATATAGGGATGATTATGATCTGAATGCCATGATATGCCTTTGACTTTGTTGCATAAAGCTTTGAATATGCACAGGATCAGTCTCTCTTCCATCTTGTTTTTCCATCACCGTATGTTATAAAGAGCAGTGTCAATTTGAAATCAAGCCGTAAAATAGCAAACTGAAATTATGAAAGACTGGAACTGCCTGTCTGATATTTTCATTGGTCAGTGGATTCCCAATTTGAACTACTTTTGATTTCAAAATTAAGCATTGCTTTTGCATTTTTTTTTTTTTCTCTTGACATCCTTGCAACACATTAAAATTACATAAACCTCATCATGTGAAAAGCCTTTACAAGGTGTTATTGGAGTCATACATCACATTAACACTCTACAGTCAACAAAACATTAAACTTCACAGCATTATCGTGTACAGGAGGCACTAACTCGCCTCGATATGATGTTGTAAACTCATTTTTCTGGCTTGTCACAAGATTTACACACTCATTATGATGCAGTGGTCATTTGACCGCAGGTTTCAGGCATGTGACGCTTATCTTACATAAGCAATGCTTAAAAGACCATTCAAACCCGTGGCCTGATCCGCCGTTACCCATAAGTGCCCTAGATAGCACACAGAGACGGCAATGCTTCATTCTTCACCAGTTAATCAACTTTTCCTTGTATTCTCCCCTGCAGCAGGGCTAAGTTTGGATTTCCCCCATCTAAAAATACTCTTGCTCCACTGGAGAAGGGCTCTTTAAATAAATGCATCTGGCAATGGTAGGTGTTCAGGGAAATGAACTCTCGGGGAGACGTGACAATAACTCAACAGGATGTTTAACTAGCAGCCATCTACTAAACATTTAACGAACGTTCAGACGTGCAACAGGAATGACGCTTCGCTGGTGTCAAAATAGCCAATAATGAATGTACTGCAAGTTGCTCTAGTTGAGAAAATATGTGTTAATTGACAAGAAATGACTAGAAATGAATTGACTAGAAAAAGTGATCTGTTCAACAAAAGATCAGGCAATTATCAGTTTAGACTTGCATTATCATGAGACTTACGGTTGCACAACAGAACAGAAAAAAAGAAACTGAAAGCAAGAATGCATTAAATGAAGAGTAAAGACATTTTTAATGTTACAAATGATTTCAGTTTCAAATAAATGTGCAGCCAGAAATACAAGAAAAATAAATGAAAACATATAAGTAAAACAGAAACATAATATTTTTTAAAATGAAGCCAATAGGGGAGTAAACACAAGGGACAGTAAATAGAAATTCAAGTAATTAAAAAAATAATAAATAAATAAAACTGAAAATTCACAAGCACAGTAATGCAAGAAATCAATTTAAAATGATAAATAAATAAGTAAATAGAAAGGAGAGAAAAAAAGAAAATAAAAAAAAAATAGAAATCAACCCAACGTGGTGAAAATAAGGGACAGTAGACAATTTTAAATAAATAATAGAAAACAGAATAGGATAAATAATAAATAAAATAAAACCAAAACTTCTTCTAAACTTCTATTCATCTGTGAATCCTGAAAAATAAAATGTATCACGGATTCCATAAAATATGAGCAGCACAACTGTTTTTAACGCAGATAGTAATAATAAATGTTTCTTGAGCAGCAAATCAGCATATTAGAATGATTTCTGAAGGATCATGTGACACTGAAGACTGGAGTAATGATGCTGAAAATTCATCTTTGATCAAAGAAATAAATTACATTTCACAATATATTCAAATAGAAAGCAGTTATTTTAAATTCTAATAATATTTCACATTTTTACTGTATTTTTGATAAAATACATGCAGCCTTGATGAACAGAAGAGACTTACTAATACAGACTGACCAATTACCTCCAGAAGTGGATTATTCTGGGAAAAATGTGATTTCATTTTGTCGTGACTGTGATACTCCGGTATGGACGGATCTGGTATTCCCCTGTAGCTCGGTTCAGCTTATAATCGAATTAGTTTTGAAAGGCAAAGTTTCAACAAACTGTTGGCTGAGAAAGAGCAGGAGGGAACGAGTCTGATGTGCACCATATGCTCTATACGCTCCCAAACTATAATCAGCACATATTTCACATTTGGCATGGCATGATGGGAATCCTGTGCTTATAAACAAACGCCAGTGTCAGCCGGGTCTGTATGTGTGTGATCCTCTCAGCTGGGCTTTGCTGATCTGAACATGGCGGAGTTTGCTGGTTCGGGCTCCACCGCGCGCTGCTGTCTGCTGGAGGGATACGACACCAAGAACACCCGGCAGGACAACTCCATCCTGAAGGTCAGAGGTCAAACACCAGCTCACATACTGCATTACCCTTTTTGTTTTTTTCCCCCAAACTCATTTAGGAACAGCATTTTCTAGTGAGTGACAAGTTAATTATAAATAAATAAAGAAAGTAAAACTTCATTTTTTTTAAATCAAGCCATCCGGGTTGAAATTCAAAAAATTAATAAAAAAAATAAATAAAAAAGAAACTTTAAACAAACAAACAAAGAAATAAATAAATAAAAATCCAGCTGAACAGGGTTCAAATACAAGTGACGGTAGCTAGAAAAGCAAGAAATAGAATTAAAATAAATAAATAAATAAATAGCCCCACAAACTAAAATTAAAACGAAGCCAACAGGGATGCAAATACATACAGTATATAGGCACAGTAGAGAGAAATTCAAGAAATTTAATATAAAACAAATAAATAAAAAATAATACATATAAAATAAATTAAATATATAAATAAAACAGAAACTTAACATTTTTCAAATCAAGCCAATAGGTCAGCAAAAACAAGGGACAATAGACAGAAATTTGAGAAAGTAATGTAAAATAAACAAATAAAATAAAAGTAATTACATAAAAAATAAAATAAAATATTTAAATAAAACACAAACGTAACACTTTTAAAAAATCGAACCAACGGGAGCAAAAACAAGGGACAGTAGACAGAAATTCAAGAAATGAATTTATAATTATAAATAAATACATAAAATGTAAATAAATAAATAAATACATAAAAATAAATGAAAATATATAAGTAAAATAGATACTTATCATTCTTAAAACCAAGCCAAAAGAGGTATAAAAACATAGGGCAGTAGATAGAAAATAAAATAAATAGTAAATAAATAATAACTAAATGAAAATAAATAAATAAAAACAGGAACTTCAGATTTTTAAAATTAAGCCAATAGGGATGGAAATACAAGTGGCAGAACAGAAATGCAAGAAAGTAATTATAAACAAACAAATAAATAATTTAATTAAAAAAAAAACAGAAACGTAACATTTTTCAAGACAAGGGGGCGGTGGGCACACATACAAGGGACAGTAGACAGAAATTCAAGAAAATTATTTTAAATAAAAGAAAGAAAACAGAAACTTAACATGTTTAATATGAACAAAAAGAAAACAATAACACCCTAGGTTTCTAAATATGTGATTATGTGATTGTGATTGCAAAATGTGATTGCACGCACATTTCTGCTCTCTCCTGCATGATGGTTATGTCATGTTCTTAAAACTGCTCTCCATCTTTCTTAAAAAATATTCAGTTGAAGTCTAGGGAGTATGTTATGCAAGCATTATTCTTCATCTGTGAAAATCTAATATGTTCTTTCCTGTCATTTTGAAGGTGACCATCGGAATGACCCTCTTATCCGGAGATCCCTGTTTCAAAACGTGAGTGTGTGGCTTTTCACATATGAGCTCTGGCGTCTCCTTCAGGCAAATAAATGACATTACAGCAAACATTATGAGGAATAATGTACCGATTTCATGAGTGGCAGACATTGTAAAAGTCTTTTTGTGTATATTTAGTCCCCCAAGCACCGCCAAATGTATATCTGTGGCCGGTCGAGACCCTTCCCTGCAGCTGGACTGTAAAGGAGAAGGAACTGCTGAGGTTTTCCCCCGACTGGCTAAACACAGACCTTCTATACTCAGCTCTGGTAAAAAAAAAAATCACTTTATTAAAGGTTTATTTTATCACAGACATGAATGAGAATCATTTATTAGCCAGTAGTAATAATGAAATCCTAATATGTGTCCCTGCAGCACAAAAGCAGTCATAAGTAGCACAGGTATATTTGTAGCAATAGCCAACAATACATTGTATGGGTCAAAATTATCCATTTTTCTTTTATGCCAAAAATCATTTGGATATTAAGTAAAGATCATGTTCCATTAAGATATTTTGTAAATTTCCTACCGTAAATATATCAACTTAATTTTTGATTAGTAATATGCATTGCTAAGAACTTCATTTGGACAACTTTAAAGGTGATTTTCTCAATATTTAGATTTTTTTTACACCCTCAGATTCCAGATTCCAATATCTCGGCCAAATATTGTCCTATCCTAACAAACCATACATCAATGGGAAGCTTATTTAATCAGCTTTCAGATGATGTATAAATCTCAATTTTGAAAAATTGACCCCTATGACTGGTTTTGTGGTCCAGGGACATATATTTAAAAGAATATCATAGTACATGTCCAGTAAACTTCATGTTTATGTTCTTTTGTTAGTGATATCATTGTTAATATTCTGTGCAGTGTTTCTGTGTTCATTTTGAATGATGTTTTCTGTCTGTTTTTGTTCTTTAGCTCTTCCTGAGGAGGTGGATCAGGGTCAGTGTCCTGATGAATCGTTTCACACAGGTCATTCACGCAACTCGAGTTATGCCAGTCAGCAGAGCAAACTATCAGGTGTGTGTGTGTTTATGTTGACTGTCTTTCCATAAGAAAGGAAAGCCCATTGAATTCTGTACATTTTCTTGCGTGTCGTCGTCAGTTGCTGATTCAGGAAGCGCGCCTACAGCTTCCTGTCTTTTTTCCATGCTTTAGGTTGCGATGCCGCTATTGTGTGGGAATGTTTGTTTAACATACTGCTACTGACACTTCAGGAGCGCTTACAGCAAAAACACTTAAAAGACACTTAGCTCTTTCACGTGACTCAATGTTTTCCAGGACATTCAGCGGGTGAATCTCATCAGCTACAGCGCGTTTGTGTGCTTTTGTCAAATTATTTTTTCCAGTTTTGCATCTGAATAAGTTATGACATGGATTAAGTACATTTTAAGTAATAAATCCAGAGTTTTTAAACTAAAACTAAAGCCATAAAAATATTTGCTTTACTAATAAAGTAAAATGAATGAAATGGTAAATTATATGTTAATTGAAATGAAATAAACTGAAATAAAATATAAAAAAATTTTTTATTTTAAATCATTTTATTTCAGCTCATTTAGTATCACTTGATGAACTAAAACAAAAATATATGAAAAATATGAAAAAAATACACTGCCCTCCAAAAGTTTGGAAACACCCCTGGCAAAGTGTGGTTTTGGATGATATCAGCATAAATCCTTATCATTTTTTGGTGCAAATACTATACATTAAAGTAACTTGACATTATCATTGACGACCAGCAATAATAATTTTCATTTTAATTACATAATAATGGCAATATATACATGTCAAAGTCAGACATGCCCCTTTGCCAGCTATGATGCCTGGTTACTGGTTTCAACTTGGCCCAGGTTTTTAAAAGATTTTTGGGTCAGCACACCTTAATAGCTTCAACAATTGATTGCCAATTAAGTTTAGAATACAATGAACCTGTTTTATGAATGAGCTGTAATAGCTGCTAATGGTGGATATTTTGATGAATTGGAAATGTAAGTATTTTCTGTGTATAAACTGTTTATGTAATAAAATATGTTTTTGTAGTTTGTGTTGTCCCTTATCAGTGCAAAATTATCACAAATTAAAAAGGATTCATGCCAATATTGTCCAAAACCCCACTTTTCTAGGGTGTTTCCAAACTTTTGGAGGGCAGTGTATGGAAAAAATATCTATCTATCTATCTATCTATCTATCTATCTATCTATCTATCTATCTATCTATCTATCTATCTATCTATCTATCTATCTATAAATGAATAAAAATGACAAAAACACAATAAAATTTCTAAAACTTCAACTAAAATTAAAAGATCAAAATATTAAATAATATAATATTATAATTATAAATATTATAAATATTTTTAAAAATAAAAACAAAGAATCAAAACAAAAATAATAATCCAAAGTACTGAAAACTATAATCATATCTGAATTATACTAAAATAACATTGATTAAATATGTTTAAATGTGTTTTAAATAATATTGTTTTAATAAATGTTTTAAATATTCATCATGTTATTTTCATATGATTTTGACTGATGATTGAAAAATTGTCAAACTTTATAAGATATATAATTTCTTGTCATGCATATTTTTTTGTATTGTTTTATTGATTTTTATTACTTATTGTTTACTTGCTGTCATCTGATGTTGGTTTTGTATTTCTTTTTCTGTAACTCTGTA